>LPNX010058937.1:107424-177220 GCA_001517045.1 Pseudotsuga menziesii
GGTTCGGTGCTGCCATTGTAAAAAATGGGTCATTATGCGAGAGAGTGCCATGATAAGAAAAATAATCAAAGAAGGTTCCATGCCTCTATTGCAGTAGAAGAAGAAACCTCTCAAAAGAATGCACCTAAGGAGAAGGAGATAAGGAGACAATGTTACCTTGTTTTGGCACTGTCTGGATATATCATCACAAGTGAAAATACATGGTTGATTGAAAATGGTGCATCCAAGAATATGTCAGGGAACAAGGGGTCAATATCTGACCTAAAGGAGAAAAAGTTCGCATGCATGGTAGAATTGGGGGACAAATCAACATATTCGATCCAAGGAGTTGTATTTGATTGCTTTCATCTGCGTTTGGGAGATATATTGCATGTAAAGGATTTTATTTATGTCCAAATATTGAACAAGAACCTACTGATAGTTTCGGTTCTTGATATAAGGGCTTTCAAGTTATCTTCATGGATAATCAAGCACTACTATGGTCGAAGAACAAAAGTATTGATATTGTTGCAGTGATTGGAGTTCGAGAGGGAGGAATCTACAAGGTCCCTAGGAAGTAAATTAAATGCATGGTACATCACACTATCATTCCATGCAATCTATTGCATAAGAGGCTCGATCACCTCCACTACAAAGCACTTCCAGGTTTGCAGCGCATGGTTAAAGGTATGTTAGTTTTTTATTTTGAGCATGACAGTGTATGTTGAGGATGTGCACTTGGGAATAATGTGAAAAAATATTTTTCCTACCAGTCGTACTAGATATAAAGGTATTTTAGATTTAATATATTATGATGTATGTGGTCCCATTTCTTCCCCATCCTTGAGTGGATATATTTATTATGTATTTTTTATTGATGACTTCTACACAAAGTCATGGATTTACTTCCTTATGGCTAAGAATGAAACCTTTAACAAGTTTCAAGAATTTAAATCCTTTGTAGAGAAACAGATAGGGAGGCACATTAATGTATTGAGGTATGGAAATGGAGGTGAATTTGATTCCCATGCTTTTAATGAGTTATGTACTGATGTAGGGATTTGTAAACAATTGAAAGTTCCATACAACCCCCAACAAATCGGGGTTATCGAGAGAAAGAATAGAACTATGTGTGAGGCTACAAAATCCATGCTACATGATCGGGAAATGATTTGTTTGCTTCATTATGGGAACAAGCTACTAGTACAGTCATTTATATCCATAACAGAAGTCGGCATGCCATATATTTCACATCATTTATATCCATAACAGAAGTACAGTCGTTTATATCCATAACAGAAGTCGTTTATATCCATAACAGAAGAGGTGTTCACTGGTGAGAAGCCAGATATTTCACATCTGAGGATATTTGGGAGTCTTGTATACATATATATACCGAAATAAAAGAGGAATAAGATGGAACATCCTGGAAAGAAGGGAACATTTTTGTGTTATAGTGAGTCATCCAAATCCTACAGGATATATGTGCCAAGAGAGACATACATTGAGGTCAGTCGAGATATAAGCTTCCATGAAGAGGCCACATTCAAGAGGTTAAAAGATATTTTATATGATATAGACATAGAGGAGCATGATACTCATATGTCATAGGACCCAGATACTAATTTTCCCCATCCATATGTTCAGAGGGAGAATCCAGCTAAGCTATTAGTCATTGATGAACGATTTGAACTAGTTGATGAACCTCCTACCAAGAGGAGGTTTGCATGGTGCTAATATATACTAAAAGATGCAGAGAAGCATGGAGAACCAGTTTGATATTCTCAAGAGTGAAAGAAACCTAACAGGTATTCAAGGTATATTGCATTAATGAGTTAGATAAATGACTGAGATCCTTCATCCTATAAAAAATTTGTAGAGCATCAAGTTTGGAAAGATGCAATGGCTGAGGTATAACAGTCTATATTTAAGAATGATGTTTGGTATGTTGTTCCCAGATGATCTGTCGGATCTCAACTTGAGTGCATTAAAAGTTTTTAAAGAATGCGTTTACCAGTTTGCTTAATTCATGAAACAACATTAACAGAAATTAAATGCTTAAACATAAATGAAAAGCAAAACTGATAACCAGATGTGGGAAAAAAAACACAGAATCAGAGAGTCACAAACAAAAGTTGATAACGGAGTTCACCCCCTTCATTGGGCTACATCTCTGGGTCCCTCTCCAATGGGTACCGATCCAATTAATCTTTTTAAAATGGTAAAAAAATGGTTCTGGAATCAACTTCAGCAACTGTAAACAGAATGCTGTACAAAGTCTTCAAGACCTCTCTTCTGGAAATTACAATTAGCCTTCAAAAGGTAAAGAAAGCTAAAATTATAACAGATAATGTCAACTTCCATAGCAATAGCATATGGACACTTCATAGCAAAACTCTCAGTGCTTCTTTTATTTTATCTCTGCAAGCTTCTCATAACAGAAAAGCGATGCTCGGTGCTCTAAACAATCTGAACCCCCCTCTTCACTGCAGCCAGAATCGTCTATTTAAGCGTTCAGTGGGAGGATAAGTAATGGGTTCGACTCATCTGCTACCCGTCTTTTCATATTCCATGTGCTATCTTTTAATTTCCATTGAAACATTTCAACTGGCTGTACATATCATGTTACATTCATTTATGTTCCGCCAAATGTGGCAGCAGTTCCCAACGGTTCCATCTAATACCATGTATGGTATTGCTAGCCCGCCACACAATGGATATCCGTCACATTTTAGAGCTGGTCCAAATGTTATATCTGTTGTCGTAGCATATAACTAAACTCCACAAATGTCGTAGCATACGTGACCGCACACCCTCATCCAACCGCCAGAATAGTGCCATTTAACCGTGCACAAGACCGCTAGAGGGTATACACTTGACCGTGCGGGATTTTCATGAACCATTCGAGGTTCCACTTGAAGGTGCACAAGACCGCCAGAACATTGCCACTAACTGCGCGAGCATGTTACAAACCATTTTATATTACCTCTTGACGATGCACAAATCACCAGATGCCAAGTCTTAACCATAAGAATTGACTGTTTGAAACATGAGATGTTATGTTGAACTACGCACCATGCGATGTTATGTCAAACCACACACCATGCGATGTTATGTCGAACCGTGCACCATGCGATGTTATGTCGAACCGCACACCATGCGATGTTATGTCGAACCGCGCACCATGCGATGTTATGTCGAACCGCACACCATGTTTAGCATATGAGTTAAAAACATATGTTATGTTCTTTGAACCATAGATTAATAACCATTGTACCATATTGGATCAGTGTAATTTTTGAAGATGAATAATCCGCCGGATCATTCCTCCCCATTGGAGAGCTTTTGGACCACCAAAAGCCTGAGTCACTCTGCAAGTAAGTGAGGGTACAGCTCCCTCACTTTTCCAATCTCCATCCATCTTGCTTTGCTAGGATGCATGCCTTTAAGCGCCACTCGAAGGTACTCAACATTCCCCCTTCATGAAGTCCTTACATTTCTGTCAAGAATAACATCATCCTGCAACTCTTTCATGTATTCAGGTGCCATATCATCAACTGAAGGAATCTGTATGTTAGTTTCATCATCCATGATCATAGGAGGCTCATACAATTTAAGATTCTCAACATTGACAACTGAATAGATTTGCATGTATGGAGGTAAATTCAAGCGAAAAGCATTAGTACCGATCTTTTCCAAGATCTCAAAAGGACCATACCTGATAGGCTTAAGATTTTTACCTTCACCTTTCATTCTTTCTTTGGTGATATGTAACCAAACTCTGTCGCCAACCTGAAATCGATGATCAACTCGATGCTTGTCATGCGTGGATTTGTACTTTGCCTGGCTCTTCTCCAACTATTTCTGAACTGCCTACTGCACAGCTTGGATTCTTTGAATGAATCTTAGAGCTTTATCTGTATCATGATGTCCATCCACTGTATATTTGCCAAAAGAGAAGTCCATCAGTGTTTTTGGTAGATAACCAAAATAAGTTTCAAAAGGAGATCTTTTCATGGAAGAATGAACTGCATGATTGTAATCATGCTGTATATACTGCAACTGCTCATCCCAAAGTTTAGGATGTTTACTGCAATATCCTCTAAGCAGCTGAACCACTGTTCTGTTTACTACCTCTATTTGTCCATCAGTCTGTGGATGAAAATTTGTACTTTTCTTAAGTTTAGTATCCATAATCTCCCATAAAGTTGACCAGAATTCTCCCAAGAACTGGGAATCCCGATCAGATACAATAGACATGGGTAGCCCAAAATGTACCCAAACATTCTGAAAGAATAGATGAGCTGTTTGTTCAGCAGTGATCTATTTGTTACATGGCATTAAGATACACATTTTGTTGAATCTGTCCATAACAACATATAGGTAATCATGCCCTTCTCTAGACATAGGTAGTCCTCCTACAAAGTCCATAGAAATGCTTTCCCAGGGACAAGAAGAAACTGGAAGAGGTGTCTACAAACCCAATTTCCTATTGTTAGGCTTACTCGTTGCACACATAACACATCCTCGTATATAATTAGCTATAGTTTCTTGCATCTGAGGCCAATAACAGTGATTCTGCAATATTGTCAATGTTTTACTTACACCAAAATGTCCTGCAATCAATGAACTATGTGCTTCTCGGATCACATGCATTCTCTCTTTCTCTGGAATACAGAGTTTACCGATATGATACATGAGTTGACTATGCACATAATAGTTCTATTCGTGTTTACCATGTATCAGTGATGCATATACGTTCTTAAAATCTTTATCTTCTGCATACTGTTCAATGTAAATTTCATGTGTTAATGAACTGTT
This sequence comes from Pseudotsuga menziesii, assembly GCA_001517045.1. Classification (NCBI taxonomy): domain Eukaryota; kingdom Viridiplantae; phylum Streptophyta; class Pinopsida; order Pinales; family Pinaceae; genus Pseudotsuga; species Pseudotsuga menziesii. Next base: position 112,225 of record LPNX010058937.1, read on the forward strand.
ATGAAGAATGATTGAAGCGTTTGTAGGTGGCCTTGACAACATGTCTGCTACCTTATTATGAATTCCCTTTTTGTATTTAATTACAAGATGAAATTGCTGTAAAAATCCCATCCATCTTAAATGACGACTTTGTTGTACTTTAGTTTAAGATTGCAGATATTGAAGTGGATGATGATCAGTATGTATGATTGTTTCTTTTCCCATGATATAATGTTTCCACTTCTTCACACTCTGTACTAAAGCATACAACTCTTTTTCATAAGTCAGATAGTTACTTACCGCAATAGAGAACGTTTCTGAATGGTAACAGACTGGCTTCCTCCCTTGCATCAAAACGGCTCCCATGGCAAACCCACTAGCATCTGTTTCGATCTCAAATGGCTGCTGCAAATCTGGCAACGTCAGAACTAGTGCTGTGCCAATCCTTTCCTTCAAAGTGTCGAAGGCCCTCTGATGCTTGCCTCCCCACTAGAAAATTTCTTTAACGCATGTAATGGGGAAGCAATGGAAGAAAACCCAAAAATGAATTTCCTCCAATACTGAACCGCACCCAGAAAAATTCTGATTTCAGTAACAGTGTTAGGCCATGGCCAGTTTACAATGACAGCAACCTTGGCTGGGTCCACCCGCAGGTGACCTCCACCAATAATATGGCCCAAATATACTAAAGAAGTTTTTGCGAACTCACATTTAGAAATTTTTACATAAATCTTCTCCTTCCTCAATACATCTAAAACGTTCTTCACATGTACAATGTGTTCCTCCCAGGTTTTGCTAAACACTAGGATATCATCCAGATATACAATTACAAAATCATCAATGAATGGATGAAAGACATCATTCATGACCCGTATGAAAGTAGCAGGTGCGTTACAGAGCCCGAAAGGCATCACAAGCCATTCATACAAACCCTGTTTTGTTTTAAACGTTGTTTTCCATGCATCATTTTCAGCAACACGTATTTGATCATACCCACTACGCAGATCCAATTTTGTAAAGTAAGTTGCATGTTTCAACTGATCAAGCAAATCATCCATGTGAGGAAGAGGATACCTATTTTTAATGGTGATTTTGTTAAGGGCCCTATAGTCGATGCACATTCTCCAAGACCCATCCTTCTTTGGAACCAAGGCTATAGGAGAGCCATAAGGAGAAGTGCTTGGCCGGATGACCCCCTTCTCAATCAGCTCCTGAACCTGCTTCTTGATTTCCTCATTCTGCATTACAGACATCCGGTACATGGCTATGTTCGGGAGTGGCACATCCTGCTGCAAATGTATCTCATGCTAAATTTCTCTCTTTGGTGGTAACCCTTTCGGATCTTGAAATAAATCATCATACTCAGAAATAATTTCAATCAGTTCAGATTTATGTTTAGGATCACATCCTTCAAAATATTTAGAGATCTCATCATTTTTCACCTTAACCATCATTAACACAAAATTCTTACTAGCATTTACCAACCTCTTCATTTGTCCTGTAGAGACTATTGCTATATTTGTTTTTGTCTTATGTCCTCGTACAATATATTCCACACCATCTTTAAAAAGACGATACTTATTCTACTCTCTATAAAAGACTGCTTTCCGGTCATACAAATGTGGACTCCCAAGTACAATTCCACAAATGTCAAGTGGTACTACATCCAATTCTACCTCATCCATGAACTTTCCAGTAATTGCAAACTTTAATACACATTTCTTTGTAACTTGCAATTGTGTATCATTAGTAACCCAACCAAGAGGATAGGTTTTTTCATGAGGCATAGTAACTAAATGCAATTTCTTAACCACTTCTTCTGATATCATATTTACTTGTGAACCACTATCAAACAATGTATCAATCTTTGTGTGATTTTCAATGACACGAACATGAAACAATGCACTTCTATTTTTATCATTTTGCTTAGAAGTAGATGGCAGATTTGTACTTGCACTAGAACTTGATTTTGCATCAATGGGAAGTGAGATACTTTCATTCTTACCCTGGATTCCGACAGCTGTAACCTTTGTTTCATCACCTGAGTCAAATCCCAAGTCTTGAATAACTGCTGCAGTAGCTTTTGCTTTGCCTTTATCTTTGTTTCCTCCGTACTTCTTTGGCCTTAACTCCGGATGAAGTTTCCAACACTTAGAGACATCATGTCCCTTCTGACAATGTGAACATGTATTCTTTTCACCCTCTTTCTTAACAGTAGCCATCTTCTTTTTCCCCTTATCTTTACCTTTCGATTTGCTGTCAAATTTAAATGATTTCTTCACAAAAGTATCATTAGCATGCTTACCCCTAGCTTCTAAATGTGTAGCTTGAACACATACACCATCCAAATTACTGGGGTTAAACATCAACAAAGTATGTCTCAAATAAGAATGCATGCCACCAATGTACTTAAGAAGAGTTTCCTGTGTATCTAATGAAACATTCAATGCAATAGCCCTCTTTCTAAATTCATGAGTATAGTCTTGAATATTTTTTCCTTTAGCTTGTCTAAACATTTTCCAACTCATGGTTAATTGTTGAATATGTCCTAAAGGATAAAATTGCTTCCTTAATACTTCAATGAATTCATTCCAAACTGAAATAATTTTACCGTTCTTTCGAATATCTTGTTGAATCTTGCTCTCCCACCAAGTAAGAGCCATACCACTCATTCTTAAAGTGGCCAATTGAATCCTGGAAGGGTCATCATTAATGCCCTGCACCCTGCAATATACTTCAAGCTGCTTGATCCAATTGTCTAACTTTTCAGCATCTAAATCTCCATTATAAATTGGCAATTCAAATTTAACATCCAATTTGAAATAAGGCATATTAGGATTTGCATTAGCATTATGTGAATGAGAAGCATGAGAAGAAGAGAAATTTTGATTAGTATCAGGAGGATCACCATCACCTCCTACTCTTTTACCCTTTTCTTCCTTCTTCATTTTGGCATCTTTGGATGAAGATCCTTCTTCTTTCTTCTTCCTTTCTACACGCTCATCGAGAAGAATTTCCATCATGGCTTTCATACTAATAAAAGCCTCCAAAAACTCAGTTTCATAAATAACAGGTCTTTCCCGTTCTATATGTCCTTCTTCTTCCCCTCGTGGAGAAGACATGGTTCTTGAGAATGTTCTCCTTGAGCCAATCTCGGGATCTCCTTCAATTAATTCTCCTTCACCAAGCTTCAACCTGGACCTAGTAAGCATTCACAAACTTGCACAAGCAGTTAACCTGCTCTGATACCATAATATGATCTGTTGGATCTCAACTTGAGTGCATTAAAAGTTTTTAAAGAATGCGTTTACCAGTTTTCTTAATTCATGAAACAGCATTAACAGAAATTAAATGCTTAAATAGAAATGAAAAGCAAAACTGATAACCAGATGTGGGAAAAAAAACACGGAATCAGAGAGTCACAAACAAAATTTGATAACAGAGTTCACCCCCTTCACTGGGCTACGTCTTCGAGTCCCTCTCCAATGGGTACCGATCCAATTAATCTTTTTAAAATGGTACAAAAATGGTTCTGGAATCAACTTCAGCAACTGTAAACAGAATGCTGTACAAAGTATTCAATACCTCTCTTCTGGAAATTACAATTAGCCTTCAAAAGGTAAAGAAAGCTAAAATTATAACAGAGAATGTCAACTTCCATAGCAACAGCATCTGGACACTTCACAGCAAAACTCTCGGTGCTTCTTTTCTTTTATCTCTGCAAGCTTCTCATAACAGAAAAGCGATGCTCGGTGCTCTAAACAATCTAAAACCCCCTCTTCACTGCAGCCAGAATCGTCTATTTAAGCATTCGGTGGGAGGATAAGTAACGGGTTCGACTTGTCTACTACCTGTCTTTTCATATTCCATGTGCTATGTTTTAATTTTCGTCAAAACGTTTCAACTGGCTGTACATATCACATTACATTCATTTATGTTCCACCAAATGTGGCAGCGGTTCCCAACGGTTCCATCTAATACCATGTATGGTATTGCTAGCCCGCCACACAATGGATATTCGTCACATTTTAGAGTTGTTCCAAATGTTATATCCACTGTCGCAGCATATAACTAAACTCCACAAATGTCATAGCATACGTGACCGCGCACCCTCATCGAACTGCCAGAATAGTGCCATTTAACCGTGCACAAGACCACTAGAGGGTATACGCTTTACCACGCGGGATTTTCATGAACCATTCGAGGTTCCACTTGACGGTGTGCAAGACCGCCAGAACGTTGCCACTAACTGCGCGAGCATGTTACAAACCATTTTATATTACCTCTTGACGGTGCACAATCGCCATATTCCAAGTCTTAACTGTAAGACTTGACCGTTTGAACCATGCGATGTTATGTCGAACCACGCACCATGCGATGTAAGACTTGACCGTTTGAACCATGCGATGTTATGTCGAACCACGCACCATGCGATGTTATGTCGAACCACGCACCATACGATGTTATGTCAAACCACGCACCATGCGATGTTATGTCGAACCGCACACCATGCAATGTTATGTCGAACCGCGCACCATGCGATGTTATGTCGAACCGCGCACCATGCGATGTTATGTCGAACCGCGCACCATGTTTAGCATATGATTTAAAAACATATGTTATGTTCTTTGAACCATATATTAATAACCATTGTACCATATTGGATCAGTGTAATTTTTGAAGATGAATAATCCACCGGATCACCAAACCTAAGGGGAAGCCCATAGTTACTTACAAATGGGTTTACAAGATAAATCATGTTGCAGATGGTAGTGTGGATAAGTATAAATCCAGGTTTGTTTCTTGATTTTTCTCTCATAAAAAGGGCATTGATTATGAGGAGACATTTGGTCATGTGGGTAGCTATACCACAATTCGAATTGTGATCTCACTTGCATCTGTTATAGGTTGGAAGCTTCACCAGTTGGATGTGAAGACAACCTTCCTCAATGGTTAGATTGAGGAAGAAGTTTATATTGAGCATATTGAGGGATTTTTTTCCATGGGAAGGAGTCCCATGTGTGAAATTTGAATAAATCCTTATATGGGATTAAGCAAGTTCCTCGAGCTTGGTATGCCAAAATAGACATCTAACTTCAAAGACTAGGATGATATAAGAGTGAAGTTGACCTGAATTTTTATTTTGAAGTAATGAATAACCAACCATTGATATTGGTTCTATATGTTGATGATTTGTTCCTCACTTGAGAGGAAAGATTAATTTTCAAGTGCAAGAGGGAGCTCACCTGGGAGTTCAAGATGAAATACTTAGGTTTGATGCACTACTTTCTAGGCCTTAATATTTTGAAGAGAAAAGATGAGATATCTATATATCAAGGGAACTACATTGTTGACATATTGTGTAGGTTTGGCATGGTGTATTTCAAATCCATGAGTACTACGATGGTTTCCAATTTGAGGAAATTCCATGATTCTAATACTGGATCGGATCCAGTGAACCCCACTTTGTATAAACAATTGATTGGCTCGTTGATGTACCTAATACACTCAAGGCAGGATATTTGTTATGCAGTTAGAATTCTTAGTAAGTTTATGTCTAATACAATACACAAACACTGGGTTGCAGCTAAGCATGTATTGAGGTACCTTCACGGTACGGTTGCCTATGGACTCAAATACGCCTCCAATGGAGGGGTGTTATTACTTGGTTGTACTAACTCTGACTGGGGTGGAAGTATTGTGGACTGTAAGAGCACTTCAGGCTACTATTATATCTTGGGTTCTACAATGATTTCTTGGTCCAGAAAAAAGTAGGGCTCGGTTTCCCATAGTACTACATAGTTATAGTACATTGCTGCTAGTACTTCCTGTAGAGAAGCAGTGTGGCTGTGAAAACTACCTATAGGATTGTTCAGTGAAAACTTGAGCCTATATTTATTAGGTGTGACAACCATAGTTGCATCAATCTTTCTGAAACTTTGGTGTTTCATGATAATTCGAAGCACATATAAATTAAGTATCGCTTCATTTGAGACATGGTCTAGAAAGGTACATTGAAACTTCAATACGTAGATATTTTAGAGAAAATTGAAAATGTTTTAACAAATCCACTATTAGTGACAAAGTTCATGTACTTCCAAGACAATCTTGGTATGGAAGATAATGCCTCCCTTGTTGCGAGGGAATGTTAAATGTACAGCATCAGGAGTCATTCTTCGAACTTGTGATTTTATCAAGTCGAACTTGTGAGTATATCAAGTCTTGTATCCTCATGTGTTTATGTGGTGATGTTTTAAATACTTGTGAGTATATCAAATCATACTTGTGATTATATCAAGTCATTATTCTCATATTGGTACCTATGAGATGGACCTCCAGTTATAAAGGTGAAATTGTGAGTATATCAAGTTGTGATTCTCATGCAGACACCCAATTATAGTGGGTACCCTTGGGGTGGGACTCCAGTTATAGAGGTGAAATGCTTTGCATGTTGAAGAATAAAATGTTATGTGATATATTTCTAACCATGTTCACAAATTTCTATTAAGTATCCTTTATATATTAGCTACCTCTAGAGTGAATTACTTTAGCAATGACTATATGTGTCGAGAGTAAAATAATATAATCATAGCATGTGACAATTATTCTGAGTATAATATGATATGATAGATAAATAAAGTTAACACATATAGACCATGCAATAAAGATAAAGAGATAAGAAATAAATAGATAATGCATAGAGAATTCTAATTTCCTGAGAATGTCTAAGTGAACTCAAAATATTGAGCTTCAGTGAAAGCCTCGATGTGTGCTTTAGTTAATTAAAGAACTCATAGTGATTATTCCAAAGTAAATCAATCAGCATGATTGAGTTAATAATATTTAACTAAGTGTTAAAAAATATAGACTAGTTAGCTAAATTATTTATACTTTAGTTAAACTAAAATACAACACTTAAGTTAATCAAAGGAATACACTTCAATTAATAAAGTGTTTGCATGATGACAATTTAGTTAAATCATTATGAAACTTAAGTTAGCTTATTAACTAAGTGATCCTACTTTGAGTTAGATGATGAGTTCACTCCAGTGACAGTTGAGTATCAGTTAATGCCAAAATGGCATGGCGCATATGTTATGTATGATGATGTTTTCAATGTGAGGTATAATTATTCCAAGAAGGAAATTCACAATTTGGGGTGCATGTGTGCATTATTGGCACACAACCATTCACTATAGTTTGCACGACGGAGTTTTTTTATTAATGTGTCGTGCATATGGCAAGTTCATACAATTGATTTAGATTATTTATTGCTCAGTGCTCTCTCTTATCGACGAATATGCTATTATGTAAAATCCATTCTCTTAAATCTATCTACTATACTCAAAAGAACTGTTGGGTTATTCATCGAAATTGTTTTAAATGTTTTCCCAGGGTACATCTTGTGTTGTGGATGAATGGTTTGTGTGATTGAATTATTCAGTGATTCGTGTGTTTAGTATTTCATTCATAAAAAAATTTAAAGTTAAAATCTCTTCATATTTTCTCAAAAATCAACACTTATCTACTTTACCTTCTACATTCAACTTCTTCTCAAACACTAATTTGCTTCCAATAGGTTTTCTTCCAACCAAAACCCAATTCCAACCTACATCTCAGTACTATATCCAAGGCATCCATTTCTTCATTCATGGCCTTCTTCCAAATTTTATTATCCTTTGAATCCATTTCCTTTGTAATAGTTATAGGATCATCAACAATAATATATAGAACAAAACTAGAATGAGAAATGGGTGGGACATACCTTTCTGGTTATATTATTTCTCGAATCGACCTCCTCAAGGATATATTTATAGGTTCTTCCTCTTCTAATTTTTCTTCTTCTATTGTGTCAAATTCTTCACCCTCCATCTCAAACTATATTTCCTCTATTTCTTCTTCCATATGGTTAGATTTCCTATTTGGGAACAATTTCAACTTCACTTAATACTACATCCCATCTATAAAAAAAAACTTCTTTGTTTACAAGATCATAAATTTTATAACCTTGTATACCATCTTTATATACAATCAAGATACATTTCTCAACTTCATTATCCATCTTACTCATATTTCCCTGGGAAGGTGCACATAAATGTCACAACCAAAAACTATAAGATGTTTAAGACATGTATTTTTACTAATCCATGCCTCATGTGAATTTTTTTCAACCAACATTAATGTATATGATGGATTTACCAAGTAACATGTTGCATCACCTCTACCCAAAATGCTTGTGATAACCCAACACCATTAAGCATAATTAGTCCATTTTGCATCAATGTCATGTTCATTTTTTTGTGACTCCATTATGTTGAGGTATGTATGGATTATTATTTTTCATTGATATTCCTCACTTATTAAAAAATTACTAGATCTAATTGGCATAGAACTCTCCACCATTATATACCATTGACACCTTTATTTTCTCTCTATCTAGTTCTCTAAATCTCTACAAGAGACTTAAACTCTTTTAATTTATAGGAAACCTCGTATTTCTTTCTAAGTAAATAGATCCATGTGTTCCTCAAGAAATAATTTATGAATGAAACATATGCACAAAATGGTCTACCTAGTTGTGAAACATGCATAGCCTTAAACACTTCACTATGTATCAACCCCGAGGTTCATTTTTATAGTGTAGCACAATATGGGAACCTGACCCAATTATGTTTACCATATATTGAATGTTATCATAAATCAAAATATAATAATGATAAATTAGACATACCTTCAACCATACATTTCCCATGTAATGCTCAAAGTCCCTTCTCTTGAATATGTCCCACACTCCAATGTTGTAGCATTGTCTTCTCTCTAGGGATGGTCCTATATTCTTCATCCTTGCCTTTAGAAAATAAATAATTATTGCATCATCCCTACCTTTAGAAAATAAATAATTATTGCATCCATCATTAACAGTGGTACCCATCTAATTTTATAAAATTCCGATCTGAACTCCCTTCATCAATACCATTTATGGTTTAACCATCTTACAGGTTTTATTTTCAAGTACACTATGCATGCCTTGATCACTTATCTTACTTATGGATATTGGTTTTCTGCCAAGCTCTAGAATGTCTAGAACCCTGGGGAGAGTTCCAATCCTTTCATCTTTGAGTAGTAGCTTTACTATTCCATGTCTTATTATTTGGGTTGTTAACTTTATCTCCTAGGTTCACCTCCATTGTATTTTTCATATTCACAAAAAGACTATTATTGTAGTGTACTTGTAGATTCCAAGTAAACATCACCTCCTTTTTCCATGAAGGTTTTAATTTGTGGAAAGAGCATAATTAGAACCCTTAATTTTATCAGCATTATTATATTTGTAATGTTTCTCATACACTACAAAAAAAACTTGTGATTAGAGTCTCTTTTAGCTCTCTTTTTGGCATCTACTAACTCTTTTAGTGTATTTTTCTTCATTTTCTATGAAAAGTTAGCTCTATTTCACGGGATGGCACTTCTCCATGTGTTTTTTACGTCTTTTTTTGAAAGTAGACGCTAAAATGGATGTTAATTAGTGTCCACTTTATCACTAGGCATAACACCCTCCAAAACTTCAGGTTTAGCACCTATCCTTGCTTCCTTTATCACCGGAAATAGTGTCTTCCATAGCGTCGGGGTTAGAACTAGGATTGGCTTCCTTTTTAACACCAGGAATAGCACCATTTTTTAAGCCAAGAATTGTGCCTCATTTGGATCACTAGGTTGTGCTCGGATTGAAGCCAGGATTAGCACCTAGTTTAGATTTGTAATTGTCAGTAGGATTAGCACCTAATTTAGCTTTCTAATTATCAGTAGGTTTAGCACCAATTTGTGTGCCTACAATAGCATATAGTGTGGCATCTAGTTTTTTTCCCAAAGTAGCACCGCATTTTTCTCCTAGTATTGAGCCTTGTTTTGCTCCTATATTCTCTCCTAGAATTGAGCCTAGTTCAACATATGAGTTACTTAATAGATGGGATATAGGTTATTGGTTATAGGAGTTGAGGGTTAGATTTGGGAGGGTTATGTTAGACATTGATGTTGATGTCTATGATTATAATGATGATGATAAGGATGGTGATGATGATGACAATTATGATTATGAGTATGATGCATATTATTGCACTATTTGACCATGAGTGACCCTAATGGCACCTAAATGGCCCTTTTGGAAGCTAAGAGACCCTAATGGAACCTAAAAGACCCTAATGGCATCTGAGTGTCCCTAATGGAATCTGAGTGACCCTAACAACATGACGATGATGATGATGATGATGATGTTCCTTAACAATGATAAATATGGAATTGATTATGATCTGATTATAACATGATAACGATGAATACAGTGATCACATCAATGATGAGGACAATTACAAAATAAGACCCATCCATAGTGCCCAGAACATGCTAATGGTGCATGCATTCCTTCTCAAAGACTAAAGCTCCTTCACCAAATTCATGGTATAATTAGGTAGTTGGATGCCTTTTTCATCATCACAATGATGATCATGGTGACAAAGATGGTTGCGTTGATGATGATTTGATTACAATATGATAACGATGGCAATCAGAACTACATTGATGATGAGGATGATGAGGATGAAAATTATGATGATGACGATGATGATATTGTTGATTTGTATGATTTTGGCCTTGATGACTAGGACGATGATGACAATGTTGATTTCAACGATGATTATGCATGTGATTATAGCACTATTATTTGATATTAATTGTTTCTAATAGAACCTAAATTACCCTAATGGAATATAATTGACCTTAATGACACGTAAATTACCCTAATGGAATATGATTATCTCTAACAATATTTAAGTTACCCTAATAGAATGAAAATAGTGTTAATGATGATGATTTGACTACAAGATGATAACGATGGCAATGAGCACTACATTGACAATGAGAACAATGACAATGAAAATGATGATGATGATGATATTGTTTATTTTTATGATGTTGACAATAATGAAAATGATGATGTCGATGTCAATTATGATGACACATGTCATTATAGAACTAGTTGATCTTGATTGATCCTAATGGCATGTAAATTCCCCTAATGGAAAACAATTGTCCCTGATAACATTTTAGTGACCCTAATGGAACTCTATTGGCCCTAATAGCATGACAATAATGCTAATGATGCATGATAACAATGATGTTGGAATTGATGATGACTTGATAACAAGATGATAACGATATCCATGAGCGCTAAAATGATGATGGTGGTGATAATGATGAAAATTATGATGATAAGGACGATGACAATGATGATGGCGATGGTGATATTGTTGATTTGTATGATGTTGACAATAATGACTAGGACCATGATGACAACGATGATTTTGATGTCAATGATGATTATGCATGTGATTATAGCAGTATTTGATCTTGATTGATAATAATGGAACATAAATGACCCTAATGCAAAACTGAGTGACCCTAATAACACCTAAATGAACCTAATGGAATTTGATTTTCCTTAACAACACTTGAGTGACCCTAACATTTTGACAATTATGCTAATCATGTATGATGACAATGATGTTGTCATTGATGATGACTTGATTAAAATATGATAACCATGGCAATGGGCATTACATCAAAGATGAGGAAGGTGATGATGATAATGATGATGACGACAATGATATTGTTGACTTATATGATGTTGATGATGATGATGATGACGATGTCGATGTCTATGATGATGATGCATGTGATTATAACAATATTACTTGATATTTATTGATCCCAATGGAACCTAAATGACCCTAATGACATCAGAGTGATCCTAATGGCACCTAAATGACCTTAATGGAATCTTATTGACCCTAACAACATTTGGGTGAACTTAATGGAAATTGAGTGACCCTAACAGCATGATAATTATTCTAATGATGCATGATGACAATGATGTTGGGGTTGATGATGATTTGACTACAAGATGATAATGATGATTATGATCACTACATCAACTATGAGGACTATGATGATAAAAATTGTGATGAGGAGGAAAATGAAAATTATGATGATGATGATTACATTGTTTATTTGTGTAATGTTGACAATGATGACTAGGATGATGATGACGATGTCGATGTCAATTATGATTATGCATGTGATTATAACACTATTTGATCTCAATTGATCCTAAAGGAACCTAAATGACCCAAACAACATCTGAGTGGACCTAACGGAACCTAAATGGCACTAATAGAATCCATTTGTCCTTAACAACATTCGAGTGACCCTAATGGAACTTGAGTGACCATTACATCATGATGATGATACTAATGATGCATGTTGCCAATGATGTTGGAATTCATGATGATTTGATTACAAGATGATAACGAGGACAATGAGCACTACATTGACGATGAGCATGATGACAATGAAAATTATGATGAGGAGGATCATGACATTGATGATGACGATGATAATATTGTTTATTTGTATGTTGTTGACAATGTTGACTAGGATGATGATGATGACGATGATGTCAATGTCAATGATGATTATGCATGTGATTTTAGCACTATTTGATCTTGATTGATCCTAATGGAACCTAAATTACCTAATGGCATCAAAGTGACCATAATGGCACCTAAATGACCCTAATGGAATATTATTGTCCCTAATAACATTAAGTGATCCTAATGGAACTTGAGTAACCCTAACAGCATGACAATGATACTGATTATGCATGATGACAATGATATTGGCATTGATGATTATTTGACTACAAGATGATAACGATGAAAATGAGAAAAACATTGAAAATGAGCACGTTGACGATGAAAATTATCATGATGAGGACAATGATGATGATGATGGCAATGATGATATTGTTTATTTATACGATGTTTATGTTGATGGCTAGTACAATGATGGTGATGATGATGTCAATGTCAATGATGATGACACATGTGATTATATAAATAATGATCTTAATTAATCCTAATGGTGCCTAAATTACCCAAAAGTATGTTAGGCTTATTATTAATCCTCCCTTTGACCACATAGTCTATTTGTTCATTTTCCTAGCTTAGGAGGTCTTTATCACTTCACTAGTGCATGGGGGACACACCTAGTGGACACCTACCGCTAACTGTGCATGTCTACATGAGTTTTAGTACTCTAGGGATCCATTCCTATATTTTAGGAACCCACTCTAAGTGCCACCATCAGTGTCCAACAATTGAATCCCGTAGGTATATTCACTTATGTACAGTTATGCTATGATTCCCGTCAGTTAGTTAACTATCAGTCTCTCTTGTGCCAGTTTGCATGATTTAAGGGAGTATGGATGCCTTTTTTCACCTACCCTCTTTAGTTAATTAGTTGTGAAATCCTTCAGAGATTTGAAGTTGCATTAGTGATCTCTAGTGGTGATTTTCCCACACTAAGTTACCCCCTGAGTCAGTCTAGGTTGGTAGATTCAAATGCCTCTTTAGGTATTCGAATTGTTCCTTGATGTTGTATTATATATTCACACATAATGATGAATAATATTGTATGGAATATTTCTCCTTTTGTTATTCAACTCATTATGTAATAGCAACTATTCTTCTCTATACTTTTCTTCTGGAATCTATGTGAAGACTATTTATGTACCAAGATATGACCTGTAAAATCTAATATGGTATAATAGCCTAGTCAAGACATTTTAATCTCCCTTAGATACTTCTATTGATGCACAAAAATCAGTTTGGTTCCACATAAATGTAGGAATTATTGCCTTGCTCCCTCTGGATTTTGTCCAGAGAAATCAACCCAAGTGTGAAGCACCCTGATAATTTGCTCATTGTCAAAGTAGAGGTTGATTTGTCTTACTAAAATTTTCTTTCTAGTTTTGTGTAGGTATTCAGTTCTCTCACCAGTAGTGCAGAAACAAACCATGGATCGATCTAAGATAGTAACATTGACTTCCTTCAATTATCATGAATGGAAATCCAATATTGATATACTATTGTGCACCAGAGGTCTCTACAGAGTTACTATGGCCTTAGTAATCGAGCCAAATGCAATTATTGAGAAAGAAAAGTTACATAACAGGAAGGATGAATCTTATGGCTTGCTTTGTATCTCTCTTTCTCTGTAACTTCTTTTACATCTTGATGGCTTGACAAGCCCAAATGAAGTGTGGATCAAAATTGAATCCCTCTTCGGAAAGTAAGATGATCTTATAGGACATCAATTGGAAAATGCATTGATTTCATTGAGATCAAGTTGATTCTAAACCATTGAGGAATTCATCACCAAGTTTAAGTCACTAGTGCTTTTGCTAAAGTGGTGTGGGATTGAGAAGAAAGAAGAGCAATTAATCCTTTCCATTGTAAAATTTACTAGGGAAATTTTTCTTTGTAAAATTTACAATCATGATAAAGAAGAGGTTGACGTCAATGATGATGAGGCATGTGATAGCACTTATGGATCCTAATTGAACAAATGGACCCTAAATAACCATAATGGTGTCTGAGTTATCCTAATGTCAACTAAATTACTCTAATGGCATCCAAGTGTCCTTGACAACATTTCAATAACCCTAATTGAATCTAAGTGACCCTAACAGCACGACAATTATTACAATTATGAAGGCATTGATGATGATTTAATTATGAGTTGATATTGATCACAGTTTATTCCTACATGCCCACTAATATTCCAAAATTATTTTATGAAACTTGTGTAATTAGGTGGTTTGATGCATTTACCATTATCACAATAATGATCATGACAATGATGATCATGAAATTGGCATTGATGATGACATATGATGATTATTATGATGATAATTTTGATGTCTACAATGATGATAATGATGGTAACATCGATGATGATAATGATGACAAGGATCGTGACAATTATTGAATATTAATACCTATCAACCCAATTAGGTGAGGGAAAATGTCCTTTACAAAATTCTTGTAAGGTAGTAGGATTCCTTGTTCATCATCACAATGTTAATGACATGAATGAATATCATGATGATATATCACAATGACAATGATGATGGTGATGGTGATGGCGATGTTGATGGTGATGTTGATGTTGATGTTGATGTACTGTGTGATGTTGATGATGATGACAAATACGATGATGATGCATGTGATTTCACTTCTAGATCTTGATTGATCATAATGGCACCAAAATGATGGTAAAGGCATCTAAGTGACCCTAATGTCACCTAAATTACTCTTATGTAATTTGAGTGTCCCTAACAACATTTGAGTGACCCTAATGGCATATAAGTGATCACAATAGCATGATGATGATGCATTATGAAAATTTTGATGGCACTAATGATGATTTGATTATAAGATGATATTGATCAGAATTGATGCCTACATTCCCACTCAAATCCAAAATTTGTTTTATGAAACTCATGTAATTATGTGTTTTGATGCATTTATCATTATCACAATGATGATCATGACATTGATAGTGATGATGATATATGATGATGACAATGATGATGACTATGGTGATAATGGAAATGTTCATGATGATGACAATGATTATAATGTCGATGTTGATGCCAATGATGATGATGCATGTGATATCACTTTTGGATCTTGATTGATCCTAATGGAACCTAAATTACCGTAATGGAATTTGAGTAACCCTAATGTCACCTAAATGACTCTAATGGAATTCAAGTGTCCCTAAGAACATTTGAGTGGCCTTAATGGAATCTGAGTGACTGTAACAACATGATGATGATGCATTATGACAATTATGATGGTGATAATAATGATTTCATTATAATATGATATCGATCACAGTTAATGCCTACATCCCCACTCAAATCCCAAATATCTTTTACTAAACTCATGTAATTAGGTGGTTTGATGCCTTTAGCATTATCACAATGATTATCATGACATTGATTGTGATGATGATGATGATGATGATGTATTGTATGATTTTGATGATGACAATTTCAATGCTAATTACAATGATGCATTTCATAGCACTCTTGGATCTTGAATGATCCTAATGGTACCTAAATGAATGTAATGGTGTCTGAGTGGCCCTAATATAACCTAAATGACTCTAATGAAATTTGAGTATCTCTAACAACATTTGATTGAACCAAATGGAATCTGAGTGACACTCAAATCCATAATCTATCTTAGTGAAACCATTTTGTGAATGTCGTTAACCCTAGTTTATGGGTTTTGTATGTAATCCCCATTAAATTGGTTGAATACATACACCAATTTGACTCTCTATATGAGACAACATAGGATACTTGTTATATGATAAAAATTATTATAATATGATAAACATGATGATGAGAAGTTGTTATTAGATGAAATTCTTGATTGGATTTCTAATCTAGGCTAGTCGGGGATTCACCCTAGTCAAGTTTTCAAGATTTGGGGCATACTCTTTTCATTTTTGGTCTCATAAAAGGCTCTCTCAAAGGTTGTTCTATAATGAACTGGCCAAAAAATAATATTTTGATAGTTAAATTCATGTCATCTAGAAATCTTGTTTGATGGAAACTAAAACTGGTGCAATTGACACCACAAATGTCGTCCCAAATCAATTATATTTTTCAATCATGTTTCAGCACATCTCCATACATAGGAGTACATAAAATCTAGGGTTGTTGAGGATTTTATACTAGGTGTTAGTAAAGGCGCTAATTAGGACACAATTTAGGGTGTAATTTCATATGTATATTGCATCTAGGTTAGCGCCAACAGATATTTGAAAGTTAAAAATTAAAAAGAGTGCACATACAAGGGAAGAGCGATGTAATTTCAATCATAAAACACAAAAATAGAAGAGAAAAAAACTTAATTTCACACATTATAAGGAGGGAGGAGCATCTAATCTATAAAATTGGTGATTCTTTCCTTAGATTTTTATATATTCAAGAGAAAATGGCCCTTGAATTCACCCTTGTTGTTTGAAAAATTCCATTGTAGCCTCTTGAATAGTTTTTCTTGATGGAAAGGGTTTATAATTTTCCCTTGATAAATATGGTTGGAGAATTTCCCTTCAATAAGATAGTTGAATAATTTTTCTTGAGGAATGGGGTTTAGCATTCGAGAGAAAAGAAGAGCAAGCCCTATGGTTTTGGAAAGTGAGAGGCACCCCAATACACTCAAGAATTTGAGAAGGTAAGTGGAGAAGAAGGGACTAGTCAATCATTTGATATTTTATTATATTGAATGCAACAAGCCGCACTATGGTGAGTGATTTTGTCAATAACCTCTATAGCCACTACTGGTGCAAGCTTCGTCTCACTAGAAACATCCTACTTGTATTCCACCAAAGCACACAACATATTAGTATTTTATAAGACTATTAACACCAAATCCTCCAATGATTCCAACTTACTCCCCATGTGGACAACATTATCCTAAACACACAAGGATTCTATCCTTGAAAAAAACTCTTTCTACTATTATGAAATGACATAGGGCTCGTTCATGAGTTCAATTGTTTCCTTAATGAAATTCATAGATAATATTATTGGCACATCACAAGTCTTGGTTTCATCCAATAACATGAAATAGTTATTATGGTGCATGGTAACTATTCCTTATGGACCCAAGTATATTTTATGACCAACTCAACGTCTTAGAATGCACCTCCTTCCAAGGTTGTCTCAAACCTTAGCTAATAACCGCAATTTTCATGCATAATTGTGTCACCTATTTAAAATAACT
Organism: Pseudotsuga menziesii; assembly: GCA_001517045.1. Classification (NCBI taxonomy): domain Eukaryota; kingdom Viridiplantae; phylum Streptophyta; class Pinopsida; order Pinales; family Pinaceae; genus Pseudotsuga; species Pseudotsuga menziesii. The sequence goes on from LPNX010058937.1 coordinate 129,900, forward strand.
ACTTGAAGGAAACTTATATGTTTTTACTTGATAAATGTTCCTTCAAATATTTCCAACAACCACGCCTAGTAAACATTCCACAAAACAAGGGAATACACAACAATCTACAACAATAATGAACCTTCAACCTCCATGTCTCGGCTAAGACATTTATTCCATCCAACTCCAATGTACCTTATTCTAAGGAATGGTATGTCCTCATGCAACTTCTTAATGCAACTCATTCACCACTTAGGGAATCTGAGAGGAATTCCTTGCTAGTACACTACATGTTGTCTTTCTCATTGCTAAGTGTGTAAAAGTGCCAAGTGTTAGAAAAATAGGATCGCGGAGCAATAGCATAAAATAAAATGCAGAAATAAAACACATAAAAACATAATAAAAGAGAGATATGGATATACATGTTTCACCAAATATGGGATACGTCCACATAAAAACAGCCAGTCCTTTATATTATATCGTATAGCAAAACGAAGTGATACAACCCGCAACACATATATTGTAACTTCCTCAACTTCACTCTCTCACAGTCTCTCTCTCTCAGACACATTACTCTTTCACAATAATACACAGTTGTAATAGAATTCCCTCATACATAAAGAGGTTTTCTTCTAGGAATTTGATAATACACATCCTCATGTCCAAGTTGATATATTTATACTATCAACTCAATCATGTGAATCTATTGAATCAAGGAAAAAGTCACCATATATTCCTCAAAATATCAAGTCTTTAAGAACATTGAGACTCAATGCACATGAAAAACTACCAAAAATACTCTAAGAGGTTTTACACCAAGGAAAAAAATTAATGACATCTTATAGTGTCTTTTTTCCCACTTCCCGGGTGGAAGGATTCTCTAAAAATATCAATAAAAAGATGAGGGAGGACAACATGCATTTTATCTTCCACAAACTTCATCATCAAGATAAAATGTATAATTAATTTTCTCTAAATTATATTGACTTTTGAATTGCATCTCCAGTCACCAAAGGTTACATGGTTTCATTTGTATCATTTAGTCTTTGGATGGCTCACTTCCAAGTATCCTTACTCAACATTTTATTTTGAGAAAACAATTTAGACTTATCCATAGTCATATAGGTTTTGTGATCTATATGAAACAACATCAATAACACCCTTAAATTGCTAGTCTTCATGATGACAATTAGTGACATATGACTTTAGTTCAAGGTTACTTTCCCAAAAACCAAGTAAAGGAAAGCATGAGTCCCATGGGAATTAACATAAATCCATTATGACTAAGGTATCAATGCCATGGATATGCACCATGGCTATTTTCCTAGTTAAACCGTCATGATATTTAAGTAGAGACAGGTATCCTTGAAAGCATCCACCTCCTCCCATGTACATGACACACTTGTGTTTGAAGGAAAAAAAAGATAGTACAACCATAACCTTTTCCTAGAAAATGACTATACCTCTATACATAAACTATGGTTATGTAAGTGTTTGGTTTGAATCCACGATCCACCTTGTATTTGAACACAAATGCTAATGTAAATGTTGCCTTGTCACCTTATATATTACTTAGAAAATCAAATCGTTGGCTATAATGTGATTGAAATTACAAATGTGTTGTTGGTTAGTCAAAATATTGATTTTGTTATTAATGAGACCATATCTTTGTTGAGTGTCCAATCAAAAAATGGGTTATGACTATTATAAATTGTTTGGAAAATGAATATGTTGGTTGTTGGATGGATTAAGCTATAATATTCTTGTTGTTGAGAATGCAAAATGTATAAGTGTTAATTTTTTATGCCACATAACTTGCCTACTTTTCTAATTTAACTACTAGTCATGTTCCCATTGGAACTATGGAGCTATTGATTAAAAAATGGAAATGGATATAGTATTCAATGGAATATTGGTCCATGGATATGCTACTAGGAATTGCTTCATGTTTTCTTAATCACACCCATGCTTCAACATATTTGTTGTTCATCATTTTCCATTTGTTGCTAGATGATGTTTTGACTGGAGAAAACAAACTCGGATCTAATTCTGGACCTTATTTATATTGTTAAGGTTGTCATGATGTTGTTTTTTATGACTTAAAATGGGCGGTAACAAAATGCATAGCTAAAATGTTGACATAACTATTAGTTATATTCCACTAACCCTACTTACTTGTAAAGGAACAAAATTTGGAAGATATAGGTGGTGGGTAAACTCAATCAATTTGAACGGTTATTTCAGGGCAAATTTTGTTTTGGTTTGTGGTTGTAATTCAAATAAGGTTCTTTTCCATTTGACTTTTGTTGGGTTACCAACTGTTGTTATGGTTAGTGATTGATATAGCCTCCATATATATGTGTTTGGGGAAGATGTGGGGATCCCATTAGGTTTTCCCTAAAAAATTATATTTGTGTGTGTGTGTTAATTGACAAGGTAGAATCACAAGTAATCATTGAAGTTATTATCATTACCTGGATATTTTGAAATTATTCTCTTCCATATTTATCAAAGGTGAAATTTAAAGTAAATAATTCACTCCATGTGAAGCTAATAGACTTTACCCATATATGTTATATTTTGGGTTGCTTTGAAAGTGTTTACACCATGATAGAGGTGGAGGTGCATGGTGAAACCTTATCTACTTATTTGTATATAAGAACTTTTATGTTGATGACATTCATAGAGTTTTCTAGAGGTGGTTACTTGACCTTGGACTTGGTGCTACATGTGGCAAACTCCTTTATGAGGCGATCGTCTTATGTTGCATTAATATCTTCTACATGGTGCACATGTTGAGGATGATTTCTTGCATGGGTGTTGGATATACCTTAGAGGGTGTTGGGCACTATGATTGTTGGGACCACTTGGCATGCCTTAGTAAGATGAGATTTTGGATTGACGATGTTTATATTGAGGTCGCAAAGTTTGGGTTGTATGTGGAACCAAGATACATGTTGAGGAGGAGAATTGGATGTTTTTATTTGAGATAAAGGATCCTTGTGATGAGAATTATTTGACACTTGGAACTCGCTCTTAAAGACTGCACCGCTTGAGGATCCTTTTAATGACATGTGTACATCTTAGAGAGAGAACTCTTCACTTGGATAGCTAATAGGATTGAATCTCTTGTGTTAGAGGGTACTAGGGATTGTGACAAACAAGTCCTAGATGCGACACTTAGATATTGACCCCATAATGTAATTATATATCTAATTATAGATATTCAAATAATTCTCCTCACCCATCTGACATTCAAAGAATTCCCCACCAAGTAGAAAATACAAGTATTTTTGTTATTTCTCAAAGTTGATTCTTTCTAATATGCACCTAGGTCTCACATCGTCACTCAAAAAAAGGCTTATATGACCAACATAGGATAACTCCTAGGCATAACAAATAGATATTATTGATTTGGATAAGCCTTATTAAGAGCTTAGATTTCTCTTCTACTTAGTTATTTGGTCAAAAACCACAACACAAGTACCAACGTATGTTTTGTATCTCATGCATTACATGTTGCACAAGGATGCAATCTTTGATTGGTGGATGTTATTTCAAATGATATGCCCCACTAGTAGACCAACTTTTAGAAGACAAAGAGAAAATTTAAATTGGTGGCACAAGATCAAATCAAGCAATGAAATTGAGATGACCAATATCTATGTTTCGGCAAGGTCTAGATGGCCATGATTCCCACACCCTTGTTTGGCATAGTTTTCAAAAATTTACCCTCTAATGCAAAAATTGCATAGCATGTTACCGAGCAAAATCTAGTTGTGAAAATCATCAAAATAGATGATGGTTGGTTCAAGGAATCATGGTAGAGTAGTGTCCTTAGTTGTAATTTGATGTCCTAATTCTAATGGAACTAATGGATTGTCCATCTAAGCCTCCATTATCGAGTTATGGTGAGTTTTGTTGATTGTACAGCATCAGGAGTCATTCTCCGAGACTTGTGTGGTATCAAGTCAGAACATTGTGTTGTATCAAGTCCTAAGTATACACATATGATTAAGGTGGTTATGTTGTATTGTAGAGCTTGTGAGTAATATCAAGTTGAGTCTTGTGAGTGATATCAAGACTGATATTGTGTTGTATCAAGACTGTGGACTTGTGTTGTATCAAGTCTATACTTGTGTTGTATCAAGTCATTGGTTATCATAGACAGGAAGTACCCTATGAGAATGGATATCTAATTGTCGACATGATCTTGTTTTGTATCAATATTTAAGTCTTGTGTTGTATCAATATCATGGACCTCCATTTGTTGAGGTAAATATACTATGTGATATATTTCTAGTCATGGTCACTGAATGTTATGTCTCCTTTAGGGCTTAGCTACCCCTAGAGTGAATTGCTTTAGCATATGATTATATGCCCCGAGGTAATATATATGATCATCAGTATGTATGGAATAATTCTTCTGAGTATGATATGATAATATGGATAAATAATACACATATGGACCATGCATTAATTAATTAATGATAATGAGATAAAGCCAGAGAAAAGGAATTCGAACTGCCCATGCAAATGTCTGAGTGAAATAAAGTTATAAAAATTCAGTGAAATATGAATGTCTCAGTCAAAGCATCAGTTGAACGATTAGTGAATGTAATCAGTTAAGTAAAGAAGAGCTTAATGTTCATCAATCAACTTGCATCAGTTAACTAAAGAGATCCATGAAAAAGTTAATAATAGAAATTGTGCATGGATGGAACTAAGAGTGAAGCACTTACGAAATTTAAGTTAGAATGTTAACTAAGTGATCGATATTCAGTTAAAGATTGAGTTCAAGTAATTTAACAATCATTTTAAGTATTTTATCATTCAGTCCAAGTTAGTTAACATTCAGTTCAAGTAAGTTATAATATAATTCAAGTAAGTTAACATCTAATTCAAGTCAGTTAATATTCAGTTCAAGTAAGTTAACATCCAGTTCAAGTCAGTTAACATTCATTTCAAGTAAGTTAAATATCCAGTTAACATTCAGTTCAATTCAGTTCACTTTCAGTTGAATACAGTGAGCATTTAGTTAAAGCTAATTGAGGAAAGGAAGGGTGCTAATTTTTGCATGGAGGGAGTTATAGTTAGCTCCTTCTTGTGAATTAACTATGTGGTGCTATCAGTGTGTTTATTGAGCCTCTTATGTGCTACCTTATGCATTATAGGGTTTTTGGTTTGTCATTAATATGATAGGCATATGGCAAGTTGAATACAGTTGCATACAGAATGTTTTTATAGGGTTACATTGGATCTCTCTTCTCTATTGTTGTGGTGATATATCTTATCAGGAAATCTATTATGTGTTGTAAAACATTCTCTGCAAATCTATATACAATACTCAAAGAGTTGTTGGGTGTTTTCATCCTCCATGTTTGGAGGGTTTTCCAAGGGTATATCTTGTCTCTCATGGTTGATTGATTTATATGGCTGATTTATGGAGTTGATTTATGTGGCTGATCTATTTATGAGATTAATATATGGCCGATATATATGTGGTTGATTTACAATCTGGATTATTTATGAGAATCATATGTGCTGAAATTGATCAATAAAATTTTTAAAGTTCAAGCATCTCTGATTTTGCTCAAAAATCAAAAAGTTTCAACTCACTTCCCAAATCCATTCAGGAACACTTGGAGAAATACCATCGAGGACATAAAAAAAATCGAGCAACAGAATTGTGTCATAACCTCCTACAAGTGTATTTGGGTAATATGTATATATATATATGAACATGATTCCGACACCCTCGATTGGCATAGGTTTCAAAAACTTACCTCTAATACAAAAATTGCATTGCATGTTACTAAGCAAAACCTAGCTGCAAAAATTGTCGAAATAGACAATGGTCTATCCATTGACTCATGGTAGAATGGTATCCCCAACGGTAATAAAATGTCATGATTCCAATGGAATTAATGGCTTTTGCATCGAATCCTTGGTTATCAAGCTATGGAAAGTTTCAACTCGCTCCCCAAATCCATTCAAGGTCGCTTGGAAAATTTCAACTAGGGGTATATAACCAAACCAAGCAAAAGAATTGAGTGACAAAACATCATGCAAGTGTGTTGGGGAAATTCCAAATTGACCAATATTCCCACACCTTCATTTGGCATAATTTTCAAACATTTACCCTCTAGTGAAAAAATTACATTGCAAGTTACTAAGCAAAACCTAGTGGCAAAAACATCAAAATCGGTCCATGGACTCATGGTAGAGTGGTGTCCCTAGTGATATTCCAATTTCATTATTCTAACGAAACTGGTGATTTTTTCAAATAAGTTTGACAAATTTGAACTAGGGGCATAAAAACCAAACCAAACAATAGAATTGAGTTATGTAACCTCGTCCAAGTGTATTTCATAAATATTTATATGACCACAATGGCCACACCCTCATTTGGCAAAGTTTTCAAAAAATTTACCCTCTAATGCAGAAATTACATTTTACATTACTGAGAAAAACTCTACTTGTGAAAATAATTGAAATATACAATGGTTGGTCCATGGAATCATGCTAGATTGGTGTCCCTAAAAGTACTTTGATATCACAATTCCAACAAAATTAACAGTGTGTACAACCTAGCGTAAGTTATCAAGTTATGGTGAGTTTCAACTTGCTTCCCAAATCCACTTAGGGACACCAAGCGAATTTAAACCAAAGGAATAAAAACCAAACCAAGAAATATAATTGAGTTTCATAACCTAATACAAGTGTATATGTGTAAGGATGAGATGACCACGATTCCCATGCCCTGTTTCGGCACAATTTTCAAAAATTTACACCCCAATACAAAAATTGCATTGTATGTCAAGCAAAACCTAGTCGCAAAAGTCATCAAAATAGATAATGGTATATCCATGGACTCATGGTAGATTGGTGTCCTGAGTGGTACTCTAATTTCACAATTCCAATAAAAATGATATCTTGTCCATCTGAGCCTCGATTAATTCCAAGTTATGGCGAGTTTCAACTTGTTTCCCAAATCCATTCAGGGACACTTGGTAAATTTCAACTGAGGGCATAGAAACCCAAACCAAAAACAAAATTGAGTGGCATGACCTCCTGAAAGTGTGTTTGGGAAAGGAAAATATGAAAATGATTCCCACACCCTCATTCGGTACAGTTTTTAAAAATTTAGCCTCTAATACAAAAATTGCATTGCATGTTAATATATAAAACCTAGTTGTGAAAATCGTCAAAATGGGCAATGGTAAATACATGGAATCATGGTAGAGTGGTGTCCCTAGAGTAAATACAATTTCATGGTTCTAAAGGAACTGATGGTTTATTCAACTGAACCTTGGTTATCGATTTATGGTGAGTTTCAACTTGCTTCCCAAATCCATTAAGGGACACTTAGAGAATTTTAATTGAGGGAATAAAAACCAAATAGAGCAATGGAATTGAGAGTCATAACCTTTTGAAAGTTTATTTTGGAAATATGATATAACCATGATTCCCACACCCTCATTTGGCATAGTTTTCAAAAAAATTCCCTCTGATGCAAAAATTGCTTGCACGTTACTTAGCAAAACCCTAGTTGTGAAAATCATAAAAAATATACAACGGTCGGTTCATGGACTCATGATATAGTGGTGTCCCTAGAGTTACTTTGATTTCATGATTCCAATTATACTAATGGTTTGTGCATCTGAGCTTTGTTTATTGAGATATGGCTATTTTCAACTCACTTCTTAAATCCCTTTAGGGGCACTTCGTGAATTTCAACTAGGGGCATAAAACCAAAACGATCAACAGAATTGAGTGTCATAACCTCCTACAAGTGTGTTTAGGCAAGGCTAATATTGTTGATTTGTATAATGGTAATATTATATATTACCACTAGTTATTTTATTTATAGTTATGTTTTAGTGAAAGAAATACTTGGTCACAATGAATTGGTAGAACATAGGGCTCCTAGTATCTTTCGGTAGGTACTTTGAGGAATCTATAGAAAATAGTCCACTGTGGGTATCATGAAAATGATGTTGATGATGCATGATGACAATTATGATGGTGTTGATGGTTATTTGATCATAATATTATAACCATGACAATGACCACTACATCGATAATGACAATGACAATGACTATGGTGATAACGTCAATATCTATGACAAGGAGATTATGATAATGATGGTGATGACGATGAAAATGAGGATCATGATGATGTCGATGTCAATGATGATGATGCATATGATAACATTATTGGATTCTAATTGATACTAATGGAACCTAAAACAAACTCATGGCATCCAAGTGACACTAATGTCACTTAAATGACCCTAATGGAATCCAAGTGTCCCTAACAACCTTTAAGTGAACTTAATGGAAATTGATCCACCCAAACAGCATGATGATGATGATGATGCATGATGACAATGATGATGTAATTGTGATGATTTTATTATAACATGGAGTGATGGCAATTGATGCCTACATTCCCAGTTAGAGACCAATTATTTTTACAAAACTCATTCAATTAATAGGTGGTTGGATGTGTTTTTCATCATCAAAATCATCATGACAATGATGATCATGACATTAACTATGATGATATATGATGATGACTATGGTGATAATTTCAATGTCTACGACAATGGTGATGATGATAATGATAGTGATGACGATGACAATGAGGACCATGAAAATTACTAATAATTAAGACCAATCGACCCAATTAGTGGGGGTATTTTTCTTTATGAAATTCTTATAAGGTTGTAGGATACTTTAATCATCATCACATGTCAATGACATGAATGACTATCATGATGATATATGAAAATGACAATGATGATGGTGATGTATTATATGATATTGACAATCATGATGATGATGATGATGATTTCAATGATGATGAGGCATGTGATAGAGCTTATGGATCCTGGTTGATCCTGACAACCCCTAAATGACTGTAATGGTGTCTGAGTGACCCTAATGTCACCTAAATGACTCTGATTGAATTCGAGTGTCCCTAATAACATTTGAGTGACACTAATGTCATCTAAATCACCCTCACAACATGATGATGGTGCATTATAACAATTATTATGGCGTCTATGATGATTTAAGTATAATATGATATCCATCACAATTGATTCCTACGTTCCTACTCATATCCCAAAGATCTTTTACGAAACCCATGTAATGAGGTGGTTTGATTCCTTTATCATTATCAAAATGATGATCATGACATTAATTGTGATGATGATATATGGTGATGACAATGATGATGACTATGGTTATAATGTCGATTTCTACGATAATTATGATGATGATAAAGGGAATGATAATGGCAATGATGATGATGATGATGACAAGGATCGTGACAATTACTAATTATTAATACCCTTTAACCTAGTTGGGCAAGGGAAATAATTATTTATGAAAATATTGTAAGGTAGTAGGATGTCTTCTTCATCATCACAATGATGACATGAATGACTATCATGATCATATATGGTGGTGATGATGATGATGATGATGATGTATTGTATGATGTTTATGATAATGACAACGACAATGTCAATGATGATGATCCATGTGATATAATTTTTGGATCCTAATTGATCCCAATGGAACCTAACTAGGTGTAACAGCATCTGAGTGACCCTAATGTCATATAAATTACCCTATTGGAATTTGAGTGTCCTTAATGACATTTAACTAATGTTAATGGCATATTAATGTCCCTAACAACATGATTATGATGGATTATGACAATTATGATGCATTGGTAATAATTTGATTATATGAAGATAACGATCACAATTGATTCCTATATTCCCAATCAAAGCCAAATATATTTTACGAAACTCGTGTAATTAGGTATTTTGATGCCTTTATCATTATCATAATGATGATCATGCATTGACTGTGATGATGATGTATGATAATGATAATGATGATGACTATGGTGATAATGTCGATGGCTACAACGATGATAATGATGATGATAGAAATGATGACAATGATGATGAGGATAATGAAAATTACTAATTATTAAGACCCATCAACCCAATCAGGAAAAGGAAAACATCATTAATGAAATTCTTGTAAGATAGAAGGATACCTTGTTCATCATCAAAATTTTGATAACATAAATGACTATCATGATGATATATGACAATGACAGTGATGATGTTCATGATGTTCATGTATTATATGATGTTGAAAATCATGACGACAACAATGTTGATGTCAATAATAACGAGGTATGTGATAGCACTTATGGATCTTAATTGATCCTAATAGCCCCTAAATGACTGTATTGGTGTCTGTGTGACCCTAATGTCACCTAAATGACTCTAATGGAATTCAACTATCCCTGACAACATTTGAATGACCCTGATGCCATCTAAGTGACCCTAACAGCATGACGATGATGCATTATGACAATTATGATGGTGATGATGATTATTTAATTATAAGATGATATTGATCACAATTGATTCCTACATTCCCACTTAGATTCCCAAGATCTTTTACGAAACTCATGTAATTAGGTGGTTTGATGTCTTTCTCATTATCACAGTGATGATCATGACGATGATGGTCGTGACAATGGCAGTGATGATGATATATGATGATGACAATGATGATGACTTTGGTGATAATGTTTATATATATGATAATTACGATGACAAATATAACATTGATGATGACAATGATGACAAGGATCGTGACAATTACTAAATATTAAGGCCCATTGACCTAGTTAGGCGAGGGAAAATGTCCTTTACAAAATTCTTGTAAGGTAGTAGGATGCCTTGTTCATCATCTCAATGTTGATTACATGAATTACTATCATGATGATATATGAAAATGAAAATGATGGTGATGATGTTGATGTATTGTGTGATGTTGATGTTGATGTTGATGTTGATGTTGATGTTGATGTTGATGTTGATGTTGATGATGATGATGAATTTGATGTCAATGATGATGATGCATGTGATTTAACTTCTATATTTGATCGATCTTAATGGCACAAAAATGATTGTAATGGCGTATGAATGATCCTAATGTAACCTAAATTACTTTAATACCATTCGAGTGTCCTGAACAATGTTTGAGTGTCCATAATGGAATTCGAGTGACCCTAACAACATGGCATTGATGCATTATGACAATTATGATGTTGTTAATGATGATTTAATTATAATATGATATCAATCACAACTTATGCCTACATTCCCACTTGAAACCCAAATCTCGTTTACGGAACTCAAGTAATTTGGTGGTTTGATGCCTTTATCATTATCACAAAGATGATCATGACGATGATGATCATGACGTTAACTATGATGATGATATATGTTCATGACAATGATTATTACTATGGTGATAATGTCAATGTCTATGACAATAACGTTGATGATGAGGAGGAGGAGGATCATGAGAATTCATGGTTTTTAAGACCCAACGACTTGGCTATGCAAGGAAAAGTATCCTTTACAAAATTCGTGTAAGGTAGTAGGATGCCTTGTTAATCATCACAATGTTGATGACATGCATAACTATCATGATGATATATGGTGATGAAAATGATTTTGGATGATGATGATGATGTACTATATGATTTTTATGGTGATGATGATGGCAATGTCAATGTCAATGATGATGATGCATGTGATAGCACTTATGGATCTTGATTGATCCTAATGGAACCTAAATGACTATAATTGTGTCTAAGTGACCCTAATGTCACCTAAATGACCCTAATTGGATTTAAGCGTCCCTAAAAACATTTGAGTGACCTTAATAATATCTTATTGGTTGTAACATTAGTGGTGATGATGATATATGATGATGGCAATGATTATGATTGTGTTGATAATGTCGATGTAGATGACGATTATCATAATTATAACATCTATGATGAATATGATGAAAAATATCATGCCCCATACTAAATATTAAGACCCATCCATCCAGTTATGAGAGGAAAAACATCCTTTACGAAATCCTTGTAGCGTAGTAGGATGCCTTGTTGATCATCTCAATAATGAAGACATGAATGGCTATCATGATGATATATGATGATGACAATGATAATAATGATGATTGTGTACTATGCAATGTTTATTATGATGACAACATCGATGTCAATGTCAATGATGATCATGCATGTGATTGAACTTCTAGATCCCGATTGATTCAAATGGAACCAAAATGATCGTAATGGCAGATAAGTGACCTAATGTCACCTAAATGATTCTAAAATTGATATTATGATTTGATTATAAGATAATATTGATCAAAATTTATCCCTACATTCCCATTCAGAGCCAAAATATATTTTACAAAACTCATGTATTTAGGTGGTTTGATGCCTTTAGCATTATCACAATGATGATCATGAGAATGATGAGCATGACATTGACTAAGATGATGATGATGATGATGATGAGCATGATGATGATGATGATTTTTATGTCATTAAGGATGATGCATGTGATAGAAATTCTAGATCTTGATTGATCCTAATGGAACCTAAATTATCGTAATGGCGTCTAAGTGACCCTAATCTCACCTAAATGAATCTAATGGAATTTGAGTGTCCCTAAAAAACTTGAGTGATCCTAAGGGAATATGAGTGACACTCAAATCCATAATCTGTCTTTGTGAAACTATTTCATAAGTGTTGTTAACCCTAGTTTAAAAAAAAATTATGTAATCCCAATTAATTTGGTTGAATACATACATAAATTTGACTCTAAATATGAGACAACATAGGATACTCATTAGATGATAAAAATGGTTTTAATATGATAGCCACGATGGTAACAAGTTGTCTTTATATGATCCCATAAGGTGTATAATATAAGGTGAATGTGTGTACTATTAAAGCACTCCTTGTGTAAGGTCACTGATTCGAAACTTCGTGGGTTATTACTTATAAATAAATAAAAAATTGTCTTTAGATGAAATTCTTGATTGGCTTGCTAATCTAGGTTGGTAAAGGCTTAACCTAGTCAATTTTTCAATATTTGGGGCATACCCTTTTCAAAATACCAAAAAATGGTATTTTGGTAGCTAAATTCAGGTCATCTGGCAATTTTGTTGGATGGACACTAAAACTAGTGCAATTGACACCACAAATGTCGTCCCAAATCAATTACATTTTGCAATCATGTTTAGGTGTGTCTACATATGCAGGTGGACACTAAATACAGTGCTATTGAAGATGTTATACTAGGATATACTCAAGATGCCAATTAGGATGCAATTTAGGCCACAATTTCATGCGTATGTTGCATCTAGGTTAGTGCCAACTGATATTTGAAACTTAAAAAAAAAAAAAAAAAACATGCAGATACGAGGGAAAAGAGAGGTCATTTCACTCATAAAACACAAAAGTAGAAGAGAAAAAACATTAATTTCACAAATTGGAAGGAGGGAGGAGCATTTAAGCTCTAAATTTGGTGATTCTTACCTTGGATTTGGAGGTATTCAAGAGAAATGGCCCCTAAAGTCGCCCATTTCATTTGAAAATTTTCCTTATAGTTGGTTGGATAATTTTTCTTGAGGAAGAGGGTTTATAATTTTTCCTTGAGAAAGTTGGTTGAGAATTTATCTTCAGGAAGAAAGTTGAAAATTTTCGCTTGAGGAACAGGGTATAGAAATCAAGAGAAAAGATGAGAAATCCTTGGGCCTTGGAAAGTGAGAAGCACCCCAATACATTCAAGCATTTGAAGAAGGCATCAGTCAAGGAAAAATAATATGCTTGATTTGTAATTATAGATTACTTAATTGTTTTAAAAAATATTATTCTTGTTTGATTTTTTATTTCTTGAATGCAACAAGTCATACACTTGTGAGTGTCTTTGTCAGTAACCTCTGCAGATAATAATGGTGTGAGCTTCATCTCACCAGAAACATTCTACTTATATTCCAGCAAAGCACAAAATATATTAGTATTTTCTAATAATATTAACACCAAAGCCCCCAATGCTTCCAACTTACTCTCCATGTGGACAATGTTGTCCTAAACACCCAAGGATTCTCTCCTCAAAAACGAATCTTCCTAATATTGTGAATCTACATAAGTCCCATTCATGGGTTCAATTGTTCCCTTAATCAAATTCATTGTTAATATTCTTGGCACCCTCCCAAACTTCCTTCTAGTCAATATAGGCACATCACAAGTATTGGTTTCATCCAAGAACATGCAATAGTTATTATGGGGCATGGGAACTACTCCTTATGGACCCAAGTATGCTTTATGATCAATTCAAATCCTTATAATGCACCTCCTTCCAAGGTTGTCCAATAATTTATCCAACAACCACAAGTTTCATGCATAATTGTGTCACCTCTATAAAATAACTACTTGAGTGAAACATATATGTTTTTACTTGATATATGTTTCTTCAAATATGTCCAACAACCACGCCTATTAATATTCCACAAAACAAATAAATATATAACAATCTATAACCATAATGAACATTCAACCTCCATGTCTCGACTATGACATTTACTCCATCCCAATTCACTGTACCTTCTTCTAAGGTATGGAAAGTTCTCATGCAACTTCTAAAGAAAACTCATTCACCACTTAAAGCATCGAAGATGACTGCCTTTCTAGTACTCTACATGTCATTTTTCTCACGATACTAAGTATGTCGAAGTGCCAATTCACAAAAGCTCTATGATAGGCTAACATCATATTATATATTGAACAAAGGGCAAAGGTGCTGAGGTTTTCCTTCAAGATAAATGACCTTACATTTTATGACACTTAAAGTTATCCCATATTGAAAAACCAACAAGGAAACCTCTTTCCCTATTTCTCAAGTTGTTGTTGTTTCCTGACTCAACTTTGTTGATGTTTTCTCTAATATGCATCATAATGAAGACATTAATTATGAATGGGGTCAAAGTAATATATTCTATGATAAAGGACTATTATTGAATTGACAAGATCTAAAAAGTGTTGAGTACTTATTAGTGGGTCTACTTAACATTAGGACTCTATGAATGAATAGACGAGCATACAGTGAGAAGAATATCATCATCATCATGAAGAAATTTTCTTAAGAAATACGGAATGACCAATAATGAATGGTAACAAGTGAATTAATAATGAAGTGGTCAAACTAGTAAGTCGACCCTAACGATCAATTGAAAAATGAAGATAAAAAGTGCAAGTTGGCGCAGAAGTGAAATTCAAGTGATTTGAAGTGTATAAATAAGTATCTAAACATCTCATTTTGACACATCACAACAACACATCATCCTCACTCTCCCTCTCTAGTGCGCAATTTTAGGTGGCCATAGTGAAAGGTCAAGGGAAAAAAATTGGGGTTACTTACCATCTCTAAAACTTCGCCCACTTGCTACGGTTTCTTGTGAAGAAGTGCGCACTCTCTATGCCATTGGGTTCACTTTATGTAGTTAGTGATGTTTGGCATGCCCCTGTTAATTAGGGTTATTCATGTTATGATTGTTGTATTCTTATTATTGGAAATATATTCTTAAGAAAAATTGTTCATTTTTCTCCCTATTAGGCTTCCCATAATAAAAAATCTTGTGTCTCTTGTGCATGGTTATATTTTAGTAATCCTTTTTTATTTCTGTTGCAAGTGTATGTTAAAATTTTAATGTTTAACTATGTAATGATAAAAGTGGGATGATAATCATTAGTAAATGATTATCAAGATCTTAAAATTGTACTGCTAAGTTAAAAATTCATCAAAACTTCCTTTTGAATATTACATTATCCAACTTTTCACATTAATGACGCTCAATTTATGAACTAGTTGGGTGATTAACCCAAATGTCACATCCAACCCTTGATAATTCACTTCCTCGTGTCCAAGTTGAGATTTTTCTGCTATCAACTTTGTCATGCAACTCTACTAAAGCAAGGAAAATATCACCATGTCTTCCTCATACTACCAAGTATTTAAGAATTTTGAGCCTCGATACACATGACAAACTAACAAAATTACTCGAAGAGGTTTTCCACAAAGGCACAAATGTAATGGCATATTATAGTGTCTTTTGTCCAACTTCCTAGGTGGAAGGATTCTCTAAAAATATCAATAAAATATGAGGGAGTCCAACATGCAGTATAGCTTCCATAAACTCCAACATCAAGATAAAACATGCCATTAAATTTCTATAAACTCTATTGACTTTTGAACTACTTCCGTATTCACCAAAGCTTCCATGATTGCATTTGTATTCTTTAGTATTTGGATGGATTCATTCTTAGTATCCTTATTTAACCTTTTTTTGAGCCAATAGTTGAGACTTCTCCATAGTCATCTAGGCTTTGTGATCCATATGAAACAATATCAATAACACCCTTAAATTCCTAGTCTTCATGATGATTGTCGGTGACAAATAAATTTACTTCAAATGTTGCTTTGCTAGAAACCAAGGAAAGCATGAGTCCATGGACATTTCCATAAATCCATTATGACTATGGTAACAATTCCATGGATACACACCATGGCTATTGTCATAGTTAAACCATCATAAGGGTGAATTATATCGTGGTAGCCTTGAACTCATCCACCTCCTCCCATGTACATGAAACACTTGTTGTGTTTGAAGAGAAAAAATATGTGCAACCATAACCTTTTCCTAGAAAATGACTATACCTCTATAGAGAAACTATGGTTATGTAAGTGTTTGGATTGAAGCCACATTCCACCTTGTATTTGAATACAAATGCTAATGTAAATGTTGCATTGTCACCTTCTATTACTTGGAAAATTAAATCGTTGTTATAATGTGATTGAAATTATAAACATATTGTTGGTTAGTCAAAATATCGATTTGGTTATTAATGAAACCATACCTCTATTGAGTGTCCAATCAAAAAACAGGTTATGACTACTATAAATTGTTTGGAAAATTATTGTGTCAGTTTTTGGATGGATAAAGGTAAATATTATTGTTGTTAGGAATGCAAAATGTCTAGGTGTTAATGGTTTGATGCCACATAACTTTCGTGCATGTCTAATTTAACTACTAGTCATGTTCCCATTGGAGCTATGGAGCTATCGATTGGTAAATGGAAATGGATATAATATTTAATGAAATATTGGTCCATGGAGATGCTACTGGGAATTTAATCATATTTTCTTAATCATACCGATGCTTCAAAATTTGTGTTGTTCATCATTTATCATTTGTTGTTAGATCATGATGTTTTGATTGGAGAAAATAAACCCAGATCTGATTATGGAAAATATTTATATTGTTAAGGTTGTATTGATGTTATTGTTGATGACTTGAAATGGGTGGTAACAGGATGAATATTTAAAGTATTGACATAACTATTAGTTAGATTCCACTAACCTTGATTACTTTTAAAGGAACAAAATTTTGAAAATATAGGTGGTGGGTAACCTCAATCAGTTTGAGCCACTATTTCAAGACAAATATTGTTCTTAAGCCTGTGGTTCTAATTCAAATAAGGTTCTAGTCCATTTGAATTTTGTTGTGTTACCAACTATAATTATGGTTGGTGATTGAGATTGTCTCCATCTAGATGTTTCGGGGAAGAGGGGTTTCCCTTAAAAATATGTATTTGTATGTATGTGTGTGTGTGTTAATTGACAATATAGAATCACATTTAAGATTTTAAATTATTATCATTACCTACATAATTTGAAATTATTCTCTTCCATATTTATCAAAGGTGAAACTTAAAGTAATTAATTCATTCCATTTGAAGCTAATAGACTTTAACCATATATGTTAGCTTTTGGGTTGCTTTGAAAGTGTTTACACCATGATAGAGGTGAAGGTGCATGGTGAAACCTTGTCTACTTATTTGTATCTTAGAACTCGTATGTTGATGCCATTCAAAAAGTTGTATATAGTTTGTTTATTGACCTTGGACTTGGTGCTACATGTGGCACACTCCTTTATGAGGTGGTCATTTTATGTTGTTAGATATACCTTGGAGGATGAACATTGGGCTTTAGAAAGGAGGGTTTTGGGCACTAAGAGTGTTGGGACCATTTGGCATGCCTACATAAGATGATATTTTGTCTTGAGGATGGTTGGATTGAGGTCACATTGTTTGGGGTTGTATGTGGACCCAAGATACATGTTGAGGAGGATAATTGGATGATTTTATTTGAGATAAAGGATCCTTGTGATGAGTATTAGTTGACACTTGAAACTCCTTCTTAGAGAGTGCACCACTTAAGGAGCCTGGTCACGACATGTGTACATATTAGAGAAAGAAAACTTCACTTGGATAAGTAATAAGATTGAATCCCTTGTGTCAGAGGGACCTAAGGTTTGTAAAAATTAAAGACTGTATGGGACACCCAGTTATTGAACCCAAAATGTAATTATATATATTCAAAGAATTATCCTCACCTCTCTAACATTCAAAGAATTATCTGCCTAATAGAAACTACAAATATTTTTAGAATTTCTAAATTTGATGCTTTCTTATATGCACATAAGGCTCACATATCCATTCAAAAAAGGATTTTATGACCAACATGGGATAAATCATAGGCATAACAGATAGACAAATGATCTAAGTACAAATGTATGATTAAGCATATAATAGTACCAATGTATGCTTTGTATCTCATGCATTATATGTTGCACAAGGATGAAATATTTGATTGAGGGGATGTTATTTCAAATGAGAAGTGTTACGAAGATTAGTCTCAAGCACGGATGCACATGGACCTCCCTAGTCTATATTGTACATATCTAGAACAAAACATGACAAATATATATACTTTCACCTAGATAAATCAAACGATGACAAGACATAGAGTAAGGGAAACTTACATTTAATTTGATGTTTGTCCTTGCAGTCTCCATGCAGCCACAATCCAACATTGTGCACATTAATACCTATAACAAATTGGACACAAACAAGATAGAATTGGTTGAACTAGTAGTAATAATATTGATTTAAACAAATAGCCAAGGAAATCTGATATAAAATGATTATCACAACCAAATTATGGGAAAGAATATATCATTGTATTAAAAGACAGTGAAGGAAATAGAACAACAGTAATGCCTTAGCATTGTATCCTATTTCCAACGGTCTCCTTCCACACCAAAAATTCACACAAGCATTGAGATGAAGCACATCAGACAAACTAGACCTTTGGATCAATTCCTCCAGCATATACTTGCATAGACTTCCTCCCCCAACCCATGGTCCAAGGCCTCACTTTATAGTACAATGTGGATAGGGGTAGGTTCAGATTAATGTGTGAAATGGATGAGATATGATCCCTGTAACCATGGAGATTGAGCCAAATCCAAAATAATAGGGAGGAAACCCAATCTATCGATATTTCACTCTAGAACCTTCTCGAAAACCTAATTTTCTGAACCAATGTGCTTTGTAATGGAGAAAGGTGTGTCAGTATGGGTCAACCCAGTTTGTTGTGAAGACAGAGTGCATCATCGACATAAGTTGCAATGAGACAAAGCGGGTCTATGGGGTTTCAACACAGGTTGCAATAAAGCAAGGTGTGTTTATGTTGAAAAATAATCCAACTTGCGGGGAAAGGGAATCAAGGATAATCCACAACGAAAAGTTTCTTTGGGGATAGAGGAAACATGAGGCTACAAGTTTCGTGATACTGAAAAAAAATTGTGTAACAAGATGGATCACTGGTAGGCCAACTTATAGAAGACCAAGAGTAAATTTCAGTCGGGGGCACAAAATAGAACCAACAAGCATAATTCATATGACCAAACTATATGTTTAGGCAAGGTCGATATGACCATGATTCCCACACCCTCTTTCGGTATAGTTTCCAAAAATTTACCCTCCGATGCAAAAATTGCATTGCATGTTATCATGCAAAACCTAGCTGTGAAAATTGTTGAAATAGACGATGGTCGGTCCAAGGAATCATTGTAGAGTGGTGTCCCTAGTGGTAATATGATGTCATGATTCCAACTAAAATGATTAATTTTCCATCTGATCCTTGATTATCGAGTTATGGTGAGTTTAAACCTGCTTCCAAAATCCATTGATAAACACCTAGAGAATTACAACCAAGGGCATAAAAAAAACCGAGCAATGGAATTGAGTGTCATAGCCTCCTACAAGTGTTTTTGGAAAACACCAATATGAACTTAATTCCCACACCCTCTATTGGAATAGTTTTCATAAAATTGCCCTTTAATACAAAAATTGCACTGCATGTTTTTTAACAAAACATAGTTGTGAAATTTGTCGAAGTAGACAATGGAAAATCCATGGACTCATGGTAAAGTGGTGTACCTATTGGTACTCCAATGTCATGATTCAAATATAACTGATGGTTTTCCATCTAAGCCTTGGTTATCGATTTAATGCAAGTTTCAACTCGCTTCCCAAAGACATTTTAAGGACACTTAGCAAATTTCAATCGGGGGAATATAAATCAAACCGAGTAATGGAATTGAGTGTTGTAACATCTTGCAAGTGTGTTTGGGAAAGGTCAAGATGACCAATACACCCACACACTATTTTGGCATAGTTTTCAAAAATGTACCCTCTAATGCAAAAATTGTAATGCATGTTATTGAGAAAAAATTAGTTCTAAAAATCATCCAAATCGGACCATGGACTCATGGTAGAGTGGTGTCCCTAGGGATACTCAAATTTCACTATTCTATTGGAACTGACAATTTTTTCATCTGAGCCTTGGTTATTGATTTATGGCAAGTTTCAACTCACTTCCTAAATTAATTCAAGGATAATTTGTGAATTTAAACCAAGGGCATAAAAACCAAACCGGGCAACTGAATTGAATGGAATAACTGTAATATCCCCGGTTCTAACCCCGGTTGCATTAAAAAATTCATGATGTATATTTTAAACTTAATCATGGTGTGGAGCTAAAGGCAAAATCCCCACCATCGATTTGGTTGTGTTATGTTTCGGCAATCGGGATCGTTGTCGATGGTATATCGTGCTATCCAGCACACAATAGTTTTGCATCATGTAAATATGCACATTAATTAAAATAAACCTACAACCAGCTACGACAGTGCAACGTTAAATGAAAAGGGCATGATTCCTAAGGTTAAGGGGGGGATTTTCTAACCAGTGGGAGCCATTGGGGAAAATCCATGTGTGAAAACTTAAACCCCTGTTTAGTTGAGGCAGTTAATGTTGAGTAGGAGTGGCTGGCAGGCTTGCCCCCATGCACCTCCACCAGTTGGTTCAGTCACTCGTAGGCTGGGAGTGGTCTCCTCACGTGTCGTTTGGGATGTTGACCGATCTATCCACTCTCTTAGATCATGGGCTGTTCATTTTCCTCAGGCATAGCGGGGATAAAATGGATTACAATCGATTGATTGGAGGTTCATTCTCCCTTCTTTCACCGGTGTTGGTCTATGGATCTGTTCTTCCTCCCGTTGACGTAGGGGATCTTTTTCCCTTTTCCCATTATCAGAATGTGTAATCCATTCATGCCAGGGGCTGTGTGTATGTGTGTTACTCTCACAGATTTGTGGTCTGTGTACCTGTTTTTCCCTTGTCCAGGATTGAGAATCGAACTTCTCTCTCGTTTTCGGGCTGTGTGATGTTTCTGTGGCTTAGCTGTGAGGTCGGTTGTTGTTCTTCCCCTGAAACTATGGCTTGTTGTGGTTTTCCCCCACATTGTTTGTTGTTGTGAATGCAATCCTCTTTTGGGTGACGCTGAGTTTTTTTTGCCACACTAGGGCCAAGAACAACTCTAAATTGTCTTGTCTGACCTGAGCGGTGTTCACATTTTCGTTTGGGATTGTCACCTTGTTGTCTTCACCTTCTTCACAGAGTTGTGAACTGTTTGTTTTGATGTATGCATGCAGTGGTTGGTCTTTGGACTGTGTGGAGTGGGATTGAAGGCTGGGTATGCTTGAGAACCCTGGGTTTGGGGATCCACACAGATAGAGTTAGATGGTTGGCTTTCTTCTCCACAACCCCGGAAGAGCACTGGAAAGGGAAGTCAGGGCCTGAGGGACTGTGAAGCAGAGAAGGGACTGATTCCTGGTGTCGGGTGTGTGTGGGTGTCTTAGAGGTCAGGCTAGCTCTGGTGTAGGTATCCTTAGCTCTTCCATGAGCCCACCAGCTTAGCATTTATCTTCTCCCAACTCCTTGATAGCCTGATAAACCCTACTGTGTGGGCTTCGTTGATTTATGTACCTTGGCTATGTGTAAGCCTGCTTAGTCCCTTATTCCTTGGGGAATCATGCCCAGCTTAGGGGTGGCATTGTTGCTGAGAGATTGATGAGCACATTGGCCTATGGTTGGGTGGAACGTTGCAGTGACGTCGCTATTTGCGGGACAAGATCTTTATGAGATAAGTATCTTTCTCTATTTCATCTCCGCAATTATATTTGATGGTTAATGAACTATGATGAACATGTTGAATGTCTGAATGTATGTTTGCTTCCGTTGTGTATGTGAATGTATCTTAGCATGTTTTATGTTTTAAGAATTTTATTTCAGCATTTTATGTATGTTCATGTTCATGGGGCTAGTTTCCCTAATGTTTGATGGTTTGGTAGCGTCCTCTTCACCGGTCGGAGGGTCGTGGACATTACAGTATGGTATCAGAGCAAAGGTTGCATCATGGCCCTAAATGGGCTGTGAAGATGCAATGACAGAGCCAACATTACAGCATTGGGTCTCAGAGGGCCATGAAGAACCAGTTAGCAAAGGCAGGTTGCCTTCTGCCCTGAAGAAAATCAATGAAAGACAGGAAATTCACAAAGATTTGTCTAAGTGTCGAGCCATTGGGTCATTGGAGAACTAAGTGGGAAGCTTCCCCAATACGTCGAAAAGCGTAGTCGGAAGGCCATCTGACGAGGGGTAGATGGAAGAGAATTTTTTTTTTTTTAATTTTAAGTGACAGACCGTCGGCGCATCGGAAGACTTAGTGGGAAGCCCTTCCGATGCAGCAGACAAATTAGTCTATCGGTCGTCCGATACAAACCCCGACCATCGGTGAAGTTTTGATGTTTGGATCGGCGCCAATTAGCTAGTCACATAGCCGATGAAGTGGCAACCATCGACAAAGGATAAAGGAAGTTTCACCAAAAAATAGTTGAAGGCGGAGACGCAGTTTCGGTGGAGATCTCCCAAAGACCGTCGAAACGTCGGCGAAACTTAGTTGTTTGAGGAGCCGATGCAAGGGAAGTAATTTTCTGAAATTTCTAAGTGATGGAACCATCGACGAAATTTAGAGATTTGGGTCGTCGATGCAGTGGAAAAAGTTTTTTGCTTGAGCCGCCGACACATTGAAGGAGAATAGAGGATGAAATCGCTGAAACAGCGGCGATGAGTAGTTGTTTGGATCGCCAATGTCGTCGGCGGAGAAAAGACGAAGGAAAGAAAATTTTGGAAACAAAATTCTAAGTCTGATCATCAGCAATCGGCGGAAGTTAGTTGATTCCATCATCAATGATTAGATGATAGGAGCGTCGACACGTCTGCGGGGATCCCGTGAAGGCCACCGAAACGTCGGCTCGCTTAGTCGAGACCATCGGCAAAATTTAGATGATGAACTAGCCGATGCGCTGGCAAGAAAATTTCAGAAATTTCTCCAAGTGTTAAGACCATCGGCGATGGGTAGAAGTTAGATGATGGAACCACTGATGACAACATCAGAAACATTTAGCTAATTGCGCACCTGCCATTGCGGCTGGTTAGTGGACTATCCTTCTGATGGATAGTGGCTTCAACCGCCGATGCCGTAGTGACTAGTGCTTCCGACAGACAATGAGAAGAAAAAATTTGAAGATTTTGTTTGAGTATAAGGTCGTTGGAAAATGGATGAAGGTCAAGCCGAAACTTCAGCTCAGCTCAACTGAGGGACGCCAAAATGACTACAGAAGACAAAGGATATGAGCCCCGAGACCGTCAGCAAAAGGTAAGTTTCGACAAAAATCAGTGGACATAGTCACCGATACGTCGGTGGAAAAGAAGGGAAGCTAGTTGGTTGAGCCGTCGATACGGCGGCCAGAGGGAGGAAAAGATAACACGCAAGGATTTCTGGAAATTTGTTTAAGTCCAGAAAAAGAAATCGAAACTTCTCGCTATCCTTTGGGAAAGGTTCTCTGAAGCTTCGTCGGAGATGATCGCTAGAACAGAGCCTCAGTTTCATATATGAATAGTTGACGAGAATGCTAAAACGTCGGCGAAAACTAGAGGATGAAGCAGCCGATGCCATCGGCAAAATTTAGATGATGGAACCACCGATGCGGCGGTGGACGTCGGTGGAAGTTAGTTGATCGAATCGCTGATGAATAGATGACGGAGGCGTTGATACAGTAGCAGGAAAAAGGTGAAAGATCGCCGAAAATTAGTTTGTTTGAGGCGCCGAAACGTCAGCGGAAAAAACAAGATGATAGTTGGTTGAACCGTTGACAGCGACGGTGGAGTGAAAAAATTAAAATTAAAAAAATTCTTAATGCGAGAAAATCATCGGCGATCAGCGGAAGTTAGTGGTATTGATTTCTGATGAATATCGGCAAGAATTAGCTGATGATGCATCCACCGTTGTGGCTATTTAATGGACTATCCACCTGACGGATAGTTGCTTCGATAGCCAACACGGCGGAAGGCAAAGAAAGAAAATTTGCGAAAATTTGCATAAGTGAAGAAAACATCGAAAAAGTTTAGTTGTTAGGAGCGTCGATGACTAGAGGATGAGATCGCCGACGGATAGAAGAGGAAGCTGTCGAGGCTAGTGAAGTAGATTGGCGAAACTTAGTTGAAGGAAGAGCCGATGCAAAGAAAAAAAATTGTCGAAGCCATCGGCAATCGGCAAATGATAGATGATTAGAGTGTCGATCAGTGGAAGATAGTTGATCAAGCGTCCGTCGTTGCGGCTATTTAGTAGACTACTCTTTCGATGGATAGTTGTTCCAACCGTCGATTGAAAATTTTTAGTTGATTAGAGCACCAATCGGGAAAAGTTAGCAAATGGAGAACCGCCGTTGCGGCCACCTAAGAGACTAACCGTCTGATGAAATAGCGTAGCCAATCGCTGACATATCAGAGGCAAGTTGTTGTCTGGTCACCACAATGATGGGAATGTTAGTGATTTGGATCCCAGATGCCACGAAGAAAATTAGTGGTTCTGACCACCAATAGAGTTATGGCCACAAAAACTCCAGTTAGTTTGCTTCCCACCATTGCAGAACCTTAGAGAACTAGCCGCCCGACGGGTAGAGGATCCGATTGCCGACATACAGGCATCACCGATAAAGATCGGAAGATTACAGTTAATGAGACCGCTAATCAGAAAAGTTAAGGCTTGTAGAACCGTTGTGAATGTCTATGGGACTAAATGTCCGATACCTCAGTGAGATGTTGTCCCGACCACTGATGCGGTAATATTTAATGGTTCTAATTGCCAATTAAGTTTGGAAGGTTAGATGATTACGGACCCAACACAGCGGAGAAAATTAGTGATTCTGGCAGCCGAAACATCAGAAATTTAGTTGGAAAGAGATCCGACTGGAGGAACAGGAATTTTGAGTTTTTCAAAGTGAAATTCTTAGCAGGATTTCAGGGCTGAAAGAGAGAAGAAATTCTAGAAGGCTAAAGTCAGCATTTCAGACCAAAATACAGTTGTGTGTTTTGCCTAAATTTGATGAAAATCATCATTTTCGAAGTAGGTATGGTTTTCACACCCGAGGTCAGAATGAAGCATGTGGATAGGCGTTGGAAAGCTTATCCAACAGGGAACAAGGAGGAATCCCCAGAGTTCAAATGCGTGCTACAAAGTACTAGTGGTTTTCAATATGGACAAACAAGTTGTTGTGTTGAAGAGGAGTTCCATGCAAAGATGAAGGATTTGAAAAGGGAAAATTCCTTAAACCCTGTCTTGCTAATTATAATTACATTTATAAGTTTCATACATGCAATGTATGAGGATATGCCTTGCATGCATAGGATATTACATGTTGGTAAGAGTAGTGAGAATTATACATTTATAATGAACCACTAATGGTAATTATTGCATTGGTGTTGGCTTTAGGGGGGAAACCAATGACAACCTGGACATGGCTGAATATGTTGTTGATGTTGATGAATGTGACCAGCAACCCTACAAAGAAAGGGATAAGGGAACAAGTCCAGAATCAAAAGTTGGTGAGCAAATTCTGCAATCTCCTGCAAAGGACCAGTCAAACTGGTAATGTCAAGGGTGTAAGTAGGACCCATGAAGGTAAGAGTTTAATTATGACAATTGCTTGGAGTGCTAAAAGCAAGAGGTCTCATACCATGTGGGTCTTTGAATTTTACACTGCATTCATAGAGAAGTGTGTCATGCCTGTATTATGTTGTTATGAGCTTAGTATCCCAAGGAAAGTAAGCACTGCTAATCTTGATTATAGTCATGCATCCTCTATGAAGTAGTCATGGTTGGGCCATGCATGGTATGATTGAATGCATAGTATTCCTGAATCAATGCAAGGTAGCATTGAGTGGGTATGCATTAAAATATTTTATAAGTCTTTCAGTTATGCATTGAATGGATGCATATGAAAAGTATGAGTAAATTTTGTAGATATGCATACATAAGTATGGGTGCAAATGTTGTGATACAATGCATGAATGCATAGAGATAGTGCATGAGTTATTATGAATAACTAATGGCTGAAATTATGAATTGATGACAATTCTGGAACCATTTCGAGAGTTGTTATGAATGTAGGATGGTAAATGCATGAATAGGGTAGTCAAGATCAATTGGCTGCCAGAAATGCTCTATGGAAGGGAAAAGTGGTACAAATGATATGCTTGTGAAGTAAGAAGTATCTAAACCTTTCATTTAAATTACATAAATGAGGGGATTGTACCCTGAAATTTAAAGTATGATAATGATTGTGTGAAGTAAAGGAGTTTTGGTAGTATTGTCGTGTTTAACATCTGGAAGTATTTGAATTTTATAAATTCTGAAAATGCTTCAGTAATGGTTGCAACAATGAAAAGGTTATATGCATCCAGACTTACCAAGTGTTTGGCTAATTGAAGTTCAGGTTTCAAGTAGATTGTTTGGAGCATGGCAATGAGAGTAAGACCATGACAAATGCTGGAATCTACCATGTGAAAGAGACAAACCTCATGAGAAGAGTCTCATGGTTGTAAAAATAGTTTGTATGCAGAATGAGTTATCAATTTGGGCTTGTAAATTTCAGAATTGAGAAATTGCTGACAACTACTAATCACTGTTGGTTTGCATAGAATTGTGTCAGGAGGGCGTGTTGTAAGCGAATGCTCATGTTATGCCAGTAAGCATAAAAGTATAATGGGCATAGTGGTGCTGCTTACAAGAGACCAACAAATGAGGATCACCTCATTGCCAAGCAAATCAATTTCTGTAGTAGATAGAGTTACAAATTCATATTGAATTAAGAATGCCATTGCTTGGTTATGGAACAATCAAATTTGGATTGTATTAGTAGATACTGATTCACTGTTTGGCTACTTGATGAATGTGCCAGGGGTACACGCTGCAGGAATACCATGTGTGATGGCCTACAAGAGCCAAACTTCATGGGGAAGTGTTTCCCTATATTGGAAATGGGTTTCGGGTGAAACTCCATTGGGCATTGTGGAAATGTCCCTTCTGCACTGCATGTTTGGTAAGCAACATGAGTGAGATGGTATAGATTATGCCGGTAAGACACGTGTGGATATGGAATGTGAAAGGAGTGGGGATGGAAAACCGAGGGACTATTAACTCATAGAAGGGAGCCCCCATTCCTCCTTAACGAAGGAATACTACATCGGCAAATGGATAAGTGTTATGTGACCCTAGATAAGAATATGCATGTCAATAGTATTAAAATTCCATATGTAGAATATGTGTTGATTTTATTTCCATGATGATCAATTGCTTGAGTATGAATAGGGCCTACATGACACACACCAAAAAAATGTGCACACTTTTTCGATGTCGGATCATGAAGGGGTTTTCCATATTGATTACACCCTAAGGAGTAGATGCACTCCTGGTGTCTCAATACCTGATAGTGAATGATGTGAAATATGATTACAGTTTTAGAGCAATAACGCTAACAAATATGCTTATGTTGCTTGTGTTGTAAGGCTAAACAGATGTAGTATGGTATTGTACACTAAATGGAAAATGGCTTGAGCTCATTCTACCTTCTACTAAAGAGCACAGAGAAGGAGACATTCCTGAGGGACTGTCAACTTAGAGAAGGGAGTGGTCTCTTGTGTGATAGGGGGTAGTGGAATTAGAGCTCACTACTGGAAATGAAACCTGGAAATGGTCGTTTATTGTTGATATAAGTGCATGTGTTATTGTTGATGGCCTGATAAACCCAACTGTGTTGGCTTGGCTAATGATTGGATGTTGATATAAGTGTATTGTTAAGCTAAGTACAGGCGATTTGTTGACGGTCTGATAAACCCAATTGAAGGTTGCCTTGAATGTGCCTGATATATATAGAAAAGTATGTTGTGAAGTAGCCTACGTGTTGACCTAACATCCAAGTCCATAAGCGATCCCAAGGCTTGCAAAGCGAAGTAGGATCTTGTGGACCAACGAGGAAAAGCACAATATAGATAAGTATTGGATTATTTTGCAATTCTTGCTTATGAATATGCATGTGTATATGATTTGGTTATGATGTTTTAAGCTCTTGTTTAAGAGATAAAAACCAATGGGAATAAACTGAACATGTGAATTTATTCAATGTTTGAATATAGGTATCACTGGAAGCATCCTAGAGGTGCATGTGGACATGTGACTGTCCTGAAAAGCTCAGAATGAGCAGTAATAATAAAAAAAGGGTGCTAGTATGACTATTAAGGTCCTAGCAGCCGAGACAAACCATGCGGGGAGGCTCCATGGTTGAAAGGTCTGAAATAGACCGGAGACACTAAGTGTCATGACCAAGAGGGATTGGNTTTCTTAAAATAATTATGAATGCTGGAATAGTTAAATCCCTACCTAAGAATGGACATGAATGAGCTCATGTGCCTGTTGGGAAGGCATGAAAAATATGAAAGTCTCCTTGATGAGATTTGGACTTTCATGCCAATTGGGCAATTAATTGATTGATTTTAATGCCTATATTATGCTTGGTCTAACAGAATTTTGATGGTGCATTTCACACGTGAGAAAAAGTGAAATCCAGTAATGCACATTGATCATGGCAGCAGACCAAAGGCTGTCAGACTTGGCTAGAAGTCTTCTTCAAACAATTTCCTAGACCCAAGAAAATCTTGGAAAGATGCTCAAGATACAGTAGAGTTTCTAAACTTGGGGACGAGCCGAAAGCTGAGAACCAGCAAGAGAAGCTCGTGGAAGCCAAGGGGCTTGGTCCTGAAAGTTCAAATAAATAATTGAACGTGGGACAAATCTGCAAAATTTTGAAATTTTGATGTGCAAATGGTATATGTATTCCTATGTATTGGAACACCGAGGATAGTGTTATTCCAAGGGGGAGGGGATTGTAATATCCCCGGTTGCATTAAAAGATTCATTATGTATATGTTGTACTTAATCGTGGTGTGGAGCTAAAGGCAAAAGCCCCACCATCAATTTGGTTGTGTTATGTTTCGGAAATCGGGATCGTTGCCAATGGTATATCATGCTATCCGGCACACAATAGTTTTGCATCATGTAAATATGCACATTAATTAAAATAAACATACATCCATCTACGACGGTGCAACGTTAAATGAAAAGGGAATGATTCCTAAGGTTAAGAGGGGGGTTGTCTAACCTGTGGGAGCCATTGGGGAAAATCCATGTGTCAAACCCTAAACCCCTATTTAGTTGAGGCAGTTAATGTTGAGTAGGGGTGGGTAGCAGGCTTTCCCCCACATGCCTCCACCAGCTGGTTCAGTCATGCGCGGGCTGGGAGTGGTCTCCTCACGTGTCGTTTGGGATGCTAACCGATCTGTCTACTCTCTTGGATCGTGGGTTGTTCGTTTTCCTCAGGAATATCAGGTATAAAAAGGATTACAATCGATTGATTGGGAGTTTGTTCTCCCTTCTCTCGCCAGTGTTGGTCTGTGGATCTGTTCTTCCTCCCGTTTACGTAGGGGATTGTTTTCCATTTTCCCATTATTGGACTATGTAAGCCATTTACGCCAGGGGCTGTGTGTATGTGTGTTACTCTCATGGATTTGTGGTCTGTGTACATATTTTTCCCTTGTCGAGGATTGAGAATCGAACTTCTCTCCCTTTTTCGGGTTGTGTGATGTTTCTGTGGCTTAGCTGTGAGATTGGTTGTTATTCTTCCCCTGAAACTGTGGCTTGTTGTGGTTTTCCCCCACATTGTTCGTTGCTGTGAATGCAATCCTCTTTTGGGTGCATTTGAGTTATTTTGGCCACGCTAGGGCCAAGAACAAATCTGAATCGTCTTGTCTAACCTGAGCGGTGTTCACCTTTTCATTTGGGATTGTCACCCTGTTGTCTTCACCTTCTTCATAGGGCTGTGAACTATTTGTTTTGCTGCATGCATTCAGTGGTTGGTCTTCAGACTGTGTGGAGTGGGATTGAAGGCTGGGTATGCTTGAGAAACTTTGGTTTGGGGAGCCACACAGATAGAGTTAGATGGCTGGATTTCTTCTCCACAACCCTGAAAGAGCACTGGCAAGGGAATTCAGGGCCTGAGGGACTGTGAAGCAAAGAAGGGATTGATTCCTGGTGTCGGGTGTGTGTGGATTTCTTAGAGGTCGGGCCAGCTCTGGTGTAGGTGTCCTTAGCTCTTCCATGAGCTCACTAGCTTATCATTTAGCTTCTCCTGGCTCCTTGATATCCTGATAAACCCTAATGTGTGGGCTTGGCTGATTTGTGTACCTTGGATATGTGTAAGCCTGCTTAGTCCCTTATTCCTTGGGGAATCATGCCCAGCTCAGGGGTGGCAGTGTTGCTGAGAGATTGATGAGCACATTGGCCTATGGTTGGGTGGAACGTTGCAGCGACGTAGCTGGTTGCGGGAAAATCTCTTTAAGAGATAATTATCTTTGTCTATTTCATCTCTGCAATTATATTTGATGGTTAATGAACTATGATGAACATGTTGAATGCCTAAACGTATGTTTGCTTCCGCTGTGTATGTGAATGAATCTTAGCATGTTTTATGTTTTAAGAATTTTATTTCAGCATTTTATGTATGTTCATGTTCATGGGGCTAGTTGCCTGGATGTTTGATGGTTTGGTAGCATCCTCTTCACTGGTTGGAGAGTCGGGGACGTTATAATAACCTCCTACAGATGTGTTTCATCAAGGTTTAGATGAACACAATTACCACACCCTCATTTGGCACAATTTTTAAAACTTTACCTTCTAATGCATAAATTGCATTACACGTTACTCAACAAAACTCTACCTATGAAAATCGTCAAAATATACAATGGTCAATCCATGGACTCACGATTCCAATGAAAATGATAGTTTTTCCATATGAGCCTCGATTATCAACTTATGGTGAGTTTCAACTCACTTCCCAAAGCCATTTAGGGACACATGGTGAATTTAAACTAGGGACATAAAAACCAACCGAGCAACGGAATTGAGTTTCGTAGCCTCCTCCAAGTGTATTTGGGTAAGGCTAAGATGAGCATAATTTCCACACCCATGTTTGGCACAATTTTCAAAATTTACCCTCTAATGCAAAAATTACATTCCATGTTACCAAGCAAAATCTAGTTACAAAAATTGTTGAAATAGACAATGGCCAATCCATGGAATCATGGTATATTGGTGTCCCTAGGGTTACTTAGATGCCATGATTCCAACAAAAAAAATATGATTTGTCCATCTGATCCTCAATTATCGATTGATGGTGGGTTTCAACTTGCTTCCAAAATCCATTTAGGGACATTTGGTGAATTTCAACCAGGGGTGTAAAAACCAAATTGAGTAACAAAATTGAGTGGCGTAACCTATTGCAAGTGTGTTTGGTGAATTCCAATATAAACATGATTCCCACACCCTCATTTGGACAATTTTCAAAAAGTTACCATCTAATGCAAAAATTCCATTAATGTTACTGAGCAAAACCTAATTGAGAAAATCATCGAAATAGACAATGGTCAGTCCATGGACTCATGGTATAGTGGTGTCCCTAGAGTAAATCCAATGTCACAATTCCAAAGAAACTAAATTTTTGTTCATATGAGCCTCGATTATCAAGTTATGGCGAGTTTCAACTCCCTTCCCCAAACCATTCAGGGACACTTGGTGAATTTAAATTATGGTCATAAAAACAAAACTAAGAAATGGAATTGAGTGTTGTAATATCCTATAAGTTTATTTTGGAAAATATTTTATGAACTTGATTCCTACACCCTCGTTTGGCACAGTTTTCAAAAAAAATCCCTCTAATGCAGAAATTGCATTACAGATTACTTAGTGAAACCCTAGTTGTGAAAATCATTGAAATATACAATGGTTGGTCCATGGAATCATGATAGAGTGTTTTCCCTAGTGGTAATTCGATGTCACAAATCCAACTAAACTAATTTTTTTCCATCTAATCCTCGATTAATTATTTCTTGCGAGTTTCAACTCACTTCCCAAAGTCATTTAGGGACACTTGGTGAATTTCAACTCGGGGCATAAAAGACAAAAGAGCAACAGAAATGAGTGTCGTAACCTCTTTCAAGTATTTTTACGCAAGGATAATCTGACTAAAATTCCCACAGCCTTGTTTGGCACAATTTTCAAAAATTTACCCTCTAATGCAAAAATTGCATTGCATGTAGTGAGCGAAACCTAGTTAGGAAAATCATCAAAACAGACAATGGTCGATCCATGGAATCATGGTAGATTCATGCCCCTGATGGTAATTTAATGTTGCAATTCCAACAAAACTGGTGTCTTTTCCTTCTGAGCCTCAATTATCAAGTTATGGAGATTTTCAACTCGCTTCCCAAATCCATTTAGGGGCACTTGGTGAATTTCAAGTAGGGGCATAAAAAATGAGAAAAAAAATTGAGTGTCATAAAATCCTACAAGTTTTTGTGGGAAATTTTGATGTGAACATGATTCCCACACCCTCACTTGAAACAGTTTTCAAAATTTTACCCTCTAATGCAAAAATTGCATTACATGTTATTGAGCAAAATCTAGTTGTGAAAATCGTAGAAATAAATAGAGGTCAGTCCATGGACTCATGTTATAGTGGTGTCCCTATTGGTAATATAATGTCACTATTCCAACAGAACTGGCAGTTTATCCATCTGATCCTCGTTTATCAAGTTATGATAAGTTTCATCTTGATTCCTGTTTGTGCTATAAATTTTTCCTAGACTACCATAGGAACAGGCTAGAACAATCTCAAAAATAAAAGCAAAATGGAATTGGGTTTATTATGATTTTGGTTTGAAAGTTTATCATCAAGAAAGAAAATCATCAACAAACTAATACAAATACTAAATTATGGAAGAATATAAAAGACTTTGCTGCAAACACATAAAATATAAAACAGGAATATTACAAATATAACAGAATCAGTCTTTAAGCTTACATGAGAGTCATGAGTCTCAGCTTGAGATACATCAGCTCTAAAGCCTTTCCTTGAGCAAAATTCGAACCCTTGCATTGTATGCTTGTCCCCTTTTTATAATTACAAAGATATAATACGAATTAGTTCCATCTTCACTTCTTTAGGTCAAATTCAAAACTACTCAACAGTTACATTAAGCAACTTTCAAAATATTAAAAACTAATTGACTAAAAATAGCAAAATAGGATTCCTAGGAAATTTGGCGAATTTCTGAAAAAATGGGTCTCAAAGAATCCTCTATATCTCTCGGTCCAGGACACCTGTATGAAAACGGAGAGAGGTGTTTCTAAATGAGTCCCTGATGAAAAAAAACCTCTCTTGGTATTTAAAAATTCCCCTTCAATTGATCGAAATACTATCCATACATTTGTGCTAAAAACAGGAAATTATTAAATATTTCAAAGCCTAAAAAATAGGCCACAAAGATGAATTCGAATCTCTCAAACACTGAAATTGTTGCAAAAATGAGATATTTTTTTATGAACTAATCCGTGATGAACAAAAACCTCTTTGGGATTTCTGAAATTCATCTCCATTTCCTCGTAATCCGTGCTCAATTAAAATGACTAAAACAGGAAAAACAAAGTATAACTATGCATCGATTTTTCTTCTTAAAGCCTTTTCAGCCACTCTTACCCATATTTTACTATAATTTGGCTTATGTACTTATTTAGGAACTTCAAATATTCTCAACCTTCGTCTCTGCAACTATAAAACTCATAACCAAAACTAAAAATCGTAACATTTGAAAACCACGATTTTCTGAAAGATAGTCTCATACTTTTGTCATGATGATGAAGTTAGGTTATGTACATGTGTCATAATGTCTTCAACAGGTGACTAAAAAAAATCTTCTATTGTCTTCGACTACAACAGCCACGATAATCCACCATTTTTTTCAATGATTTAGGATTCATGTAGCACCTTACTGCATTAACCTTGACTTTTGTGCTACAGGAATATTCTTATGCAAATTTTGACAAAAGGCTCCAAAATGAGGGTTAGATATTAAGTATAAAGCTTGGAATAATTTGAATATATTTTTTTCAGACTTCAAGAGATATTTAACACTTAATAAGCCAAAATGAATATTTGAAAAATAAAATAAATTAAATTAAAACAACTATAACCTATAAAAACCAAACAAAATGCATTAAACATTATTTAAAATTAAAACAAAACCAAAAATGTNACTAGGAACAATATTCAGTCATAACATCTAGCTCCTGCTGCGGGATGAAAGCCTCCTTGTGAGGTTTCAAGAACCTGTAGATCAGTGCCTTCCGCCATTTCTACTGAAACTGCCTGTTAATCTGCAAAACTTCCATTGGGAAATTGGAGTATTTATTCAACCTATATACACTAACCAGCTAAACTTTGCTTGATCAAGTTGTAATCCCATTTCCAATGTAACCAGACAAAAATTCCATCAACTAACCAAAACTTGCTTCCAACTCCAAGTATATGTATAATCAGAAATATTGAAATACATGAAGAGAAAAAATCTAGCAGCTCGTACTCACTTTCATCAAATGTTGTCTCTAAGATAAAATATTTATAATTTAGTGTTGACTCTAAATAATCTATCACTGGATCATAAAAATTGCCAAAAGTTACCTCTTCCTGTTCTGTGAAAAAGATAGACTGTCCATAAGAATATTTGGTTCCATGAATATCATCCAGACATTGATGATCAAAGACATCAGGATCAACCTGAATTTGCTCCATAATTTCTTGGACAATATCAACAATAATGTCAACAAGCTGCTCTTCCTTTTCCACATTGTCTTGAAACGGATAACTATCAAACATCGGCTCCAGTTGTTCAAGGATAATGGACTGAATGCATTCTTGAATTATCTGATCAGATTGTGCCATATCACACACATCACACATTTCTGGACCTTGCTTTTTGATTTCATCATCATATTTATAAAAAATTAAAGCATCTTCATAATGGTTTTGAACAGCAGATTTATCATAACCATGAATATAAGAAACTTCTGATATGATGTTAAAAGTGTCAACAGCCTGGCTTTCGTCAATTTGAGTATCAAAATAAAAAGGAATAGAATATAATCCATCACAGAATTCTTGTCCTAGAACCTCAATCTCTTCATCATAACGAGGAGAATTCTGCAAAATTTCAAATGATGATGTTGAAAGTTCGTGTTTTTCTTTATTACAAGTTTGATCTTCCTTTTCCACGCGTAACATACCACTCGTGTTTTCATTACTAAATGTAACATACAAGAGCCCAAATATTTTTCAGCAACATAGATTGGATGATTGGTTGGGTTCTTATCATCTGTGACAATGTAAGCATCTTGTAATTCCCTATACAATCTTCTATTTTCTCCTCCAAAAACAGGAATTGTTGCATATGATAAATCAATCTACAATGTACCACCTACCTTCTTTTCCCAAAACCTTGAAAGCAACATTCCAAACTTAGGAGTGATATCAGCAACTACCACATCCATAATGACACTTTTCATGGGTAATTGAGTCAAATTTACCACTAGATCTTTAATCACTCCTAAGCATCTAACAGCTCTTGAATCAAATGCATATAAATCATGATATGGTTTTGTGATACTCAAACCCAAAGCTTCCATGACTGCTTTAGGAATCAAATTGTGAGAAGCTCCGGAATCCAATAAACAGTTATGAACCATTTACTCATGGACAGTCAGATTTATATAAAAAGGTGGAGAGGAATTTGAATCATTTTCAGTCTTATCGGCTAGGGCAGAGCCAATAATGATTGTAGGATGTTCTTCTTGCAAATTCACAGTGTCTGAAGGTATCTGACTGGTGGGTGAACCTATCATTTTAAGAACAGGATTAGTATAGCAAGGATTATTCATCAATTCAGTAAATGGTACTGGAATATTGATTTTATATAACTCATTCTCAAAATTGAAAGTTTGCACATTTTTGTTCACTTCTTCAATTTATGCAGCCTTGTCTTGGTCACCATGGTTGGTTCTTTTTTCCTGTGTTTGATTAGATGACTGTTTAGGATAAGGAGTTGTCTTCTTTTTTGGAAGTTCAAAAACATGTTTTGGACCATACCTCAGATTGATAGAGCTTTTAGGTTTAGATTGACATATCTTAGCTGAAAATTCAGGACCCAAATCACTTTTTGTTTGATAAACATTTGCATCAAAAAATTCAGAATTCAGATAATCATTTTCAGTTAAGAAACCCTCATATGATAACTCCCCAAAGTAATTCATATCCTAATTTAAGTCTTCATCCTGCCCCTCTTCACCCTCTTCAACTTCATCTGTTACATTATTTTGGAGTGGAGGAGGAACTCTCTGAATGTCATTATTTCTCCGTTCTCTAGGGATAAATCTAGGTGCAAATTGGCCCGTAAATTGATTAGGGTTCCTTTCTCCTTCTTGTGTCAGCCTATTTGAATTCTTTTCAAACTCCACTTATTAAGTTTTGCTATTAAAGTTTTGACTAACTTAGCCATCTCATATATTTTACTATATGTGTCCTGTGATGTAGAATCTGGTGGAATCACCTCCTTTTTACCTTTTCGGTCATAGGTTTATGATCTGAATGTTCTTTGAGCCTATTTGAAGCTAAAATGTTTGATACCACCTCCAATGCATCCTCCTGCATGTTTAATAAAGTGACTAGCCTTCTTTCCCTTAAATGCAAAGAGAATTTGCATAAGCTAACTTAGCTGAGGTTTCAGAAGGTTTGATTTTAGCTAGGATCCTATCGTACATCTTATGAAACATTTGGAAAAGTCTCTTATAGTTTCATCCTTTTTTCTTCTTAAAGCTCCAAATTATGTTGTGTAATAGGTATGATCTTTTGTGTCTCCCCACTGCCTCATAAAAAAATCTTGTAATTCTTCTATGAAGGTTATTGAATTAGCTGGAAGCTCTCTGAACCATCTCCTTATCTCCCCATCCAAACTCTGCATAAACATCATCATCCACACATCTTTAGCCTCAATATTTTGATTATCTGCATAACTAAGAAATGCATCCCAATGCTCTTCAGCAATTGTTTCACCCTGACCATTAAACCTTGGTAAGTACTTCTGATAATTTGCTCTAGGGAGAGAATTTAAAGGCTAAGGAAGGACTAAGAGAGCATATCTAGCAGCCACCATTCTATCCATCATGTCTAGAGGTTGTTGAGTCATTTTGGAGCTACTTGGGTTTGATGAGGGAAAAGGTTTCTTTACTTTACTTGAACCTGGTTGAAAAGGACTTTTACTGGTTTTGAACTGAAACAAGGCAACCTTACTAGGCGACTCAGATTTTTCTTTTTTATAAGACTGTGGATTAGTAAAAACTTGAAAACTACTGACTTGTATAGAAGGGATTGACCAAGACAGACTTTGTTTTTCTTCTTCTGAATATGTAAAAGGTAATACTAAGTCAAACTGATCAGGGCTACATAGAGAAGGAGAAGATTGAGATTTTCAGATTTTTCTTACTTCTTTCAAAATCTGTTCTAGATCTGAGATACCCGAATGTAAAGGTGAAGTAGGATTCCCTCTGGTTCCAATCTTTCTAGTAGCCACTGTGAACTACTACATTAGAGGAAATTTGGGGTCTAAAATTGGCCTTATAAGAAAAAGCGCCAACAATAAATTTTGTGAGTTGGAATTTAGGAAACAATAGAATTTCAATAAAATGAGTCAACCATAATGGTTGAATTGACATCTTTGTCATAAAAGAAAACTATTTTTTTGTTCGTATTTTCGACATATCTCCCTGTGTTTTTACTCAAATTCTGAGCGGAAGAGCTTGTTGGATGCGGAACCAACGAGTACCCACATTGCATACTTTTGATGGACCCCTCTACCCCAAAAATAAGAAATACTTGAAAAATGTGATGATGATGTCATCATCACATTTTTCAGGTATTTCTTATTTTTGGGGTAGTGGGGTCTTTCAAAAGTATGTAGTGTGGGTACTCGTTGGATGCAGAATTAAATTCTGCATCCAATGAGCTCTCCCACTTGGAATTTGAGTAAAAACACAATGAGATATGTCAAAAATATGAACAAAAAAAGTAGTTTTTTTCATTCTTCCTCCAAAATTAATAACTATTATTTTATTATTTTAACTATTATTTTATTATTTTAACTATTATTTTATTATTTTCCTTAGGAGGCCCATTTTAGACCTCAAATTTCCTCTAATGTCTTGGTGAAAAAGTAGTCTGAAAGATGTTCTGATTTTGTTCACCTCTCAAAATCAGATGAATAATGATATCCCAGGGAAGATATACTTTAGTTTCGTCCCCGGAAACGGTGCCAAAGAGGTTTGTGCTAGAATTGTTCTCGGACTACCACAGGAACAAGCTAGAACAATCTCAAAAATAAAAGCAAAATGGAATTGGGTTTTTTTATGATTTTGGTTTGAAAGGTTATCATCAAGAAAGAAAATCATCAACAAACTAATACAAATACTAAATCATGGAAGAATATAAAAGACTGAGCGGGAAACACATAAAATATAAACCAGGAATATTATAAACATAACAGTGATTTCATTCACAACATATAAGCATTTGAACGAGAAAACACATTTATCAAGAAATGAAATTATACATTGAGTGATCAAACAAATCCAAAATAAAACCAGCATGAGAGATAAAATGGCTTATAATTATGTATATATCAAAATTAGTCTTTAAGCTTACATGAGAGTCATGAGTCTTAGCTTGAGATACATCAGCTCTAAAGCCTTTCCTTGACTAAAATTCCAACCCTTGCACTGTATGTTTGTCCCCTTTTAAATTTTTGCAAAGATCTAATACGAAGTAGTTCCATATTCACTTCTTTAGGTCAAATTCGAAACTACTCAGCAGTTACATTAACCAACATTCAAAAGATTAAAAACTAATTGACTAAAAATAGCAAAATCGGATTCCTCGAAAATTTGGCAAATTTCTAAAAAATGGGTCTCAAATAAGACTCTATATCTCTCGATCCGAGACACCTGTCAAAAAATGAGAGAGGAGTTTCTAAATGAGTCCGTGATGAACAAAAACCTCTCTTGGTTTTTAAAAATTCCCCTTCAATTGATCGAAATACGTGCCGAAAATTTGTGACTAAAACAGGAAATTATTAAATATTTCAAAGCCTGAAAAATAGGCCACAAAGATGAATTGGAATCTCTCAAACAATGAAATCTGTTACAAAACTGAGACAGGTTTTTATGAGTGAATCCTTGATGAACAAAAACCTCTTTGGTGAAATTCATCTCCATTGCCTCGTAATATGTGCTCAATTAAAATGACTAAAACAGGAAAAACAAAGCATAACTATGCATCTCTTTTTCTTCTTAAAGCCTTTTTAGCTACTCTTACCCATATTTTACTATAATTTGGCTTATGTACTTCTTTAGGAACTTCAAAGATTCTCAACCTTCATCTCTGCAACTGTAAAACTCATAACCAAATCTAAAAATCGTAACATTTGAAAACCACAATTTTCTGAAAGATAGTCTCATACATTTGTCATGATGATGAAGTTAGGTTATGTACATGTGTCATAATGTCTTCAACATGTGACTGGAAAAAAAAAATTATATTATTTTCGACTGCAACGGCCACGATAATCCACCACTGTTTTCAATGATTTAGGATTCCTGTAGCGCCTTATTGCATTAACCTTGACCTTTGCGCTACAGGAATGTTCTTATGCAAATTTTGACAAAAGGCTCCAAAATGAGGGTTAGATCTTAAGTATAAAGCTTGAAATAATTTTAATATAAGCTTTTCAAAGTTCAAGAGATATTTAACACTTAATAAGCCAAAAAGAAAATTTGAAAAATAAAATAAAATAAATTAAAACAACTATAACCTATAAAAACCAAACAAAATGCATTAAACATTATTTAAAATTAAAACAAAACCAAAAATGTAAAGTAAATAAGAAATAAATATTTTAAAACAACACGCATACACTAGGAACAATATTCAGTCATAACAATTCCCAAATCCATTCAGGGACACTTAGCGAATTTCAACTGGGGGCTTAAAAAACAAACCAAGCAATAGATTTGAGTATCGTAACATACTATAAGTGTGTTTGGGCAAGTTCGATATGACCACAATTCCCAGACCCTTGTTTGGCATAGTTTTGGAAAAATTACCCTCTAATGCAAAAATTACATTTCATGTTACTAACCAAAACCTAATTGTGAAAATCGTCAAAATAGACAATGGTTATTCCATGCACTCACGGTAGAGTGGTGTCCCTAGTTGTAATCTGATGTAACAATTGCAAAGGAACTTTGGTTTTTCCATCGGATCCCCAGTTATCGATTTGTGATGATTTTAAACTGACTTCCCAAAGTCATTCATGAAAACTTGGTGAGTTTCAATTGGAGGCATAAAAACAAAACCAAGCAATGAAATTGAGTGTCGTAACCTCTTGCAAGAGTGTTTGGGAAAGGATGAGATGACCACGATTCCCATAGCCTTAGTTGGCACAGTTTCAAAACATTTACCCTCTCATCAAAATTTTGCATTGCATGTTACTAAGCAAAACACTAGTTGTGAAAATCGTCAAAATATACAATGGTCGGTCCATGGAATCAAGATAGAGTGGTGTTAATAGTGGTACTCTGATTTCATGATTCCATCAAAATTGACATATTTTCCATCTGACACTCAATTATCAAGTTATGGTGTGTTTCAACTCACTTCCCTAAAGTCATTCAATGACACTTAGTGAATTTCAATTCAGGGTATAAAAGAAAAAATGAGCAATGGAATTGATTGTTGTAACCTCCTCCAGGTGGGTTTGGTAAATTCCAAGATGACAATGATTCCCACACCCTTGGTTGGCATAGTTTTAAAAAAATATATCCTCTAATGCAGAAATTGCATTGTGCGTTACTAAGAAAACCCCTAGTTGTGAAAATCATTGAAATATACAATGGTCGATCCATGGAATCATGATAGAGTGGTGTCCCTAGTAGTACTTTGATCTCATGGTTCCGACAC
This sequence comes from Pseudotsuga menziesii, assembly GCA_001517045.1. Taxonomy (NCBI): domain Eukaryota; kingdom Viridiplantae; phylum Streptophyta; class Pinopsida; order Pinales; family Pinaceae; genus Pseudotsuga; species Pseudotsuga menziesii. The sequence goes on from LPNX010058937.1 coordinate 171,387, forward strand.
AATTGACGATTTTTCAATGCAAGCCTTGGTTATTAAGTTAAGGTGAGTTTTAACTCACTTCCCAAAGTCGTTCAGAGACACTTTGTGAATTTCAACCAAGGCATAAAAAACAAATCGAGCATCAAAATTGAGTGACATGACCTATTGCAAGTGTGTTTGGGCAAGGTCAAGATGACCAAAATTCTCACACCCTCATTTGGCACATTTTTCAAAAATTTACCCTCTAATACAAATTTCATTGCATATTACAGAGAAAAACCCTAGTTGTGAAAATCATCCAAATAGATGATAATCGGTCCGTGGAATGATGGTAGAGTGGAGTCCCTAATGCTACTTTGGCACCATGGGTCCAATTGAATTGACATTTTGTACACCAACGCATCGGTTATCGAGATATGGAAAGTTTTAACTCGATTCCCATATCCGTTTAGGGAAACTTGGTGAATTTCAACAAGGCGCATAAAAAACAAACCAAACAACGGAATTGAGTGTAGTAATCTCGTACAAGTGTGTTTTGGTAACTATAATATGAACACAATGTCCAAACATTCAATTGGTATAGTTTTCATAAATTTACCCTTTAATGCAAAAATTGCTTTGCATGTTATTATGCAAAACCCTAGTTGTGAAAATACTCGAAATAGACAACGGCTCCATGGACTCATACTAAAGTGTTGTCCCTAGTGATACTACGATATCATAATTCCAATAGAACTAACGATTTTTCCATTTGAGTGTTAGTTTTAAAGTTATGACAAGATTCAACTCGCTTTCACAAGCCATTCAGAGAAACTTAGCTAAATTCAATTGGGGCAATAAAATCCAAGATGAGCAACGAAATGGAGTTATATAACCTCCTCCAAGTGTGTTTGGACAAGCATTATATTATCATGATTTCCACATCCTCAATTGTAAAAAAATTCAAAAAATTACCCTCTAATGCAAAAAATTCATTACATGTTACTGAGAAAAACATTAGTTGTGACAAGGGTCGAAATTAACAATGGCCAGTGTAGTGACTCATGATAGAGTGGTATCCCTAATAGTAATTTGATGTCACAACTCCAGTGGAACTTATGATTTGTCCATCTGACTGTTGATTACCAAGTTATGTCAATTTTCAACTCACTTCCCAAAGTCATTCAAGGATGCTTAGCGAATTTCAACCAGAGGCATAAAAAGCAAACCAAGAAACAGAATTGAGTGTCTTAACCTCCTCCAAGTGTGTTTTCAAAAGTCCAAGATGACAACAATTCCCACACCCTCATTTGGCATAATTTTCAAAAGTTTACTCTATAATGTAAAAATTGCATTGCATGTTACTGAGCAGAACTGTAGTTGTGAAAATCATTAAAATAGACAACAAGTGTTCCATGGACTCATGGTAGAGTGGTTTCCATAGTGGTACTTTGATATAATGATTCCAACGAATTGACAGTTTTTCCATATGAGTGTTAGTTATCAAGTTATGGTGAGTTTCAACTCACTTCCCAAATCCATTAGGGACACTTAGAAAATTTCACCTGGGGACATAAAAACCTATTCGAGCAATGAAATTGAGTGTAGTAAGCTCCTACAAGTGTGTTTGGGAAAGGTCAATATGAACATGATGTTCACCACCCTCGGTTGACACTATTTTCAAAACATTACCCTCTAATGCAGGAATTGCATTGCATGTTACTCAGCAAAACCCTAGTTTCAAAAATTATCAAAATAAAGAGCGCTCAATCCATGAATTCAGTGAAAAGGTATGTCCCTAGTTGCAATATGATGTCATTGCTAGGATTAACTAATCCTCCTTTATCCAACATTGTCTATTTGGTCATTTTTCCTAACTTAGGTGGTTATTATCATTGTACTAGAGTATGGGGGACACACCTAGGGGTTATATGCTACTTACTGCATCTGCATGCATGAGTTTATACACCCCTCGGACCAATCCCTACATTTTAGGAGCCCACTTTGAGTGCCACCAGCAGTCTCCTTTAGTAGACCTTGGTAGGTAAGCAGTTATGCTGAGTTATGTTCCTGTTGCAATCAGTTATCTTTGAGCCAATTTCGCATGCATACAGAGAGTGTGGCACATTTTTGTCCACCTACCTCATTAGTTAACTGATTGTTGATTGATTTATCCAATCCGATTTAGACTAGTGAGCTCCAGCTGTGATTTTTCCACACTAAGTTAGCTAAACACTCAGTTAGAGTTGGTAGGTTCGAATCCTATCCACAGTATTCGAATTATAATTATTGTACTACCATTGTATTACTAATTAATTAAGGAAGAGTAATGTTATGATAATATGACCAATACTTGTCCGATTTGTGTGAAATTTATGTCCTAAATCGGTTGTTCATTTTACATTGATTTGATAATTCTACTGCATACTTCTTTTCAGATGGCTCTCATTTTGGATTGTAGATCTATGGTTCATGAAATTTAACATGGTATCAGAACCTATGTTCAGGCCAACAGCAAACCTCTGATACCTCCATGCTTGCACCAGAAGCAGCTGAGGTTTCCACATAATTCCTGGAATCATTGCATTTCTCCCTCTAGATCATGTCCAAAGAAGTCTATCCAGGTGTGGTGTACTCTTAAAAAGTACACATGTCGAGGTGGAAAGGTTTGAACTGACAAATGCTTTTGAATTGAATTTTCTTTTGCAATGATTTTGTAGGTACCTATGTAGCTTTTGAAATATATTGTTGATCTACATACAATGAAATGGAAAATTCAACTCCTCTTTCACCCAAGATCCTTAAACCATTCAATTACATTGATTGGATGGGAGATATGCAGATGTCCTTGCACAACAAAGGATTGTTTAGGATGAAAATGGGTAGAGAAGTTGAGCCCCAATATTATGTTGAGAAATCCAAGTTTATGAATTGGATTCATGTGCATCCATATCTCCAGGGATCTTTTGTTCCACCTTGAGGGACTCAGAACTACAAAACTCCAAAAATAATTTATTTTGATAGTATGAAGAATTTAACTCATGCATTGAAGAATATGAATATCATTGACAGTTTGAAGGCCTCTGTTTTTTATTTGGATGAAAATTTGACAAGTTGTAGATTCCAGTGGCTTAGGAGAGGACTATCATAGCTCATTAGCCACCGAAAAGCTATGTTTCGGCAGTTAAACAGTTGAACGCAGGACAAAGGAGAACCACCAAAAGTGGTTTGAGCAAGAAGGGTCAAGGTAACACTTTCAGTGGCTTAGGCGAGACTACAGAAAACTCATTAGCCACCAAAAAGGGGCACTTTCGGCAGACTAGAAAGAGAGATAAAAAATGGTTTAAACCGCTGAAAGCGAGGAGCAAGCAGCGTCGAGAAAAGTACATTATGTGGCTTAGGGGAGGCTCAGAACATCTCATTAGCCACTAAAAATGGTTGCTTTTAGTAGATTAGAGAAGATCGCAACACATATGCTAACCACCAAAAGCTAAAAGACAAATATCGGGTGAAAAACCCATTCAGAAGTTTAGGAGAAAGATATGACATTTTATTAACCACCGAAAGAACATGTTGTCGGCAGTTAAAAAAGGTTTCTGACACGGTCGAGATCTGCCGAAAGCAGAGATTCACCACGGAGATGGGGTAACGATTCCGACGGTTTAAGCAAGAAAGGTCACGTTTAGTTAGCCTCCAAAAGCCAGCATTTCGGCGGTTAGCTAACAAAATCACGGAGGATCTTAAACCATTAAAAGGCTAAAATAGGGAAACGGTTGGGAACTGTCACATCCAACCCCGTCAGCAAGACAAAAGATCATTTTAGAGCATGATTACCCACCAAAAATATTTGGAGCCGTGTGACTGCATGTGAAATGAGTGAAAAGGTTCGTTATGCAAGTAGAAAAAACTGATCTGACTGCCAACCTTCAGTTTTCCTCCACCTGTCCCAAGGGTCATCAAATAACCACCGAATGCTATGGATGAGGTAGGGTACAGTTATCTGGGAAAAAATATCTCAGGGATCGAGCTGTTGTCATCATTTGGGTGACCTTAGCTACCATAAATGACAAAAAATCCTCATAATCAGTGCCATGGGACTCCATCGTATTTCATGTTTGAAATTGGCATTTTTTCACCAAAAAACTGACTCTGAGAGAGAAGCCTACTAAAGCACATTGCATAGAAGGTCTAGAAAATTTTTTTTGCAGGTACCCAGGAGATACACCCATCAAGATGAATAAAAGCGGACTAGGTCTCAGACAGGAGCTAGGTGATGTCAGTTATTTAGAGTCCCATCCAGAGGTTTGCAAGTTGTTCCAAGAGGTAGGCTGCTACAAATACTGTGAAAAAATCTAGGGTTTTCATCAACAAGTGGCTGGAGCTTTTTCCCTATCATTTGATGGTTCAAAATCAGTCATAGGAAGGGAGGAATTTATCATAGATGAAGCATTAATCTCAGAGGTGACTGAGCTCCCTTGCATAGGAGAGAAGTGGTTCAAGACCACCATACCCAAAGACATGTAATTTAGATCATATCTCAAGCATGAGCATAGGGGAATAACATGGAAGAAAGATCTTCCATCATCATGGCTGGAAGAGAACTGGCAGCAGCTGCTAAAATCCATCGTGGTCTATTTGACCTATGAAGGGAGATACAATAGAGCAATGATCTATCATTTCAAACTCGTGAACCACTTCATAGGTAAGAACCCTCTTAATCTACCTTTTTATTTACACAGGAGTCTAGGGAATATGGCACATCAAGTGAAATCCCAGCCATCCAAGATTGATGGCAGGTTGTGCCACCATGGTCTGATCTAGATATTGGTCCAGGATTTGTTGAAGAAAAGAAACATTGCTTGGCCCTATTTTCTGTTCTATAATGGCTTTGAGACAGGCCTTCAACCAGAGGAGAAAGGGAAGTCTCCTGCCAATAAATACAACACTCCAAGGAGTGGGACAAGAAGGAGGAGGGCCATATCCCCAGCTGCAGCAACAAAACAACCTCCCTCCTCCTCCAAGACCAAGAAGGAAAAAAGGAATTTGGATTTCGGTGAGAAAGGTCAAGAGGCAGAAGCACACCAGGAGAATGCCTTAAACCTACCCTATTCAGATTTTGAGGAAGAACAAGGAGAGGATGTAGCCCTAGCTCTGTAAATTGTTCCATTCATTGAAGCATTTCCATCCCCCACACCACAAGAACAAGAGGAACTAGCAGAAAGGACTTCCTCCAGCAAACCTAGAAGTCCAAAGATCAATCTGCTACTGAGGCATGTTTACGAAATGGAGGTATTGGAAAGAGAGCTAAAGAGAAATAATGAGACATTGACTAGGAGAAACAAGTTATTACACAAGTCCTACCTGGAGCAGAGGGAAAGATACATATTCTTGAAAAGGCTAAATAAAAGATACCTAAGGGACAATACCAAGTTATACATGATGGTGAGCCTCCAAAGGCTGTAGCTGAAAGAGGAAAAAGAAAACCCTAGCAGCCACCTTGTCGTATCAACCCTAGCTGAAGCATCCATCAGTCTCCAGCCTCCTAAAACCATCCAAGGCGTTGTTAACACCTCTAACACGAAGCCTGCAGAAGAGGAAAGTTGAGCCAACAGGTCTGAAAAGACATTTTTTGATGAAAACCTAAAAAATTTGGTAAAACAGGGCTTTCGATGGCTTAGGCGGATGATGGAACAATCCATTAGCCACCGAAAGTGCCACTTTCGGCAGCTAACGAGTCCAATAGACTAGCCACTTAACCACCAAAAGCAGACAGAGGCGTATAGGCAAGTTTTGGGCACACGGGATCATTTTTTGGTGAATGCAGATGGCTCAAGGGCATAAGTTAAAGTTAAAAGGTGCTGACAGAAGTATAAGAA
>LPNX010058937.1:178860-190368 GCA_001517045.1 Pseudotsuga menziesii
TAGATCCAGATCCATCTCCTATTCCAAATCAGAATCCTAAATGGGCCCAAAAGCTCATTGAAGCAGCTAGGAATGTTGTTGGGGATCCAGATGGAGGAAGAAGAATGAGATCCTAGTATCATAATGAACATGTTCCTCTCTCTCATTTAGTTTCACTTCCTTCAATGAGGTGCACCAAGGTCCCTCAAAGATGTTACTTGATGGTAAGGATTGATCCACAATTCAGCCCACTGAAGAACAAATTGGATCAAGTCGTTATTCCTCCAGAAAGAAGAGACAAAGGCAACACTCCTCCTATGGGACAAGATTGAATATTTGTTTGGAAAACAATATGAGCTTACAGGTCATATTCTTGAGAATGAAANCTATCCATCATCAAATTGGAAGAAGATGGAAAATTTCACATGCACAGTCCCAAGAAACTGGTGCACACAAGAACCAACATTATGCATTACTGCTTCGCAGAGTTGCAGATTGTGGCAATTTTTTCACAAGTTTTTGCTCAAAAAGAAAAATTATCTTAAGTATGGAAGCTTGTTTCCTTATTACCTGCTTATTTTGAGGGGGGGATAGGGAGGTCCCATGACGTTTTCCCATTTTCCTTAGTTTATTAATCAATATTTAGATTTATTTAGATTGTATGGATGACTTTTTGCCTAGTTGCCAGGGCCCAACTTGTCCAAAGTTAGTATTAAGGGGGGGTGTTAGGTTTAATTAATCCACCTTTATCCAACATAATATATTTGGTCATTTTTCCTAACTTGGAAGGTTATTATCATTATACTAGAGTATAGGGGAAACATAGGGTTTATCTGCCACTTGTTGCATCTGCATGCATGAGTTTATGCACTCTTGGAACCAATCCCTACATTTGAGGAGCCCACTCTGAGTGCCACCTCTAGTCTTTTTCAGTATACCTTGGTAGGTAAGCAGTTTTGTTGATTTATGTTCCAATTACAATCAGTTAGATCACAATAAGTTATCCTAGAGCCAGTTTCATTACTTTCTCCAACCTAGTGGACATCTAATGTTTATTTTATGATGATCCAAGTTAATATTACATTCTAAAACATATTGATTTGTATCATGGATTAATTTCGACATATAAACTTTGATTACCCNCATCCTAGTGGACATCTAATGTTTATTTTATGATGATCCAAGTTAATATTACATTCTAAAACATATTGATTTGTATCATGGATTAATTTCGACATATAAACTTTGATTACCCTTGATTATTTTGACTTTTATATATGTGGATATCAAAAAAAAAAATCTTGTGATATTGGTATTCTCATTATGTATATCTTTCACTTGTTCTTTTAACTTTACTATAATGTTATGTAGGAGAGGTTATNTATATATGGATATCAAAAAAAAAAATCTTGTGATATTGGTATTCTCATTATGTATATCTTTCACTTGTTCTTTTAACTTTACTATAATGTTATGTAGGAGAGGTTATTTATCTGATGATATATTCTACTTCCACTTCTTTTGATGAAAGATAATGATGATGTTATCGATATTATCTTGTAAATTTATATATATTGGAAGTTGTTGATGATATTTTGATGGAGAATAAATAAATATGATGAAGTTACTACTTCAAATGAATGTGTCCATTTGGCTTAAATTTCTTCATAAATGTTATGCAATTAATTTCATTGATATATGCTTAATTTGTATGTTTCATTGTGTTATTTCAGAACTATGAAATATGAGAATTGATGAAATTGTTTAAATAATTATAATAATATGACATAATAATTATATTGGTGCAAAAATTGGATGCAAATGTAGGTGTCAGTTAGGAATCCTAATGTGTTGTTAATGAGGAAGCAAAACTAGGAGCTAAAATGGAAGCCAAAACTATCACAAATCTAGAAGCAATATTTGATGAAAACCGTGGTGCTAATTTGGAATCCAATTTTGGTGCTTTTGTGGAAAAAAACTAGAAGCAAAACAAGAAGCCAATAAAGAAGCAAAAATAGACACTAAATGGGAAACTAAATGTCCCATTCATGCTGAAGAAAAATAACAAACAACCCAAAGAGATCAACCGAAAGCAAAATGTGGCACTATTGTGGAAGCAAAAATAGACACTAAACTAGGAGCTAAAGTGGTTTCCAAACATGGCACAACTGTGGAAGCCAAACATGGTGTTAATGTGGACGCCAAAAAGGATGCAAAACTGGGCATTTTAAAATATGTCATTCTTGGTGCTAACGAGGAATCCAAACATGGCACTAATAAGGTAGAAAACATGGTGGCAAAATTGGATGTTAATGTAGATGCAAAACATGGCACTAAATATGAATCAAAACATGGTGCGACATGGGAAGGAAAACTTGGCACCAATGTGGAAGCAAAACATTGTGCAAAATGGAAAGAAAAACAAGGCACTAATGTGGTAGAGCACAAATGGATGCAATATTGGACACTAATACTAATCTAATCCGTGATGACCTTGATATCAACCTGATCTGATTCTAGGCTCACTTAAAAAAATGATCAGTTATAGGATTGTTTTAATTGAACATGATTGCATTGAAGGCTTGAATCCAAATTTCATATTAAACTTTATGAATGTGTTGTCAGTGTCATATGCCATCACCTAATGCATTTAATGAACATAATTGTGGGAATCGCATGCATAATAAAACATGAGACAAGCGATCAACACATAAGGAAAGAGATCACCGAGTTGTTAACGAAGTTCACTAGACATCATGGCTAAGTTTGTGGGCTCCCCTCAACAGCGTAGCTGCTTTATTATCTTCTTCAAGTATACTCTCTTTTACAAAGGGTTGAATTCTCAAATCATCAAGTGGCAAAATAATTTCCACAACAAGTGGCAGTATCAAAGAGATGCTCTCATGTGAAAAGAGTTGATTCTCACAAGCATGTGGATATGCCTCTCCTACAATGAGATGTTCTCATCTGAAAAAGGTTGATCTCTCACAAGCATGTGTCTATAAGATGGACTCTGTCACAATTACTAGAAAATGTCTTCTTGTTTTTCAACATGCATTTGGGGGTGGCATTTATGGTCTCCCTTCATTAATAAAAACGCAATACTAAAGGTCTCAAAATGGGTTATTAGTAGTTTTGAAACCTTTATCAAAGTACCTATTTAATGAAATGTAGAAGACTGCATCATAATGATACATTTACCATAGTCTTTGGCTTATGGTTCATGGTCTGCTCCTATGAATTTGGCCTCAGCTTCGATAGCCCATTCACATAGGGCTTGTGACAAGAATCGACAATGACCTCCTCCTTACCTGATTGGTGGAGGTGTTTATATAGTGGAAATGTGCTCCTAGCCACTCCAACATTTCATGACAACCAATGATTAATGGTGGTATGAAAAGAAACCTACCAACAAATCGAATCCATAACCACTACTACCAAATAAGACCATCGCTAAATTTAATGCATTGTTTTCNGCAACCAATGATTAATGGTGGTATGAAAAGAAACCTACCAACAAATCGAATCCATAACCACTACTACCAAATAAGACCATCGCTAAATTTAATGCATTGTTTTCCAAACATGGGGTTGTTATGTTCAATGCTAAACTAAGGCCCATATGAACATTGGCATATAGCATAACCACCACCAAACTTATCCACCATTCCCAACGGCACTAACCAATTCTGAACTTTAGAAAATAGTTAAAACAAACAATTATTGATAATCGTGGCATATCCATGTTAAATATAGCACACAACTAATTGGAGGGTTGAGGGATTAGCCCTTGGCCATTGTTTTCCCATGTGAAAACTTTTACAAGGCTAAATAAAATAATTACCATATACTTAGTAAGGCACATGGGTAGCCGCACTGGTGAGGGTATTTTCTTGGTGTTTCTCAAGTCATGAGTTCAACCCTCGTCGCCACACATAAACTTATGATGAACACAACCCATAGTAGACCAAACCGACTTGCCACATGTCACAATATGATTAGGTCATGTCACTGCTTACTAGGATTTTGTGCCGCCACATGTCGAGAGAAAACTTGTCCACATCACTGCCAATTTGACTTCCAACTCAACTCTGGACCATGTCATGTGTCATCATAGAGGGTTGCCATGTAAGCACTACATGTCATGATATGATTGGGTCACGTCATTTCTTACTAGGATTTTGTATCACCACATGTCGAGAGAAAACTTGTCCACATCACTACCAAGTCAACTTCCAATTCAACTCGGCAACCTGTCATGTGTCATCACAAAGGGTTGTCATGTAAGCACCATATAGGACATGTGGAACCATTTTAGTAATGATATGTGGCACCTTTTTTTCCATTCTGCACCATAAGGAATTCTCTTGTCGAAACTTCAAAAGTTGATATCTTCTTCATCTAGATTATGCACCATAAGACATTGTCTTGTCGAAACTTCAAAAGTTGATATCTTCTTCATCTAGACTTTGTTTGAAAAGAAAAAAACGTTATTGGAACTGTCTCGACGAACTCTTTGTGATGATTCCATATTTTCTAAAAATTGAGAAATCTGATTTTTTGGCATTTTAAGATCCTCCTGGAACAAATATGGACACAAACCTGGAACTAATGTGGAAGCAAACATATATTACAAACTAGATGTTAACTTGGTGCTATTATATACGATAACTGAACGCAATTCTTGGTGTAATTGGGAAAGTGGACGCTAAATGGGATGCTAAACCTAGCACTATACACGAAGCTAAATGGGATGTTAAGCCTAGTGCTATTTTGGATGAAAATGGGACGATAAATTGGACGATAAATTGGACATTATTTGGGATCCTAAATGGGAAGCAGTTTTAGGCACTTTAAAAATCATCCATGACACCTTAGGTTTAGTGTCTACTTGGGCTACTCATAAGAGGGGAATACACTAAAAAGGGACGCTAATTTATAGTTTTATTGTAGTAATAATACAATACTTTACCACACTTCAAGCACTTGCTTATAGATTATCCTAGAGATTTAGATCTACCTCTAAATTTAGATATTTCCCTCAAATACTTATTTTTCCTCTCTTGTGAATGATGTCTAACAAATAAAAGATCATTTCTCACATCCTACATGGATGTTATCACGATATCCTCTAAAAAGGATACAACTACATCCACAAGCATTAATGTGGATTGAGTAATACTACCAATTGATATGCACATATTATCCCAAGAGTACAACAAAGAAAATAATAGGGTAATACACTTATTGAATTCCTCTGGTAAGGGGTGGAGTGTTCACTCAAAACAATGGGAGGTTTCAAAATTATAACACAATTAAATTCTAGAACTTATAAACATCAGATGTTGAATTTCCAGAGTATTAAAGGTATTCAGTTTCTCTTTCATAGAGTCACGATTATCCATACTAAGATTATAGAATGTGTTTCAAAGAAACAATATTCTTACCACAAAATTTCAATGATATTGATGGGTCTATTTTTTTTACACATTTTGTTTCCCATATTATATCTTACCTAGTGTCTCGTCAACATATTTAGTCACAAAAATATTTCCTAGCACCAAATCAACCAATTTTCCAATTACTTGAACCGTATGTGGGGGTCTTGCCTTTTTCTCCCAACATTACTTGGTCATAGCTCTTGAATGTTTTTTGAATATATTAGAACATATTTAATTTCCTAGAAAAAGGGATCTAAATGCATACGTTTCTTAGTTCTCCTAAAAGTCAAATTTAGGTTGAGTGCATTTTTTGTCTATTTTCAACCTCTCAAGATATCAGGGAGATGAAGCACAATTGGATATTTGAAGTGGATTGGAATTCTCTTAGGTAGTGATTTCTACTACTATGGAAAAATTTTCAATTTAATCATTTAGCTCTAGGGACTCCTCCTCTTCATCGTGTTCCTAAATAATGGGAGGATTCTTGTTTTTTTATCACTTTCCCTTATCATAGGTGAACATCAATCAAAACAATAGCGAAAATAAAGTAATTTAGAAAATTGGTGGGAAAAATTTGTACCTCTATGATGTAAGTGGTTAATCCACTTTATTGTTGGGATTAGGCATGGGCTAGGCAGGAATCTGAGTAGGTTGGTTGATTACAGTTGGAGTTGATGTTCATGTAATTGAGGCTAGGGTGGGTAAGGCTGATGTTGTACATTCACATAAGGAGAACCTTGCCAACTTTGTTTCCAATTTTGGTTTTGTCAAGAATCCACAATTACCTCCTCCTTACCTCATTGGTGGAGGCGTTTATATAGTGGAAATGTGCTCCTAGCCACTCCAACATTTAATGGCAACCAATGATTAATGGTGGTATGAAAAACAAACCTACCAACAAATCGAATCCATAACCACTACTCCCAAATAAGACCATCGCTAACTTTAATGCATTGTTTTCCAAACATGGGGTTGTTATGTTCAATGCTAAACTAAGGCCCATATGAACATTGGCATATAGCATAACCACCACCAAACTTATCCACCATTCCCAACAACACTAACCAATTTTGAACTTTGGAAAATAGTTAAAACAAACAATTATTGATAATCGTGGCATATCCATGTTAAATATAGCACACGACTAATTGGAGGGTTGAGGGATTAACCCTTGGCCATTTTTTTCCCATGTGAAAACTTTTACAAGGTTAAATAAAATAATTACCATATACTTAGTAAGGCACATGGGTAGGCGCACTGGTGAGGGTATCTGCTTGGTGTTTCTCAATTCATGAGTGCAACCCTCGTCACCACACATAACCTTATGATGAACACAACCCACAGTAGACCAAACCAACTTGCCACATGTCATGATATGATTAGGTCACTTCAGTGCTNAATTCATGAGTTCAACCCTCGTCACCACACATAACCTTATGATGAACACAACCCACAGTAGACCAAACCAACTTGCCACATGTCATGATATGATTAGGTCACTTCAGTGCTTACTAGAATTTTGTATCGCCACATGTCGAGAGAAAACTTGTCCACATCACTGCCAAGTCGACTTCCAACTCAACTCTACAACATGTCATGTGTCATCACATAGGGTTGCCATGTAAGCACCACATGTCATGATATGATTGGTTCACGTCATTTCTTACTAGGATTTTGTATCGCCACATGTTGAGAGAAAACTTGTCCACATCACTGCCAAGTTGACTTCCAATTCAACTCGGCAACCTGTCATGTGTCATCACAAAGGGTTGTCATGTAAGCACCGTATAGGACATGTGGAACCATTTTAGTAATGATATGTGGCACCTTAATGACATGTGGCACCTTTTTTTCCATTCTGCACCATAAGGCATTCTCTTGTCGAAACTTCAAAAGTTGATATCTTCTTCATCTAGATTATGCACCATAAGACATTGTCTTGTCGAAACTTCAAAAGTTGATATCTTCTTCATCTAGATTTTGTTTGACAAGAAACAAATGTTATTGGAACTGTCTCGATGAACTCTTCGTGATGATTCCATATTTTCTAAAAATTGAGAAGTCTGGTTTTTTGGCATTTTAAGATCCTCCTGGAACAAATATGGACACAAACCTGGAACTAATGTGGAAGCAAACATATATTACAAACTAGATGTTAACTTGGTGTTATTATATACGATAACTGAATGCAATTCTTGGTGTAATTGGGAAACTGGACGCTAAATGGGATGCTAAAACTAGCACTATACACGAAGATAAATGGGATGTTAATCCTAGTGCTATTTTGGATGAAAATGAGATGAAAATGGGATGATAAATTGGACGATAAATTGGACATTATTTGGGATCCTAAATGGGAAGCAATTTTAGGCACTTTAAAAATCGTCCATGACACCTTAGGTTTAGTGTCTACTTGGGATACTCATAAGAGGGGAATACACTAAAAAGGGACACTAATTTATAGTTTTATTGTAGTAATAATACAAGACTTTACCACACTTCAAGCACTTGCTTGTAGATTATCCTAGAGATTTAGATCTACCTCTAAATTTAGATATTTCCCTCAAATACTTATTTTTCCTCTCTTGTGAATGATGTCTAACAAATAAAATATCATTTTTCACATCCTACATGGATGTTATCATCATCTCCTCTAAAAAGGATACAACTAAATCCACAAGCATTAATGTGGATTGAGTAATACTACCAATTGATATGCACATATTATCCCAAGAGTACAACAAAGAAAATAATAGGGTAATACACTTATTGAATTCCCCTGGTAATGGGTGGAGTGTCCACTCAAAACATTGGGACGTTTCAAAATTATAACACAATTAAATTCTAGAACTTCCAAATATCACATGTTGAATTTCCATAGTATTAAAGGTATTTAGTTGCTCTTTCATAGAGTCGCGATTATCCATCCTAAGATTATAGAACTTGTTTCAAAGAAACAATATTCTTACCACAAAATTTCAATGATATTGATGGGTCTATTTTTTTACACATTTTGTTTCCCATATTATATCTTACCTAGTGTCTCATCAACATATTTAGTCACAAAAATATTTCCTAGCACCAAATCAACCAATTTTCCAATTACTTGAACCGTATGTGGGGGTCTTGCCTTTTTCTCCCAACATTACTTGGTCATAGCTCTTGAATGTTTTTTGAATATATTAGAACATCTTTAATTTCCTAGAAAAAGGGATCTAAATGCATATGTTTCTTAGTTCTCCTAAAAGTCAAATTTAGGTTGAGTGCATTTTTTTTCTATTTTCAACCTCTCAAGATATCAAGGAGATGAAGCACAATTGGATACTTGAAGTGGATTGGAATTCTCTTAGGTAGTGATTTCTACTACTATGGAAAATTTGTCAGTTTAATCATTTAGCTCTAGGGACTCCTCCTCTTCATCGTGTTCCTAAATAATGGGAGGATTCTTGTTTTTTTATCACTTTCCCTTATCATAGGTGAACATCAATCAAAACAATAGCGAAAATCAAGTAAGTTAGAAAAATGGTGGGAAAAATTTGTACCTCTGTGATGTAAGTGGTTAATCCACTTTATTGTTGGGATTAGGCCTGTGCTAGGCAGGAATCTGAGTAGGTTGGTTGATTGCAGTTGGAGTTGATGTTCATGTAATTGAGGCTAGGGTGGGTAAGATTGATGTTGTACATTCACATAAGGAGAACCTTGCCAACTTTGTTTCCAATTTTGGTTTTGTCCCTGGGGGGTAATTGTTTTCAAGGCGTAAGCGGATACCACTTTTGGTGGGAATATTGAGTAAAGAAATAGGCATAGTACAAGATGGAATTTGTGTCAGACCTAGTGGTCATGGTTTCCATGGTCTTTTCTAAACCACAATGAATATTTTCTTCATTCCTTCATTATCTCCTTGGTGTATATCTTTTAGTTATGGTAATGAAGGAAACCTTCAAATTTCATGATTCTTCTTACAGATATCGCAAGCATCCCCATTATTGAGAAAGAACTCTCATAAAGGATTCCTCTTCCGACACTTAGAGAAGAGGCCAAAGTTAATTCATCTTCATCTTGTTTCTTTTTAATCTTCATTATGTCTAATTGGGAACTTAGTGAGTTGAGGATATCAGTATTAAAATTATCCAATAGGTTCCCAATTTCAGCTTGAAAATCTCACCCTCCTAAAGACTTAGATACCTTTGAAATGGAATCTCTAGGACCATTTCCATGTTTTCCATTGCCTCGTGAGTGATGCAGGCGCAACTCATAAATAGTGTCATATGATATTTAAGAAATGTCTCCAGGTCCCATTAAATTTAATACATCAATACATTCATCACAAATACCTTTAAGAAGAATGATTTGGAGAGTCTTAGTATTGAATATATGTTATTTTGACCTATGGAGATTGTATTGAAAATGTTCAACATAGTCTTCCAGACTCTCATCCTCTTTTTGCACCATTTTAAATATTTCTTCTCTTATGTATCTTTCCTTGCAATAAACTTGATATTTCTTCAGGAAGGATTTCCTCATTTCTTCCCAAAACCAAATTGACTTCCCTCCAAGCCCCATGAACCAACATAGGGTTACTTCCTTGAAAGTGGTTGGGAATATTTTGAGTTTTGTAGCATTAGTGGAAGAGTCATAGCTTCCGCAAAGTACATCAATTTTAAACAATAAGGTATCTAGGTATTCACTAGGTAGGCCATGAAAGTTGGGAAAATAAGTACATGGTATGTTGGTGATTTGGACCATTTTGTCATACTCTTGAATTGGAAATTCAAAATTCACAGGTTCTATCTCATTAGGGGCCTCGCCTTCATTAGTAGTCATGTTTCTTAAAGGCTTTTTCTAGTCATTTTTATTTTCAAAGGCTACTAATTCCTATGATGGTATAGAATGATCTAGTTCCTTTATAGGTTTCTCTTGATGCCCCAGAGTTCCCTACCCACTAACCAAATCTTATGTATGTACAGATTCATGTGTAGGTAGAATTACTAGTGTATCAACTAAAGAATGAGTTTTTGGATCTACAAATTTAGACTCAACGATTACTTCTATAACTAGTTGGGAACTAGACATTTCTTTCTTTGTTTCTCCTTTTACCAATTTTGCTGACACTATGTTGGGTTTTTTATCGGTTCTTACTGCACCTTAAAATTTACTCTAGGGTCTTTATTTTGTTTCATGCATATAATATGACCTAATACTAATGCAAAACACTAAGTATGAAAGATAATTCCCTGGCCATGTCTATGTTTCCTAAATCGGGTTAAAGCAAATACCCTAATTCCTTAGTATCTCCCCAACAATGGTGCCAAAACGATAGTTAAACTATATACTACCTTAATGCATATGCAAAATGTCTAGCTACTACTCATTTATTTTATCAACCTGAGGTTACTTTTGAACTTGTGAGACACCATGCAATGTATGTCCATAATCATGTCATTTGCATTACTTTGATTTTTAATATGCCTAGTGAATTTCTTAATAAAGAAAGTTCACGGTCTATTAAGAAAAGATTCCATTTAACTCTAATCATATCAATTATGGAAAGATAAGTTATTATCAAATGATAATGCCTTATCCAATGGAGTTCACATTCAAACAATAAAAGAACTAATTGCAACTTTTGTAGTTCAATATGCATGTGGATTGTGATCTTCATTAACCTATGGCTATGCTTAGTATTACAATTGGAATTGGTTATATCAATCACTCCATTGTATTATTGGTATTGTGTTTAATTCAAATCCAAGTTACCCATGCATATCTCATATAGTTATGAAACTAAGAAAAAGAGAAATAAATTAAATACATGTAACAAACTACACTACAAATCAAAGCTAGATCATAAACTAAAATCATGCATATATGTACACAACAACAATGAGAACTAGAAATACCTTACCTCCAAAGTGGGACTCCTCCAAATGCTTGGACTGCTTACACACACACTATTTTACCAGATTCAAGAGACTAAAAATATATATAAAAAGGAATGGAGCAACTATGTATTACTAAAATCCATAATCTTTACATATCCAAGAGTCTAAAATAACTTGTCGATTCCTCCACCAAATAGTGTTGATTA
>LPNX010058937.1:196263-240099 GCA_001517045.1 Pseudotsuga menziesii
GTTAAATGACATATTCATTATCTTAGTGTTGTATGTTGATGATATGCTTATTGTGAGCAAAAGCATGGAGAAGATTAACATGTTGGAGGCTCAAATGGTTAGGGCTTTTGATATGAAAGATCTTGGAGCTGCAAAACAAATATTGGGTATTGAAATACACAGAAACAAAAAAATTGTAAGCTTAGTTTTTCACAAAAGAAGTTTGTTTAGAAAATACTTGTACGATTCGAAATGATTAAGGCAAAGCTAGTGGATGTTCCTTTGGCTTCCCATTTTCAACTTTTTTCAGGCTTATGTCCTAGTAGTGTTGAAGAAAATGACAATGTCTTGTGTATCATATGCCAATGCATTAGGATGTTTAATGTATGCAATTGTGTGTACTAGACCTGATATTTCACATGCAATAGGTGTTGATAGTAAATACATTGCACATCCGAGAAAAACACCTTGGAATGCAGTGAAATGGGTGCTTCATTACCTAAAAGGCACAAATGACTATTGTATCACCTTTAATAATAACAATGATTATGTATGTGGTTTTGTTGATTTAGATTTCACAGATGATTTGGACAAGAGAAGGCCTACTTCAGGTTATGTCTTTATTCTTGTAGGTGGAGCTATAAGTTGGATGTCAAACCTTCAAGAAACAGTTGCTTTATCCACTACATAGGCTGAATACATTGCCGCATCACATGCTTACAAAAAAGCAATTTGGTTGAGGTCAACGTAGAGAAATTGAAAGGTAGCAGAACAGTGTGTTTGTCTTCTGTGACGGTCAAAGTGCTATACATTTGGCTACAAATCCTGTTATCATAGTAAGAATAAGCATATTGATGTAAAGTATCATTTTGTATGACAAACCATCACTGAAGGTGGAGTAGATCTGAAAAAGGTTCATACTCAAGAAAATTGTGCACATATGTTGACAAACCCAATATTGTTAGAGAAGTTACAATGGTGTATAACTTCTCTTGGCTTGAAAAAAATGTGATAAATAGTATTAGGCAAAGTATTAGAAATGTGTGTTGTCAAGGTGGAGATTGTTAATAATAACAACTAATCTAATGAGTCTACGGAAATTTTTCATAACAGGCATAATTGATAGCGCTTTTACTCATATAACTTATTTCATGAAATATATAATGCATGGTTGGGATACATAATGAGGTTGAGGCCCATCGTGTAATCTCTCGTTCTTCATTAATGAGCTTCAATACTTTGTCTAAGTGGATGTTTCTCTTATGGGGTTTTACCACATTAATTGTTGGTGTTTAATGGTGTTTCTTCGTGTAATTTGTCCATGAATTTATAACAAGAAGCACCATTTTATCATCCATGTTAGCAACACTAGACGTCAATCACACCAATCACATTCCACACCAATCACATGTCCAAGTCAAGAGAGTCAAAAGACTCTAGGATTGCAATTTTTCACAGTTTGATGCACCGAAGTCCAACTCAAGAGACCGAAGACTCGAGGCTTGAAATATTCCAGTTTGATGCAGATCAAAAAAATAAAGCTGGATGGAAGTAGCGTTGATGATAATGCATGACCAAAGCGTCAAGTTACATTGGGGATATGACCAAGCAAACAATCAAATATGTGTCAAGCTAACTTGGAATATGAACCATGAAAAAAAATTAAATATACAGGAGAGTTTGCGAAGTTGCAGATATCGTATTGATTAACATATCGATTAATTTATTCAAATATATATTATCCAGTGTTCCACGAAAACTCGCCCCCCTCGCTCCCCATGCCCCGGGGGCTTGGCAGAGCTCCTCCAGAAACATTTCCCATCGCCCCCAAAAAAGAGATGTCCAAAAACGCATGAGGGGGCACACCTCTCAGATTTGAACGTCGCCCCACTTGTGGGGGCGCCCACACGCCCCTCCCAAAGAGGGGAGGCTTCCACACGCCCCCCCACGATTTTACTTTTTTTTTTAAATTGAAATTAAAAAAAAAACATAAATCAAAACCTAATTCATTCTTACCTTTCCATCGTGACTCATCGTCGTGAGGTTGAGTTACATTTCATTTTCACAACAGCGACCATGACATTTCCTTTCAGCAGCAGTCGTGACATTTCCTTGCCAGAGCTTGAAGTTTCATTGGAGTGGAGTGTGCACTAACACTGTGCAGGAGCCGGTGGAGCAAAGGAGTGGAAACAGAAGGTGCAAAAGAGTGTGCACTGTGCAAGTAGGCCCGTGGGTGAAAAAGAAGCAGAGCTCGTGGGTGCAAACTTGCACAACAACTAAGCCGTGTAGAGGACCGAGGTTGTGGCCCATGGGTGTTGATCCGTGTAGAGGACCGAGGTCGTGGCCTGTGGGTGCCTATAAAGGAGTTGAGCCTGGTGCCGGAGGTTGCAGAGATAGGCCTGCAATTTGTTTTTTTGATATTTTTTTTTAAACTTTATTTTTAATTTTGTTCAGCATGCAAGCCTATAAATTTTTAATTTTTTAAGAATTTTTTTTTTAATTTTAACTTTTAAGACTTTTTTAATTCTTTTGTAGCCTTTAAAACTATTTTTTTTTTCAGACTGTAAATTTTTTTTTCCAGCTTTTTATTATTTTTTCAACCTGTAATTTGTTTTACAACCTCTAATTTTGTTTTTCAGCCTAATTGTTTTTAAGTTTTTAAATTTCATTATTTATAATTCCATAATGTTTTGTAACTTGTTGCAGCGGGTTGCCAAAATTGACAAATTTAACTACACCTAGCAGTTTTGATTTTCAAACCAGCAATATGAACAACTCTAGCAATGGCAACAGTAGTGGCAGCAATGACAATGACTCTGAATTTCAGACAAGGGATAACTTTAGTGTTGGATTTGGGACAGAGATTGGAAGTGGGAGTGGGATTCCCTCATCAACCAGGTCAAATCAAAATGAAGGAGAAAGTAATGTCAATCTCAACCAATCAAAATCATTGGCTCATTATGCAAAGGGGATATTTAATTCCAAGAAACCACTTTTGCTATATGCAAGCCTAATAGATGCTCCTTCAAACAACTAGAAAGGAAAGAGAAGTGTTGGTGGATCACATCATTGGGTATGCAATGTTTGTGGCCATCCTTGGGTTGGGAGTTATAGTCAGGTTAGATAACACCTTTTGAGCATTGGTGCCAAAGGGATTTCTGTGTGCAAAGCTAACCTTGTTGCAAAGAAATGAGCTTATGAGATTGCAAATGGCAGCAGATGCTAAGGGCACATTCTCTAGCCAAAATGGAGCATCAACAGTGGATCACAATGCAAGTTGTAAAAGGAAAGCTAACCCATCTACTTGTATGCCTCCACCTTCTATTGAGACATCTTCGTCGAAAAAGAAGGTTTCTCGTTCTTGTGCTATAGGGCCAACCATTACAAAGATGCATGGCAAGCTTAACCGTGATGATACCAATGATGCCATTGGCAAATTGGCATTCCTTTCCATGTTACTCGTTCTCCTTATTATTAGAAGATGGTTCGTTCTATTGGAGATGGTTCGTTCTATTGCATCATCAAGACCCTCATATGTGCCCCCAGGTGAGCACAAGGTGAGGACAGTGATTTTAGAGAGGTAGGTGTCCAATATTACTATGCAGAAAGAGCAGATGAAAACAGTACAGGTGAGATCAAGTTGCTCTATTGTTTATGGATGGGTGGACAAACATTACCAAACACCCACTTATTAACATCATAGTTACATGCGTAGATGGGCCATTCTTTCTCAGAGCTATTGATTGTTCTGGAAAGCGCAAAGATGCAACTTTTCAATTTGAGCTTCTTCCGGATGCTATAGGAGGTTGGGCATGAGAATGTTGTGCAAGTTGTGACAGATGCAACAGCAATGTGCAAGTTAACTGGTTTACTAGTTCAAAGCACGTATAGGCATATATTTTGGACCCCTTGTTGTGTGCATGCTCTCAACAATGCCCTGAAAGACATTTGGAAAAATTGATTGCGTAACCACTTTGGTATCAACTACAAGAGATGTGCAAATGTTTATCTGCAACCACCACACCTCCTTAGCCATGTATAGGGCTCAGTCGAGAAAGGAATTCCTCAAGCCCACAGATACTAGATATGCCAACTATTTTCTCTTACTGGAGAGGATGTTGGAGATAATGCCAGCATTGCAAGCCATGGTCGTGACTCCAGATTGGAACAGATGGACAGAGTCCAAGACAGAGGAGGGGAAGAGGATCAAGCTTCAGATATTAGATAATGATTGAGGGGAAGAGGATCAAGCTTCAGATATTAGATAATGATTGGTGGGTAGATTGCAATTATTTGGTCTCATTCTTGCACCATATAGTTGAGGTCATTCACTACACTGACACTGATTCTCCTAGTCTTGGAGAAATCTAAGACTTTTGGCAGCATGTTGGGCAAGGTAAAAGAAGCTATTCGTCAAAAATAGCCATCCTTGGAGTTGAACACACTTTTGCACATGGCAGCTTATGCACTAAACCCAAAATGGTACATTTCTAGGCTTGGTAGAATTGCTCCCTTTCAGGATCCGGAGATCAAGAAGGGTTTTCAAACTACGATTACAAATATGTACAGTGAAAAGGAGGGGCAAACACTTCGAAGACAGTGGATTCAGTTTGGAGGTCTCAAAGGTCCCTTCAACAAGCCTGATGCCAAGGCAGACCGTAGCAACTTAGGCCAAAATGACCCCATTGGTTGGTGGGACATGCATGGGGATGAGGCTCCAAAGATCAAACATCTTGCTATTTGTTTGTTGTCTCAAATGGATAGTTCCTTTACAGCTGAGAGGAATTGGTCCACCTATAGCTTCATTCACTCTATCAAGAGGAATAGACTTGCCTCTAGGAGAGCTTAGAAGCTAGTTGCAGTGCACAGTGCCCTTCGTCTTGCACACAGTAAGACACCAGAGGATCGGATGGGACCTGATTGTACGATGGAATGTGGATCCAAAGGACGACGCACAGATTGACGAGGAGGATGGAGAAGATGAGATTCTACATGGTTTGGCTGGTATGCCATTGGTTTCTCCTGAGAGTGACTCAGATCCAAATGATGACATTACCATTGATGGTCTCGATGCCTTCATGCAGCAGATGGATGCAGAAGACCAATCAATGGAGTTGACTCCTTAGTGCTTGTTTTGTAACTTGTTATGATTTCTTTCAGCGACTACTTGTTACAATGTTAGTTTTACTTTTGACTCTAAATATTGATCATAATCACTAATGACCAAGTCTTTGACTCTTTCCTATGGCTATCTTCATTCCGGAAACTTGGGGAACATTGAAATTATCTTCATTCCGTCTCCATGGCCCTGCAAAAATCGTTTCCTATCCGTGTTCTCAATTTCTCACCACTGTCTCCATGATTCTGATTTTTTTTATTTTGCATGTTTTTATTTTGCATGTTTAAGTACATTAAAATTATATAAATTGTCAAGAAATATCATCGTTATACCAAAAAGATTTCAGAAACGCAATAACAAAATTTGGACAGCTATGCTAATAACTAAAGGATGTTAAATAAAACTACAGGATGTTAACATCCTGTAGGAATAAAAATAAAGGATATTAAAGAAGAAACAAATAAAAATACCTTCAATCGCTTTAATGACTCGATCAAATGAAAATTACATTCAAATTAACAGCAACATAACGAAAGATCCATTCCATGTTTGAAACCACATTGCAAAAGCCCCGTGACCAATGAAATTGTAACTTTAGATATGTATTCATCTTAGAATACCAAGAAACAACTTCTAATTGGCTAATTTATCCCAAACACTGAAAAGAGAGAAGGCATTATTTAGAATTTATATTAAACAGAAAATAAAAACGGACTGACTTCATCTTCATAAAAACAACGCATAATTACTGTGAAAGAAAATCTAGCTTTAGTCTTCTTAAGGTATAAATAAAATAAATTATAAAACTGCATCACCCTTGCATCAAACACAAACTGAAATTAGCATGAATGTGAAATTACTCCAACATATCCTTTGAAAGGAGGAATCACAGCCACATAATAACTCTTTAGCACTTGTATGCCTGGGTGCTTCACATTATCCTTTCAACATCAGCATTTCTTGAAAGCCACATCGAAACCACAATCATTAACATTTGTTGAAAACCACATCGCAACCACAATCAATAACATATCTGTATTTAGATTAGAATTTGGAGAGGTATGCATGATTCTCTTAAAAGATCAGACTCTATCAATATACATCAAAAGCGAGAAAAGCTTTAGCTTACTCTCCGTGGCCTCAACTTCAAAATGCACATTCAATCTTGATTCTTGCTGATACCACCTTCCCATTGACCTAAATAGGTAATTCCCATCAATTCTAGCACAGATCTCAAAGAGGCTGTTAATCAGATAGTCTCCCACTTGTCCCATCCTTCAAACACTATTATTATAATGACTCTCCTCGGAAGCTTGCAGCATGTTTTGCTTCGGCCAAACCAAAACAAAGAGCTGACTATGAATACCAAAAGGAAAACACAGATCGGTTTCAAATGCTGCTAACACCTTGATAATCTCACTTCCAAACTAACAAAATAAGATTGGCCCGACAGTTCCATGATGTATGGGTGAAGTAAAAGTGCATGATAACTGGATCTGCTGAGAAATCAAGCATGGATTGAGAAGTGCCTGATTGCCAAGGCGAATATTTAATAGAGAGAATCTTTCTCAAGAATCTTCTGGTCTTACAGCTTTCACAAGTACATGATAGAAGGATCTTATTTCTAGAAAGAGCAACACAACTGAAATATACAATCTTAAGTTTAAGATGTCTGCATGGCCTCGGTATGATAGCTTTCCAGCTCCTTGTCAAGTTCTGCAGCAGACTTAGCTGGGACCTGGCTTCTTCCGCGACCACGACGTCCTCCTCTTGCTGGACCACCGGAACGCCGACCACGCCGACGATTCCAGTTACTGGCAACAAACATTTTCACGTAAGTGAAAAAATAACAATTTCATATAAGCCTCCCAGTCAAATTCCTGGGCAAAACTAAAAATAAATTTAACCACAGATAAAATATTATTCTCCAGATGCAGACCCTAAAATGCTTTGCCTCTGTAAAATTATAACAAAAATTGACTTGTTTAGCATCTTACCTATTGCGACCCCTCTGCTCCATTGAAGCATCTGCTGCTGCTCGTGTAAATCCCGGTCTGCACAAAGAAAACAAGTCAAACAAATATGTACTAGTATTCCTGGATAAAGAACTGCCTTTTTTAATTAATACTCTATATACTTCCTGTCAAACTCAGACAACTGATAATCAAGGGCACTATGCCTGCTGAGGTTTGAACCTAGATCATGAATATGGCAACACCCCATCTCAACCACAGACCACAGCTTAACAGACATTATTCCGACTAACCTCTAGAACATATTTATTCATTTCATTAACAACTAAATTTTGCCACATATTTACACAGTTATAACTAGAAATTTTTCCCAAGTTCTTGAGATAAAAATGATGCAAGGCCAACATAAAATTTCAACTCAAGTGTAAAAGCATCCTTATGGCAACAAATAAGCTAAAGAGCAAGAAAACTGACCCTGTTTGGAAATTAATTAAATATAGCAGACAGAGAAGAAGGACAGCTCAGAAAATAAAATTTCCAGTGAACTTGGAAGCCAAACTAAGTACAGGAGAAAAGGGGGCAAATCAAGAATTTAGCATGATTGCAGAAATTAATCGTAACCCTTACAAGGAATGTAGAAAATTTCAAGGCACCAGAACAGTTGTTAAGGAGAAGAGTAGTCAAACCCCCGGTTGATTAGAAGATTTTGACAAGGCCTACATCTAAATAGCATTTGAGAATGCCAATTCCTCATCCCATACCAACACATTCCCTAAACATGTACAGGAAAATAAACAACAAAGCAAAGCATGCCCATATTGTCAACTATCTGACAATGATTAGTTTGCATATAATGTATCAAGCCACTACAACACTTTGCAATTCAGACAAAAACTATATACCAGGAATCAGACCAAAAACTGGCAAATTAAAAATAGGGCATTGTAGTAAAGAAAATAAGCATACGTCATCACAACTGTCCTCCTTCCTCTTCCAGCTGATGTTCCAGTAACATTAACACGGGCAGACAAGGGCAAACTTAAACCTGTCCCAACAAGTTCTATCTTCATTGGTTTACCATCAAGCTGGACATTGTTGTACCGTTTCACAGCAGCAACTGCATCACTTTTCTTTAAAAAAACTACCTCTGCTGTACCCTGTCAAAAGTAAAAATTCAGATCAGACAACATGGGAGTCTATCCACAACTACAATAAGTCAATGTATTCCCTTGTAGCTACTGGCAAAAAGATTCAAAAATTACTTCCTTGCCTACTAGATCAGTTAGGTTTGTAGATCAAAACTCTACTAGTTAATGTATTCAGAGCCTGAATGTGAAATGTTTTCTAAAATTACCCTGAAAGTGTTCTCCGCTATTATGGCTAATTTCAGTTCTACTATAATTTTTATATTATACAACCAATTCTGCTTTAATTTTTATATTATACAGCCAATTCTGAATAAGATTAAATACCTAAAATTTAAATCTGTTCTGCTAGGTTTTAGCAATGCAACTATCCAAAAAGAGACTTTTCTCAAGAAATACAAGAACAATACTCTCAAAACAATGTTCCTTTCAAAATAACAATAGAAATTTCGAAGATCTACCTTCAAGCTGGAGATATTTTTGCATTGGTCAAAAAGTTGCATGATCTTCTTGCTCAATGAATCCACTATACATAAAATTTATTATTTTTTGTGTGTTATCAAAGAGTTGTGTGATATTCTTGCTCAATGAATTCACTCTCCATGAAATTTAATCTTTTTTTGCGCGTTGTCTAGAGTGCATCTCATAAGTAATTCATAGTAGTAGTACACAAATATCTTCCCATACTTTAATGACCACCTTACATCTTTAAAGTATATTTCTCTGATCTTCAAACTGTTGTTTGAATACCAAAGATATAATATCCTTACAAGACTGCTAATCAAGCACATTTCCTTCAATGGTATATTTCGAATCTAAACATCTTTACTCTCATTGCACTTTAATATGGTTTACAGCATTTAAGTCTAGGGCATGGACATATACTTAGAGCACAGCAATTGACCAAATAACAATTAGAAGTCAAGATTCATCAGTGGATGGTGTAACTACTCAGGGCATCAGTTGATATGTGCTGTTATGTGAAAAAATTGAAACCATAAGTTAGCATTTCAGTGTTTAAGTGCAAAAGGGAAATAATAAGGAACAGTTGGCAAATGAAACCCTTTTTCAATTGAACAATTCAACTTCATTGGAAAAGCAACAGTTCGTACAGAAATTTTACAAAAACATGAAGCACATGCATACTTCAGGCATTCAATGTGGAGTACTGCATTAAGGGACAACCCTGTTGCTACCTAGGCTTAACAATATAAATGGTAAAAACAAATACATACATTTGATCGACCACTTCTATCATAATGAAGAGAGCAGCTCTTGAGATTCCCGACTTCTGAGAAAAGCTCCTGGAAAAACAACATTATTAACAACTTCAGATTTTTGCATAGGTTTTAAGAACACTTAATGATCAAATCATCCCATTGACTACTAGTTTTGACACCTTGGAAATTGTTGAATTTAAAAAATAATGAAAATGTTCAAGACCCTCCAAAGTTTTCTATATGATGTAGGAAAAAAGTATGAAAACTTCATTATACTTCATTATCATAAAAATACAACAAAATAGAATTTCAAACAAACCTTTATGTCTTGATTGGATACTCCGGAATCCAAGTTTGAAACGTACAATTTGGTTCCAGTCTCCAGTCCTATAGGCATGCCTATAGCTGCCATGCTATCCTCAAACATGTCTTGCTGCCATAAGACACCCTTGGCACGGCTGAATGACTGCTTTGACATTTCACAAATATAACATGTAGTTCCACAAAGCAGAAACCGTTAGAAGTTGGGGTAAAAATATTTCAACTATGAAGTGCAAAAAATACATAGTGTAAGCCAATTAAAAAAAAGTGAGTAGAAGCCTAAACAAAATGCCATTAGAGGAAAAAAAACAAAGTACACAGGCAGAATTCTACTCAAAACAGAGAAATAAATAATGTACAACCACATAGTATGATGCACAGACTGAATTTTATTGAAGGAGAGATGCAATGTGTTAACTGTAAGTAATGGTGTGTCAAATCAAAATCTACAAACAGAATGTAAGTAAGTGCACGATGCACGAGCAAAACTTACTTTAGGAAACAAAATGCAAAAATAAAATTCTAGTGGTGCAAAATATAGCTAGTGACGTGCCGCAATGGTGCAAAAACAAAATCCCGCTGAATAAATGGATAATTGTACAAGCGTAGAGAAATCAATAAATAAAAAAAATTGTTACTGATAAGAGCATAGGCCGATGGTGGCACCCATGCTTACGCATCCCAAAATTGCAGTTACAAATACCTCCTTTCAGGACCGTGTAACAGAGTAAAAGTATCAACCATACAAGGCCTTTGTCAGAAGAATCTACTACTCCACTCCTAACAGATTGTGACATCATCCGAATTGCTCAATTGCGAAGAAAGAAAACGATCCAAGTCCACGGCACATGTACCAGAAACAGATCGGAGTACCAATTATTTTTTCTTTCCATCCACTATTAAGACCTGAACCCTGCATGAAAGCAAAGATCCAAACGGGGTGATTTGGAAGGTTTCCAATGGAGGCTTAGTTTGATGGGTGATGAGGAAGGTTTCCAAATAACCAGCATTCCGAAGCATAGTATGCTACGGCAATTTACTTTCTCCTGCACCATCCATACTAATCAACTCAACTCCCTTGTGTATTAAATATGCAGAGTGATTCCAGGGTTCCTGACGAGGGTATGTTATTGAATGAATATGGGGCTTCCATTGCGTATCCACCAGCAGTATCAAATCAGATCAAACTACCACGTTCTTTTATCTTTATATCCATCCTAGTAAACTTGTAAATTCATAAACATTTTTTTAATTGTTTAGAAAAAGACAACCCGAGATTGAGAGGGCTGCAACACATACCACAAACTCCTTTCAACTTAGGTACCAGAACTGGGGTAACTATTCCAACAAAATTGCCAGGGACTTGGACTGGGTTGCATCCCTTTCTCAGAGATGCCATTCGATTAACAAAGATCACAGAGAAATAAACCCTACTGGACGGCTTAATATTCCTCCGGCTTCTCCAGTGAACCAAGACACCGTCAGCAAGTGTCGTAAACTCAAACCTGTGTTGCTTCACGGAAATTGCAGGGTTTCCAGAGAGGGATTGGAAGAAAACCCCAGGAGTTTGGCGGACATTTACCAAACAAAACAAGCCAGTGGTCACAGGTTCTATTCTCGTGGATTCACACTTGCAACATAAGATACAGTTCCTCCCTAGGAGAGCTCACCGTCGCTATTTTCTTTGTTTCTCTTTTTCCTATACAATGAAAAGAACCAAACTATTTAATACCCGAGATTTTTGAATATGACAAAATTGGGTATCCGTTAGCTTGCCTTGGCGATAGTATAGGGGGAAGGCCGGCCATTGGCATTGACCCTAAGCTGTTGACCTCGGCGGCCGCGGCCAGGACCATCGCCTCCTCTGCTTCCTCCTCCTCTGCCTCTGCCTCTGTTTCCTCCTCTGCCTCTTCCGCCACTGAACGGCTTATTGTTCTTTATGAGATCTTCTAGTGACATGTCCAGGGAACTCGCCATGAAGAATCGAACCTCCGACCTCTTAAAACAGAACAAACGAAGCCCAAAGCTCCGGCCTCTGTATGAAACCTGCTGAGAAAACCCAGAAACGCGAAGAATATGACTGATGTGAAACCCTCCCCGGTCTTTTCGAAACCCGCAAAGAAGGCGACTGAGATGAAACCCTCCCCACTCTTTTCGAAACCCACGAAGAAGAAGAAGACTGAGATGAAACTCTCCCCACTATTTTTGAAACCCGCGAAGAAGATGACTGAGATGAAACCCTCCCCCTCTTTTTTATAGCCTCGAAGAAGATGATTGAGATGAAACACTTCCCTTTCTTTTCAGAACCCTAGATGGCTGAGAAAGTTCGTGTGTGAGATACAAGGCAAAGCTGGGAAGGATAGAATAGGATGGAAGAAGGGGCTGCTGAGGCTCCCGCACCGATAGATTGGGCAAGAAATCCAGGCCGGGAATGGCGAACCAAAGAGAAATCGGATGAATAAATCCTTTCGGCAAAGAATAAGAAGAGTAGACCAGGAACCTTCAGATTGCCAAATTAACGCAGTAATCCGCTAACCGATTCATTATTAAGTAAACGAGTAAGGGCCTTTATAGTATAAAATCTCACTGTTTTAGGGTGAGAATGAAGAAAAATTAGATTAATCTAATTTTAATTAGTCGGCAACCCTTTTTAAGGATGGGACGTAATACATATTAAAATTAAATGTTCAGAGCCTTAAGGGTTAGCTCAATTGGTAAGACGTGTGCACATTCTCTCGATTCGGGGAGAGGTCATGGGTTCGAGCCTTGAGTCTTTTGAGGTTAGGTCTTCTGCCAGGATGGCCGGCGGTTTACCACCTCTACCATCCACTAATGTGGGGAAGTATTGCTGAGTTTCCCGTGGATCTTACCATCTAAAAAAATAATAATAAATGTTTGGAGTTGGATTTTGACCAGTACTTAAAATACTATTAATATTTGTAATTGATAATTAAAAACAAACAAAATAAAGTAAAGTAAATTTGAGTATCAAGCATGCTAGGCATGATGAAACGAAAGGCAAAATGTTGGTTTGGATCTCGAATAAAAGGAATGGATAGATTAGTGCAAAAGCTCTTTATGATGCCATTTCTTGTTTATTAAGAATTTCTTAGGTGTCACGTCCCCATGCCTCCGACCGGCGTAGAGGACGCGACTACTAGCTTTATCAGACCGGGCTAACCGCCCATGATCATGTACAGGCTTAAAAATTGCTGGAAACATAATGCTTAAACGTATGCATTGAACTTAATTATGCACAGATGCAATTATCTATTAGACACAGCGGAAACATCATACATTCCAACAAGCATTCTTTCAACATGTTCATTTCATTTTCATTAATAGAACTTTCAGTTGCAGAAGTAAAATGGACAGAGCACTTATCTTATGAAAGCTTTGCTCCGCAACCAGCTACATCGCTGCAACGTTCCACCCAACCATAGGCCAGCGTGCTCCTTAATCTCTCAGCAGCGCTGCCACCCCCGAGCTGGGCATGATTCTCCAAGGAATAAGGGAACTAGCAGGCTTACACATAGCCAGGGATGCACAAAACACACAGCCAAGCCAACAGAGTTGGGTTTATCAGGCCATTAAGGAGTTGGAGAAGGCAAATTGCTAAGCTGGTGAGCTCATTACAAAGCCAATGACACCTACACCAGAACTAGCCTGACCTCTAAGACACCCATCCACACCCAACACAAGGAATCAGTCCCTTCTCTGCTACACAGTCCCTCAGGCCCTGCATTCCCTTCCAGTGCTATTCAGGCGTGATGGAGAAGAAGGCCAGCCCTCTAGCTCTGTCTGTGTGGTTCCAACCACCAGGTTTATCAAGCAACTAAGCCAACCTCCTGGCTCCTCTCACAGTCCGAAGACCAACCATTGCACTCCGACAATTAAGTCAGCTGTCACAGCCTAAACAAGGAAACGAATTCCTGAGTCATTCTTGGCCCTATCGTGGCCAAAATGACTCTCACTCGAATTTACAACAGCCCCCAAACGTAACAGTAATTACATCCACAACATGGGGAAAACTACAGCCCTGAATCTATCTATGAGCACAACTCATAGCAGGGAAAAACGACCCAAATAGTCTGTGAGACAGCCAAAAACGTGAATGGCCCTTCACAGTCAATCGTGGATGCAAGAGCACAGCTCTCAGCTTGCTATGTGCGCCCCCAAACAGAAGAATACCTATGCATGGGCAAACAATCCGACCCAGCAAGGAAATGAACAGACAATGGAGACCCTGCGTGAGGAAATACAGCTCCGTTTTTGTCTGTGGATGCACACACAACAGGAAGGACACGAATTTGCAGTTCGTGGGTGTTCAGCAAACTCGTGGAGCCAAGGAAATGTCTGCATGAGACAAAAAAAAACGCCAAGAACCTGTGCGTGAGGATGAACGGCAATGGGGAGGACGCGAATTGCAAGTCCTGCGCGTTTTTGCAACTCGTGGGGAGGAAGATGAATGTCTGCGTGAGGAGATGAACATCCAAAATCGTGGGTAGAGTGTGCGTGTGGGTGAGGACTGACAGTCCTGCCACCCCAGCCCCCAAAATCATTAACTGCTTCAACCACCAGCAGTAATTCTTCAATGAGAGTGGTTGGAAATAAAAACAAGGGAATAATACACATGGGTTTTTCTCCTTTTGGCCAAAGTTGGACAAATCCCCCCCCTTACCTCCTTATCCTTGGGAAAATCATGCCCCATTCGATTTAGTTGCCGCGACTGTAGCTGGTTGTGTTTATTTCAATTAATTATGATGCATATTTACATGATGATCAACATAATATATGCCGCATGCCCTGATTTACCATCGACGACAATTTAAAATCAAACATAGCATCACCGATCAATGGTGGGGCCTTGGCCTTTAGCTCCACACCGTGATCATTTACAATATACACATCACATACATCTAATGTAACGGGGTCAAAACCGGGACATTACATTAGGTAGATGGTGGTGTAAGTCAGTGTGGAAATGGAACATGTTCTTAAAATTTAAATGTTTTTTATGCTTTGTTTTACATAATAAAACATTGATTTGGGACAATTTAGTTAAAAGAGGTTGGAAGAGTTTAAATATGTGCCCATTTTATAAACTTGATGAATAGACTATGTAACACTTTTTTGTCAACTGCACATACTGTATGTATGTTTGGAAAATGGTTGTCGGTACTCTCCACATTGCCCGTCTTTGAGGGAATTCTATTGTGGAGGAAATATGGAAAACTAGGTTAAAAATGCTTCAAAATATAAAGAACTACCTATATTTATCTCTTGGGGCATATGGGGCTCTAGAAATTCTATTGCTTTTGAAAATAGGATGCAAGATATCTCTATAACATGCCCCATAGTTGTGAGACTTTACAGCAATTACTTTAAAGAATTCAAATATAAAACATGTAGAGTTGTTAAAGCTCCTACCTTACAGTCTGATACTATTGTGGGTTTTTTTCATGGTGTTGCCCAACTATGGAATTGTGGGGGGTATCCTCCTAAATTGAATCATTCTCATTACTTTCATATTTGGATGGGATGTGGGACAAGAACAACGACACGTGCAGAACTGTTGGCTTTAGGCTTTATGGATATTATTGTTTTTTGTTGTTGACATAGGTATTGACTCCCTCCAAGTAGTTGGGGACTCAAAAGTCATCATAGATTGGGCTACTGGTGGCTCAAGTGTCCAGGTGTTATAACCGCTACAATGGAGTACAAGAATTAGAACTCTTATTGATAATTTTCCTGCTATCTTCTTTATGCATATATACAGAGAATGGAACATGGTGGTAGATGATCTCTCTAAGAAAGGCCTTACACTTTCTGGTATCACTCTTATTTAGGAGGAGTATTGGAACAACTCCATTCTTTCTCATGACTTGATTGATATGTTTCAAGGCATATTGTAATTCTCTAGAAGAATATGTGAATCAGTTTTTTTGAGAAAATGACAAATTGTTTTGTATAAGCAAAGATAGGCTCTATCTTTTGTTAAAGCAACCCAGATAGAAGGATACATGCTCTTTTTGATAGGAAGTTTGTTCTGTTAGAATTTTGAGTAGCATCAGTTAAACCCTTTGATGGAAGTTTCTATGTAATAGCTTAGCTATATTTGATTCAAAACAATAACAAGTAGTTGGGTTTTCTTTTTTTGAAAAAAAAAATAGGGCATTCTTAGGGCACTCCTTACGACGTCATGGGTTCAAACCTCAGTTAGCATGTGCCCTATGTTGGGGCGCTATTTTGGGTGCACTGTGAATTGACCTCGTGTCACGCAAGTACAAGCCCCGACCTACTTGTTGATTCCACTAGTAAAAAAATGAAAAAAAAAGTGTTTAACTTGCCTAGTTAATTGTGACATGATTTTATGGTAATGGTCTCCTAAGAATTGGGATCTTATAATGTGACTTGTAGTGAATGGTTGTTGTTAAATTTTAATTAGCGTTATGTTGAAAGGAAGAAGATTTTTTAATCATAAAAGCAATTCCAAGACAC
The DNA here is from genome assembly GCA_001517045.1 of Pseudotsuga menziesii. Lineage (NCBI taxonomy): Eukaryota > Viridiplantae > Streptophyta > Pinopsida > Pinales > Pinaceae > Pseudotsuga > Pseudotsuga menziesii. The sequence goes on from LPNX010058937.1 coordinate 212,522, forward strand.
CACAAAATAAGTGTTGGCTCTTAATTATTCATGTTATTATTGATATGCATGGTTTCATGATCAATTAGGTCTAGTTCAAGTGGTTATGAGATCAAGTGTTAACCTCCGCACCTAGTATATTGTTGGAATGGCTTCAAGCACCCTAACGTTGACTTGACCTTGTGCCCTAAAGAATCTACTGTTTATCTTGAGTACAATCCTCAAAATGAGGGGAAGCGGCTAGGGGGATTTTTCCTGCAATAATTTACCACAAAAAAATACTTAGTTTCACAATTGAGAGAGCATAAGATCAAACAAGTAATCATAGTCACCTTATAACCAATTAACTAGGAAGGTTACTAATTTTGTGGACAAACCTTTTCCTTGAGGATCATGGTGTATTTAGGGTTATATGGTGTCATGGACCAATGCTCAACCAATACAAATATAGGAAGGTAGAACCAAGTCCAAGATGCCATAAGATAAGAATATATCACCGTTGTTTATTTTTGTTAATCTTCATACACACACAAGTCGCACAAAGGTGGGAGAGGAATGTCGAGCAATTAAGTATAATCAGCTAGCAACCAAATGACCATTATGTTGGTAGGGTGAAAATGTTGATGTGGGTCTGTTATCACTCAGAGTGTAGCTACTATCCTATCTAGGACGGTAGTGGACAAGGAAACTAAATCGGTGACACTTCAAGGACCCCAATCACCACTAAATGAAATGGTTGTCACGTTGAAACAGATTCTTGTCATTTTATGATATTAGATAGCAAAGGGTGGAGACCCTTGCTAGTCTTTGGAGACTAGCAGAAAGTTAAGAAGCTCAAACAAGGTTATAAAAGACAAAAACAAGGAGATCTTACCTACAAACCCTATATCCAAAAGTTAGATAGCAAGAGAGGCTTAGAGGGAGGGATAGTGTTTAATATAAATAAAAATGATCTCAAATAGTTTATTTCTTACTATCTTAGTTAATTAAATCAATCTTGGTTGAAAGTGTTAGGTGAAGGATGACCAAGCCAATACCCTTGGGGGTTTGATGTAAGAAATTTATGGAGTGCCCAATATAATGATATAGGTGACAAACTAAAGATCCCAACACTTATTTGATTTGCTTAGATGATGGATGAAACACTGAGAAATATCACAAGCAACTTCCAAGTCACAAAACCTAAAAAACAACTTCCAGAACAAGGGGGGCGAATTGATCTAAGGTCCAGTGCCTGATTCAAATGGGAAGATGGATTCCAAAGATGCGCTCTAGGGTACCTAAAGGTTTTAAGGGATGGTCGCAAATACCCAGGTTCCGAAATTTTGAAATTATGAGTTAAATGACTCATAGAATTTTCCCAGTTACTACAAATTAGGGTTTTAACTTATTTTAATTTATTGCAAACAATGGAATGAGAAAATGTTAGATGCAAGATAGAGACCTTACTTGGATCCTTCTTGTTGAATGTAGGTCCTTTCCATTTTCCCAACAATTGCCAAATAAATTGAGCTTCAATCTCAAACAAGCAATGAACTCCACATTGGCGCCCCTATCAATCACAAGCAATCAATATAAGCAAGATGCAATGGCAATGATTGGAATGCAATCAAAATAAGCTATTAAAATGACAAATAAAGAGTGGTGTCAACAAATAATGAGTTAGATGCAATGATAATCCAAGATGAAGATAAACCCCCTATGGAAAAACGTCCAAGAGAAATGGGAGAGCCTCCCCTCCAAATCGCACTTGTTGATGGCATCTTCTTGTCAAGACAAAAATGCAAAAGATATGCCCCAAAAATAAATTAGATTTAGTGGCAACAAGAACTCGAAATAAAGAGAAACTCATTCACCATCAGAAACCTGAAGAGAACATCAAAATTTGCTTTATATTATTTTTCTCAAGAGCCAAAGTCCCTTTGTAATGGCGGAGTCCTCTTTCTTAAATAAGAGAAGAGTGATATCCACAATCTAAATAATTTTCATCCAACGGTTTAGATTAAAACATCATCAACAGTGGAGATCACATTTTACAACAATACATGGATAACTCTCAAAGAGGGGGGTGCACTTTTTGCCTCTGACGCCCAAGTTCAATGCAATAAAGTGAAATAATAATATGATGTGACATGGTAAGTCACCTAGGGGATTAAATCACCCTAGGTACCCTCATTTACAAAGCTAGAATGATAAAACATGATAACCATGGTGATCCTCATCATCAAGTCTGCCCCCATGAGGAAGACGTCCTCCCTAAGGGAGAAACATAACACATGGCCCCATCAAATAATAAAACACATGAAACATGGTCTATAGAGCATCAAGATACAATGTCATAACATCCCCAAGTCATTTCCTAGCCAACATTAGCCAAATCGACTTTCTTTGAATGACCATGGTTACTTTGGTCATTTATAATTAATTGCTTAAACTGCTTTGTAAATACTCAATATGCCCATAACTCATTTTTCCCCTACCCAGAATAAAAATCTGATTGTGAAAAATATTCCAAAAAATAGCAATCTCGTAATACTCATTACTCATACCCCAAAAATGCTTTTGGCGGAAGGCCCTCAAATATTTTTTTTCAAATTTTGATAACATTTGGTTCATTTTTGGTAACCAATCGTTGCATTTATGGAGCACTGGAATGGTCTGAATGGGCTCCAAAGGCATCAAAACACAACAATAGAATAATTGTAACCATATCCATCCTAGGACCTGTAGGTTGACCAAGTCAAAATAGCCAAACTAGAAAGTAAACTAACCTCTGAATAATCCAGTATGCGTAAGGGATGAATAATGCTCTCTTATTCATATTGACAACCCACTAAAAAATGATTAATATAGCAATGGTCATCAACATCAATTAAACAACGTATAAAAAATTGAATTAGATTAAATACATGGTCTTTTGTGAATCTCTTTGCATATGCTCACTTACAAACTTAACCATAATGCTAGGATGGGTTAGGTAGATGAAACAAGGCTAGCCAAGAAGAATTTACTTGTTGACCTTGACAATGTGATCTCTCAGAAAAAAGGGACACAAGAATCCATGTAGATGTATGTAGGATAGATAACACTAGGGGATGGGGTGTCTCACACATGGATGGAGTGCCTAGAAGGTTTCCATTAGACTTTAACAAGCATCCAATATTTGATTCATTATATAACTTTCATTTCACTTTCACAAAATTTAGATGATCTTTCTTCACTATCCAACCTCTAAGGGCAGGTGCCTTGGATAGCCTTGCGGGCCCCAGAAAATGACACGGCCTTACCACCATTCCCCGTCGTCGTCAATAGGTGCGATGGAGTTACCAACCTGTTGACCAATAGGGGAAAATGGCCTTACATCATACGAAGGATGAGTGCTCATCCCTTGGCCACCAACTAGCTACAAAAATATTTAATTAATTTCATTTATTTAGGCTAAGCATTTAATAAACACAACTAGTCGCAACTGGTCTTGCATCCTTTAGATATAGCATTCCAATGCATTTCATTTCAAAAAGAATAACTTGCTTTAAGGACTAATGGAAGAACTTCAGGGACATATTTCATCATATGCTACACTCAAATATCATGTGTGCAAGACGAATGAGATTCCAATAATGATAGCATAACCATACACAACTTCATATCTGAGACACAAACAACATGGAGTCTTAATCGTAAGGAGGAAACTGCATTTATGATTTTTGAAGCTCGACATTTCGATCTCGCTCTGAGATCATCATCAGGAGTGCTTCAAAAAACCATCGAGAGGCCAGAGAGTTGTTATAAATATGGTTATGTATAAGGTTATGTGAAGGTTATGAGGTCAACAAAAGCCAAAGGTCGGTTTAAGGAAAATTTTAAATTATAGAAATTTTTAATTCTAACAAAAATAGTAATTATAATCTTTTTTAATTTTATATTTTAAGAATAGGTTGAAACTCAAATTAAAACCTTAAAACTTTAAAAATTTTAATAATTTATAATTAAATTTAAAAACTCTTCTTATTTTTGGTTTTTCAAAAGTTTGTAGGACTAAATTATATGCTAAAATAAATTAAAAACCTAAACGTGAGACTTTTTAATTTCTTTTATAACAATTATTCTTTAAAAAAAATTATAATTAAAAGTATTAAGTTTTAAAAAAATTTAAGTTCCTTAAGTAATTTAAAGAAATTATAATTAGTTACAAAATATTTTTTACTTAAATTAAATTAAAACCTAGTTTAAACGTTATAAAGAAAAATAATTTTTAAAAAGTTTAAACTATTTTAATTTTAAAATCTTAAATTTAAGAATTTTTTTTAAAATTTTAAAAGTTTTTTAACCTAAAAAGAAAAAGGGGACCTTATTGAAGCTAGGAGACTCTTCAACCTAAAAGGAGAGAGAAAGCTGACAAAGATGTAATTAAAGCAAAAACCTTAAGAAGAAGAAAGTCTAAACTAGCTAGAAAGAATCCAAGGAGGGGTATTGACCTAAGGTAAAGAGGGAGAGAGGGTTTAAATGATTAAGATTAAAATTAATTAAAACTTTATAAAAAGATACATCTTTATAAAGAATTAAAATCAATTTGATTTTTAAAAGGAGAACGAGGAGGGTCTTAACTAAAGTTCTAAGTGGGGGAAAATCTTTGATCTCACAGGTCTGGGTCTAAGTCAAAGGTAAAGTCTCAAAGATGGAAGAAATGGATGAATGAAGACAATGATAAGTGGTTCCAACATAGCATGAGTGTGGTTAAATCTGCATATGGTAGGAAATACCAGTGAGAATACGCAAAAACTTTAACATTCAAGACCAATAATCAACTCATGGTACAAGTTTACAATATCAACTATAACACAATATCACCATTGTACATCATCATGCCAAGTGGAAGTTATTAATATGAGCAAGACAAACAACGAGTAGCACCCAAATGCAACACATATACCTGCTCAACTATATAGATGTCCCTGATAACAACCATGAAGAACACCTCTAACTACAAGGGGCAATGAGAATATATCGGCTGCCTGTTATCCTAAGTGAACCATGGCTAAACTAAAATCATCTCAATGGGGTCATGCTGGGCTAAGTCCTAACAAGGGACTCTTTTGTGTTGCTCGTTAGACTATGACTAACTCAAAAGAGGACTTTGCAACTGTTGATCACTAATAAACTGCTCACCACTATGAAGGCCTGGCACTAAACTGGGACAAAATAAGGTCTGCTACAACATGGTAGCTCGAAATACAATATGTGTGATAACGGGACCAATGCTCATAACCAATGTAGAATAAGAGGGAATGTATTTTTATAGTTATGAAAACAATTACAAGATGTCATAAGATAAGTGTATCCAACTCTTAATTATTCTCGGGCTTATTATTCTTGTTATATTCACATACAAGAACCCTTAGCAAGCAAGCATAGACAGCCCACATTCAATTGATTATGGGGGTACTACCTGTGTGGAGACCTAAATTATCATATATATATATATGTGTGTGTGTGTGTGTGTGTGTGTGTGTGTGTGTGTGTATACATATGTATATACTTATATATAATACATANCAAGGGCTCCCAAGGAGCAAATGTCCCCGGCGAGATTCGAACCTGGGTGGGGAGCGCAATAACCAAATCTCCCAACCACCCGAGCTACGCCCAATGGACACATCTATCTACGCACGCGCGCGCACACACACACACACACACATATTCACGTACAAGTTATGTAAGAAATAGACAGGAACCCTTAGCAAGCAAGCATAGACACCCCACATTCAATTGACTTGGGGGTGCTACCTATGTGGAGACCTAAATTCACAAGTTTTTTTTAGCATTATTTGTTTTGTTTCAAATTCAAAAAATATTCCTTCCCATTTTGTCTTCATGTTGGGTATTATGCCCACTCTCCACCAACATCCCACTGCCTGTAGTTTTCCTCGTACAATCCAAACTTCTTCCATGCCTACCTACCAGATTCAAATGCCAATTGCTAACATGGTATCCAGAATCCCATATTTTACTAACACTAAAAGTCACTCCCTGGGATCTCCAGAGGGAAAGGTAGTATCTCGTAACACAATCACCAGTACCATATCGCTCCCTTCCTTGGATTCTACAAAACTATATTGACTTCCAAATGCGTGAATGAAAACTAAAGTGAGCGCCTTACCACCTTGCCCTTGTAATGGAGTTACAATGAAGCTTCTCGAAGATCCTTCCTTGTCCGAGTTCACGTGATCACCCGTGGTCCTACCTTTTGCTTCAAAATAACGATTGCTCACATTTAATTTTGTCATAACTGCTATGATAGATGACAATAGATGGTGTTGATCAATATGCAACATGCTATAGGTTATTTAATGCTGAGGCGATAGCATTGTGGGCCATTGGATCTGAAACATGTTGAGATCCAATGGCCCATAGTGTTGTCATGACAACATTAAATAACCTATAGCATGTTATTTATTTATCGCCGCAAATGGTAGTGGTCTCCATTCATGTTAACGGTCTAAAGGGATCCAACAAGTTATGTGTTGGACTCCACTTTGAGCCATTTTTCATTGGCCAAGTAGAACTGCTTTATTTTCTAAGGTGCATGCCTTCATGTTATGCTCATGTTGGATGTGCATTAAATTTGTTTTAAGGATATGTTTTAGAGTGACAAGAATGCGCTTATGAAGCCGCCCGATGATTTTATCGACTAGTTCCTATTTTTTCCTTGTTTGTGTGATCACTAGGAGAGGATCCCTGATAATGATGGCCTTTTGAATTCCGAGTGAGACAATGAAGTCTATTCCAAGATATAGTGCATGGTGTTCCGCTTGATTGTTAGTTTCTATTTTGAGGCCCCATTCATCGTTTAAAATTGTATTTCCGCTAGGATCAAGAATGAAGGATCATGATATGTTAAGGCTTATGTGTTGTCCTAATTAATGTGGGGATAAGAAGGAATTATATTTTCTAAATCGTAAAAACAATTCCAAAATGCCACAAAATTAGTGTATTTGATTAGTATTCCCACTATTATTATTTTATTTTATTTTTAAACATAAACAACTGAAGTTTATATTAAAAGATGTTGCAATCTAGATAAACAACAAGTTAATATAAAATAGAAAGCATACATGAGCCCCCAAAAATATGTTGCTTTGACATGGCTACATAATAGAACCTATATGCTTCACCAGTTGCGTTACAAACATAACTTAGAGTAGGTATGCTAGTAGTGAAAATTCTAAAAAAAGGGACTCCCCAAAATATATCACATTTGTAATGCATATGTAATATGATGATTAAGGAAAGACACATTTAGTTAAATTATCATCCTAGCACAACTGGAGAAAAGTGATCTCTATTTATCAACGTCCATTTGTCTTCTCAAAATTGGTGTACTATTTCTTCTGCTTTGAACTCCATGGGAAAGGAACCCACCGAGATGTTCAAGTTTGAAGTTGAGGAAGAGGAGCCTTTATTGAGTGTTGTAACCATGGATTTCAAATTTGCTCATTCCTCCACTAAATCTTTAATTTTGTTTTTTTGTTGGACCAAAATATCCATGATTACTGTGTTATGGGAAGCTTGTTCATGCTCTAGCTCATGAGTTTTCCCAGTGACCAAGAAAATTAAAGTTCCATTACCATTGTTGAGATCCCCTTGCCAACAAAGGAACCTTCTAATTTATTAAATGTCACCTTGCAAGCAAAGCGGGTACTATCCATTTATATTGGAAGAAAAAAAGGGTGGTGCCTTTTTTTATTAAACCACAGACAAAAATAGGACATGAAGGGGAATCCTTGTCCCAAGAAGGCTTAGTCTCAACCAACCTAAGATAATCCAAAGGAAAAGAACGATACCTAAGTTGAATATTCTTGAATTCAATACCTCGTGAATGCATTAAACTAAGAATTCCCCTGTCGAATCTCTTGATTAGGATGCAAGCTTAATTTAGAATCGACAGACCTAAGGGTTGTAGTCTGAGGTTAGCTTCCAAAGGGATTTAAATTCACATATGAGCTACTGTAGAGCTCTAACAAATTTACCGCCAAAACCAAACCATATACAAAGCGTAACTCGAAATAGAACATAATTCTAGGGGGGGATCAATCCCAGGTCTTTGTCCACATAAACCACAACAATTGAAAATAGTAAGAAACCACATGAATAAAATAGAGCTTACGTGGAGATTGCATTCCTTAAACCAGTCCATATTCGGAACTTGAAGGCTACCAAAATCCCATATGCACCTATGCAGATGTAATCCATGGCTTCAAATCTTGAGTGATACAATGGCAGTGGTATGTGCAAGGGCATGATGTATGTTAAGGCATAATCCCTTCCACCCTTAAGTGACATAATTGCAATGTGACATGGCTTCTCCATTACAACAATTCATGTGCAATATAACATTGATTGGCGTAGGGGATGGGATGAGATATAATGTGCCCATTTTTGCATAGCTTCCCTTCTATTATTTTTAGCATCATGGTTTAATGATCTAAGGATGTGGAGATAATGGATGTGATCAACACCTCATCTTTCCTTTCAAATTCTAGTGATGGTTTGAGCAAGTTTAATATCCATAGGAGTCTAGTTGTTTTTCTTATGTTGTATGGTGATTTAGGAGCTCACAAAGGCCATCAGTTTTCTAATGCTTATTGAGGATGCCTCCATGACTCCTTGATGAAGAGCATAGGCCTCCAGCGAGTTATTTGTTATTGTTTATAGACCCCATGCAAAATTGATCTCATGAGTTCCTCTGGGATTGGTGATGACTCCCTTGCACATGTCACCTCTATTCCTTCTATTATTACTCATACAAAAAAGTCACATAGAGAAAATAAGAGAACATTAAGCCCATAACCATAATCATCCTACAATGAGTGAATCATTATATTAACAGTAAGGGGGCCACTACCTTTATGAACATTTAATTACAATTATTAGTTTTTTTACTAATTTAAAATTTTTGTTTGACTTGAGATGTAATTTTTTATGATCTTTGGTTTAATGTAGACATGTTTTTAAAGTTAATTTATAGTGGTATGACATGTCTATGTTTTTTTCAAAAGATAAAGTTTTAATTTATGGTGGTATCGCATTTCTATGACTTTGTATAAAAGATTTTAGATGAAAAATAAAGGCAAAATTATTTTATTAAGATTTATTTTATTTAATTCAATGACAACAATGTGATGATGATGATGACGACGACGACGACATTGGTGATGGTGGTGGTGGTGGTGATGATGATGATGACGATGATGACGACGACAGTGGTGATGGTGGTGGTGGTGGTGATGATGATGATGATGATGACGATGATGACGACGACGACGACGACGATGATGACAATGACAACAACCATCGCCGCCGTCGGGTCGACGATCGACGACGACGAAAATTTATTATATATTAACCGAGACAAGTAACTACAAAAGATATAAAATATATTAACAATTTAATATATATTAATTGAGACAAATAACTAGATAAGTACAGAAGCAGAAACAACAAACAAGCTACCTCTGCAAATAAATAAAGAGATGAGAGAGGGGTTCTCACTCACTATGGAACGCCCAAGGCATAAAAATGACATACAATAAAGATCTATGGTTGTACGCTAAGAATAGCAACTTTACCTCCCCATTCCATAATCGCCTGACCTTGAAGGCTTCACTATAGAATGAACTATACTGGAATATATACAATGTGAATCTCTTCTTAAAATTACATTGATAGAAATATTTTATATTTTTAATTTAATATTACCTATTTTATATTGTAAATATAGAACCAAATGTGATTTTATGTGTGCTTGTTTTCATATTTAATTATCAATTTATTTATTTTTTCATCAGGAGAAAATGGCAACACCTGCTATTATGGAGAATAAAGGTGTAATACCCCAATTTTGACGTGGAATGTATTTAACCAAAATATTGATGATGTAATTATGCTAGTGTTTGTGCCAGAAATTGTTCCTAAGGCTAGGGGAACAAGCCAACACAATCTCAAGAGAAAAAACTCAATTCAAACTAGGGTTTAGGGTTTTGTTTATGTGTTTTTGGTTGTAAGCTTCAAGATCATGCAGGGAATACATTCAGAGTAAAAGCAACAACTAAATCATAGACATAAACTGATAAAGATGCCCAACATATCACAAAAATCCAACAAAGAGACTATGCTGTGGTTCATACATTAAAAGATAAGCATTACCAGAAAAACACATTAACTAGCAATGAATTTACCATTTAAGAAGCAAAACATGCTCAATAACAAAGCCAACATAGACAAAATGTGGGGGAAAGAGTCATATATCACATTATTTCATCAGTAAATGCATATGAGAGTTACAGTACCATTCTCTGAACAAGTCTGAAAGTACAAGCAGCTAGCAGACCTCCTGATGCTCCCAAAAATCAGAACCCTGACAATGACTTGCTAACTCTTCTAAATAGACATCATCTACAAAATCAGTTAGGTTTCTCCTCCTAACTGCCTCCATCGAATTACTAAGCTAGGTAAAGTAAAAAGTGACTTTTTACAAACTTACATGATTGCTAAAAATAGCAAATGCTTAACAAAAAGTGTTTATCAAAAATAACCATTAACTAATAACGGTTTCATATCTTCTTAGCTGCCTCAACAAGAAGTGATATTCCATATAGGCTTCGAGACCTTTTCTTAGCTCTTTTATCCTTCTTCTCCATATCAGTTATCCTTTTCTGCAAGTCTTCATTTTCCTGTTGTAAATGATCAACAGTCTTCTCCAGCTTTGCACAGTACCTATCAGCAACTCTTTTCCTGCTAAGGACTTCCTTGGAAACTTCTGACAGCTCCAAAAAATGCTTATGGATATCCTGCAACTCCTCTATAAGCCCTTTATTAACTTTGAATAATCCATCATTAGTTTCTTGCAGGTGTTTCATGTGTTTCCTGTATTTCTAAATACTTTTCTGTACATCCTCTTCATCAAAATTTGGGATCTCTGATATATTTTCATCTTGCATTAAAAGATCTGAGAAATCAACATGAACAATTGACTCTTCTAAAATTCCTGCTTGCTTGAGTATCTGTTCATCTTCATCCTCCCAATCCCGACTTTCAAAAGGACAGATTCTAGCTTCTTCATCTTGTTGCTGTTTTGAAAGTTTATTCCTTATCTCCAGCACTATTTCAGATAAATTAGTCTTGGACTGTTCAATCTCTCTTGCTAACTGTAATCTTTTTGTCTTTGTAGGTTGAGGAAAAGAAGAAGGCTTGGCAATTGACTTTCCCTTGCCTCTGCTGCTCTGTTTAACAATTTCTGTTTCTTCATTAGAAGAAGAATCAATCACAACAGCTTCTTGTCTAGCATTCAACTTGGGATTAAGTAGTTTTTTCATGTTCCATCTCAACTTATTAGTTGGCCTAGTTTTAGGCCTTCTGTATGAAGCTACAGTCCTTTTCTTCTTCTTTGGCTTAGCTACTTTGCATTCTGAAAATTCTCCACAGGCCTCAACACCTAACCCTACTTCATCAATTGCTTGTTCATCCTCCAATAAATAGTCTTCATCCTCAGATAAAATAGCGAGGGGGCTCTTTTGTTTAGTTTTCAATTCATCTTCCAGTACAACAACCTTCTCTTCATCAATAGCCCTGGTTTCTTGAGTATCTGCTGCTAGTGGCAATTGCAAACTAGGCTGCACTGTTTCTCCTGCAAACAATGAGTACCTGCTTTTAGGGCAGGCTGAAGACATTTTGAACTGACTGGTAATCTTTACCTGCTTTGCTACTTTCTTAGCTTTAACATCATCTTTATCTGCAGGTTTGGCTTTGTGTCCTAACTTTTGCATCATCACTTTTCCCTTATCAGTCTGTCTCTTTGGTTGCTGGTCTTCTGACTGGGACTGAACATTTGACCAAAACAGAAAGAAGTCCCATGTCCTACCCTCATGTTGCAACACTGTGGTGATGATCAGTTTGATCAGACCATGATGGAAAAGTGACTGGGAAGTGTAATCATCATGTTTCTTTATCCTGCTGGACATCTTTTGCAGGCTCTTTAAAAAGAAGAAGGGCAGGTTCATTTTAGAAACTCCTACTATGTGTTGCAGGAACCTGAAATGATATTTAAATACAAATGAATATCTGCCCTCACAGGTCACATAACTTTGAAGTATCCTTATGGGCTCAATCCATTCTTTCCTGAAGTTTTGAATGAGAATACCCTTGTTCCAGTCAGGAGTCACATTAGGCAATAGGTACCTTTGTGGCTCAAACTCAAAAGGCAACTTTTTGAACCAATGCTCTCCTTCATTACTAATCTCAGTAGCTTCTGCAATTAATTCCACAGTCAGCTTGAATTTCAAAGCATCCATCATGACCATATCATCTTTAAGTCCCTGAGCAAACTTGCAAGACACCTGAGCATTGTATCCATCTATCTTCCTGAAAAACTTGAGCCAACCTGCTTGTTGAAACAATTCTGCACAGTCAGGAATCTTCTCAATCCAGGTTAGGTCAGTGGGCTCAGCCCTATTGACCTTACCACTTTTGCCACTCTTTCCCATATTCTTCTTGCAAGAAATAGAAACAATCTGGCTTTAGGTTTCAAAAATGTTTTAAAATTGGTTTGCTGTTCTTTGAACACCTTCACAATCTGCTATGCACTCCTGGACAGGCCCGTTGGTTTAAAAGATGAAGGAAAACTTCCCCAACAGAAGATCAAATTCACCTGACCTTAGGCTTCAATGTTTCTTTGTTACAACAGTACAAATTAGGTCTGAATATAGGTAGACTATGAGAATTGATCAATTCATGAATAAAACAGTCATAAGAGCACAAAAACACTGCTCATTCTTCAAAAATGTACCATCAAACATAATGTCAAATTGCTTCAGACTATATGTCATCCGAGCTCCTCATTTTAGGGTTAAGGAGACAAGCAGTAGAATATGCATTCAGATATGACCTCCTCCTTTAGCACAAACTGATTCAAAATACAGAAAACAACACTTAGATTAACTGTAGTGTCCAGGGTGTTCAATATAATTGAAGACTGTCAGTGAAAATAGCTGTTCTATTTCAGTCTTGTACTCCTATTTCTGTGTATCAACCAGCCTTGATCTTCAAACCCTAGAACTCTCACTGCTTCAGATTTTGCAAGATTAAAATCAATCACAGGCTTGTTAGACAAACTGGAGACTGACAGTGTGAGAAGAGAGAAAAACACCCCTGTCTGCAATATATTCACCTTTACCAACAAACTGCCATAAAAACCTGTATATAAAAACCAGCATGTTCTCCAAACAATTGAACATGGTTCTCCAAGCAAGTGATTTTACAAATCATAACAATTATCAACAGCTTTTCAAACCAACTGAACACTTTCCGTGTAAAAGATGGACATAACAAATCAGTCTATAAGTCCTCTCAATGTTGTTTCCTGTAGATTCTGGTTCACATTGTCATTAGGTCTGAGAAGAAACCTACTCAGTTAGCTCATTACAGCCAATATTCATCAACATCAGAGTTTCTCGAGTAGGTTAGAGAATAAAACATAAAAAAAAACCTTCCTTTAAACTGTCCTCGAAATTCCAAAAGTGAATGTTTCAAACTTAAGGTTATTATGATACTCTGTTCATGCAAGTTCTCAATAATAGCTTCAGACAGCTATTTCTATGGCAAAGGGTTCATTTCATGACCTATTTTATCATCTCCAGCAACCAATTTCTCCAAAAAATCGCGCAGCGAGAAAAACCCAATTTCTTCAATTAGACTGGTTTGTATTGAATTACCTGTCAATTACTCAAATGCCACGGCTTAAACCTTCGTCTTGGGTTATCAACGGTCTCTCCTTATGCGTACAGGTGTCTTCATATAACTTCCTTAACTGCAGGTAAGTGAATTAGGAAGCCCTAATTTTTGCTGGTGTCTATAACACTGTCTTTTCTTCTCAGCGACACAATCCTCCTTCTTAGCGGTTTAATCTGCTCCACCATCACTCCTTTATTTTGATAATATGTGTGAAAACCAAATCACGCCAGTTAAACCGAGATTTACTGATGTCTGTCTAACTGATTCCGCATCATAAGCAATGATGAGCTTGATTTGTTTCGGGACTGATAACCACCTGAAATCGTGCTTAAACTGCAGCATACACGTGCTAGACAACTCACCAAATGTAATTAGTCACTTCCAGATGAAAATCATGATGAAAATCTGCATAAAAATTGGAAAAACAAAGGGCCGTGATATTCTTGTAGCGCGCCCTTTGTTAAATTTTCATCCAGCGCTACAAGAATAACTTCCATGCCAAATTTTCGCTGTTTTTCAATTTTCTGCTAATTTATCGGAGGTTTAAAAAGTTGCTAGGGTAAGAATCAAGTCCAACTGACCTCTAAATACACATTAATGAATCAATTTTTTGATAATATGACTTTCTTTAACCCCTTTTTAAAATGCAAACGACCAAAAATCAAATAAAACCTATAAAACATATGTCCAAAAACTATCAAATCATCAAGAGAACTCCTGAAGGAGATCAAAACTAAAACTTAAAACAAAAACTTAATTTGAAAAATGAGAAACAAACCAAAAATTTAAGAAGTCAAACCAAAATTGGGCAGAAAATTTACTGACTTAACAGCTAGTATGAATTACCAATGCGGAGCTCAAGGCCAAGGCACGAATAGTGAATGGCTAGGCATGTATGATGTATATATTTTCATTTTGACTATATGGTTGGCTTATCATGCCAATTCGAAATGTATGTAAATATTATGTTGGAAAATAATAAAATGGTATAAGATGGATGTGTAAAGAGCACTAGAGGGGCTATGATTCCACCACAGGGGAAGAGGAAACGGGTCCCATGGGGAAACTAAATCCTATGTTTCCAAGTGTTGACCTAGGAACTCATCCAAATCTGCCATGTGCTTTAATTTAGCCAATTAATTCCTTTTTTAATATTAACCCTGTTTAATTTAGGAAAGCTTAGGATCCTCGAGCCTGAATGAATTCACTAAGAAAGAAGGTTGTAGGAGAATGAAGCAATTCAATGTACATTGATCAAACATTCATGGTGAAATTGAACAACCAAGGAGATAAAATTGGTCAGCATAACATTACATCCATTATCATTAACCTATGTGTAATACAATGATGATACAATAAATAGAATTTGAATTCACCAACTTGGACTGACTCTAGTGCTAACTCAATGTGGCAAAATCACCACTAGGACCTCACTGATGAAACTCAGGAAAACTAAATCAATTCTCAATCAGTTAACTAAACAAGGTAGGTAGGAAAAGGCGCCTAACCTCCTTAAATCAAGCAAATGTGGCACTAGACTTATTGGGGATAAACTAACTGATGCCCATCGGAGGATAACTCAACACAGACTATGGTGAATTGATGATCGAACTCCCATGACTTAGTGCGGGTTCCTAAATTATAGGGATTGGCCTATGGAGCTCCTAAACTCATGAAAATTGGCCCATCAAGTGGTAGGTGGGCCCCATATGAGTTCCCCATTGCACTAGTGAAGTGGAAATAGACTCCTAAGCCAGGAAATGACATTTAGAATATGGTGATCAAGGGAGGATTATAACTTAATCCTAACACCCCCTCCCCCCCACTAATCCAAACTTTAAAAACTTGGGCCCTGACAACTAAGACCAAAGGTCACCCATACAATCTAATGCAAAAGTAACTGCTTAATAAACTGAGAAAATGGGTTAAACCTCATGGGAAACCCCCCCCCCCCAAAAAAAAAAAAAATCAACAGTAGGGAACTCAATCAAGCTTTCACACCAAGAGATTTCCTCCTGAGTAAAAAACTTTTGAAAATTTTCTGCAATCTGCATCTTTGTGGAGCAATAATGCAATGTGATGGTCCTTTTCTGCACTATTTCCCTAGTACAGTGCATGTGAACCTCTCCACCTTCTCTCAATCTGATGCCAGATAGGAGAAGAAATGTTGATTCTTTTGCAGCCAAATTTGTATCTTTCAAACCTCTTTGACAATATGGAAGAGTTGTAATTGGGATTCCATGCCCTGGGGACTTGCTTGATCCCATACAATGGATTCCTCAGCTTGCATGTCAAGAGAGAATTAGTGTACCCCTTAGGCCTTTCCATGTAAATTTTCCCTTCCAATTTGTTATGTAGAAAGTTAATTTTGTCTCTTCTTTCTAGAGGAAGAGTTAAATGATCCAATGTCTCATTGTTCTTCAGTGAGCATAAATGTTGATCAAACCTCACCATCATGAAGCATCTCTCTGGCAGCTTGTAGCACCTCTCTAGGAGAAGTGGATTTGCTTGACATAGTGCAAGGATCTCATTTTGAAACCGATATCTTGTTCTCCTCTTGTCAGATGACTCTCCAGTCATGTTACCAACAACCTCAATGACCTTTTGAGCCCATTTAGGCCTAGGATTGGGAGTAGGGACTGGATCTGGATCTAGATATGGATCTGATTGAACTTCATCTTCAATTCCAAAAACTAATTCAACTTGGTCTTCTGCTTCAGATTCTGAATATGAAACATTAGTGGAAACATTATCATATGCAAAAGGTTTAGGTAGAATGAATTTACCTTCCCTTTCAAATGACAGTCGAGATTGCACTGGATATGAGTATGGAAGAAAGTGTGAGAATTCATATGCCTTGGAGGCATGGTTTGCAACACCTTTTGATATCAACGTCCCAATTGAGATATTTGAGATCTCCACTGAGTCAAGATAAAGTACAACTCGCTTTGGTGAGCATGTATGAGTCATATGATATACAAACGACAAAATTTCTGCTAAGGAGTGCACATAGAGGACATTCTTGAACAATCCATGCTCTAATTTTATTGAACCCTTCCTTTCAGCTTGGATTTGAGTGTCATCTCCCATGCGAATACTTGGACCATCAGTAAGTTTCAATGAAGAGAATGATTCTTTGGCTGCAACCATGTGATTCGAGGCTCCTGAATCAATAAGGTAGGCATGATATTTTGAAAATGCAGCCTTCAATGCATGGCATCTCTCATGATCTTCAGTATTGTCTCCCAAATCATCCTTCCTTGCGCCTTCAGGGAGGGAAATATTGTGTTGTTCAAGGAGTCTTGACATCTGATCTATGGTATTCTTCATACAACCTTTCTCTGTATGGTTTCCTTTCTTACAATAGGAGCACTTGCCCTTATCAAACCTCTAATGTTTGTCCTTCTTATAGACCAAGGCTTCATCTGAAGAATCAAACTCTTCCTTAGGTTTGAAATCAGTTTTAATCTTATCCTTTCCTTTCTTATTCCTCTTTGATTGTGCATTATTTGTCTCCCCAGCCAAGAGAGCTTTATTTTTTGAGGCACTAAGGGCTCCCATCTGTATCGACTTATCTTATTCATGAATAAGAGATTACGTGAAGGCATCAAGTGATGGAATTTTCCAATTTAGAGTTGTCAGACTCCCGGAGTGAAAGGTGGATACAAACAAGGAGAATTATAGGCCAAGTTTGCTCAAAATTGAGAGCACCAATTGCTCATCCTTCTTGTCAATCCCACATTGTTTGCATTGCATGACAAGAGATTTGAATTTTGAGAATAATTGTTGGATGGTTTCGAAGTTGCTGGGATGGATAGAAATCGGCTCATTCTCCAGAATATGACCTCTTATCTCATCCTGCTTTCCAAACAAGGATTTGAGCTTCTGCCATACTTCCTTTGGATTTTTTAATCCATAAAGATGGAAGAGTAACTCCCTGGAGATATGAATGAACATGAAGCCATCTGCTTCATCCAACTTGTTTAGATACTTCGATTTCTCAATAGCCTCTTGGGTTTCTATCTCCTTTCCCATGGTAACCCTGTACAGACCTTTGTTGCACAACATTATTTGCATATCAGCCCTCCAATAAGGATAGTTGAAGGGTGTGAGGATCATGGGTGTCAAGGTTGTTGAATTATCCATCTTGCAGCTTCAAGGAGCAACACAATTCTTCAAAATTCTTCAATTTACTTGCAAAAACACTTCAATTCGAAGTCAAACCAATTCAATCACTCTCTACTTCGACATGTGCACATTCTCTGGGTGCATCACACTTGGCTAGACTTCTCTGGACAAAATCCAGAGGGGGCAAGGTACAAATACTAGGAATTATTTAGAACCCAATTGCTTTTGGTGCATCAATGGAAGTTTATGAGGATTAAAGTTGGTTTGATTACCTGCTTTGATACCATGTTTAATTTAGAAAAGCTTAGGATGCTAAGGCCTGAATGAATTCATTGTGAAATAAGGTTTTAGGAGAATGAAGCAATTCAACATACACTGATCAAACATTCATGGTGAAATTGAACAACCAAGGAGAGAAATTTGGTCAGCATAATATTACATTCATTATCATTAACCTATGTGTAATACAATAATGATGCAATAAATAGAATTTGAATACACTGGGTATGATTCAAAATCACCAACTTGGACAGACTCCAGTGCTAACTCAATGTGGGAAAATCACTACTGGGAGCTCACTGATGCAACTAAGAATAGCTAAGTCAGTTCTTAGTCAGATAACTGAAAAAAGGTAGGTAGGAAAAGGTGCCTAACCCCCTTAAATCAGGAAAATGTTGCGCTAGACTAACCAGAGATAAACTAATTGATGTCCATCGGAGGATAACTCAACACATACTACGGTGAATTGATGGTTGGACTCCCATGACTCAGTGTAGGTTTCTAAATTATAGGGATTGGCCTATGGAGCTCCTAAACTCAGGTAAACTAGTGCATCAAGTGGTACGTGGGCCCCATATGAGTTCCCCATGGTACTAGTGAAGTGACAACATACTCCCAAGCTAGGAAACAACATTTAGACTATGGTGGTCAAGGGAGGATTATAATTTAATCCTAACAAACCCAATCATTAAATGCATGTTTGAGGTTTGTGGGGAAAGTCACTTCATGTAGTTATTGAAGCATGGCAATTGTGACAGTCATGTCATCTATTAGTAGTCCTTTTATTCTATTGTCAAAATCTATGTCAGTTATCTTTTCACCATCTTGTCATATCCCTTGGAGTCAACACTCTTTTGATCATTCTTCCATGCATGTTTTCCTACACACTATGTAGAGTTTCCTACTACTCTTGATGACCATTAACAGAATGTGTTGAACCCAGAAATCGAAATTTAGAGATAGAGATGAATTTTGGAAAGGGAAGATTGATGGCTATAAGGGAGCATAGAGGTTAAGCAAGTTAGAAACCCTTACCCATTGAGTTCTACCACCTAGGAATTCTTGAGAAGCCATAGTTAATAGTACAAGAGGTTCTCTAACAAGATACAACATATTGGGCTCTTACTGCACACACCGGGAAGGACTGTATGGGTTGGATTCCCAAAGGGAATTGTGGATCATTGAAGGGGAATACCTTCCTATGATTCCAGAATAGTAAAAGCACGGTTCTATTTTTTCTTGAGTTGCTTTGATTTTCAACAATTTTAAGTCAAAAAGGAAAAGCTAGTCTTGGAGTAACTGCCTTGTTTTTTGCCCCAATCATCCTCCTTCTTTTTATCCATCCAAAAGCATAGACCTTATCTATTTCCATCACTTATGAGCCGATACATCTCACTCAGCCAATTCGTGAGTATATTGACAGATTAGGAAAATGATTTATGCATCTATGGGGGATTTTGACTAGTTTAGTAAGCCTGCTTTTTGTCCAATTCGGATAGCATCATTATGCTTTCGGATCTATGATGTAATTATATATTTGGGCAGACTATTACTTTATGAGGTTGGTTGATGTACAGTTATTCAATAGAAGTTTGTGTTATGCTCCATATTCAGTCTCCTTTTTGTGGAATTTTGCATGTTTGACTAGTAATTTTGTGATTGTAATTGATCTACAGCTTGGGATTCCACATGGTATCAAAGCCTTGATAGTTTGATTATTCTCCTTCCAAATTGTTATTTCAGGTTCGACATCACTGACTGGGAGCACATTCTTCTGGTTGAAGGGTGCATTTGCTGAGATATGGATCAATCTCAAAGGATCATCTTGACACCATTCAACTTTTTCGAATGGAAGGATGAGATGGATATTTTGTTGAGTAAAGGCCTCTACAGAGTAACCATGGAAACCGAGGCTGAGCCCAATGCAACATCAAAGAAAATTAAATGGCACAACAGGATGGATGAGGCCTATTGTCTCTTGTGTTTGAGCATTACAAGAGACCTCCTTTTCCATCTTGATGGATTGACATCACCAAATGAGGTTTGGGAGAAGCTTAAGACTCTATTTGGAAATACAAATGAAATGAGGGGACATCAACTCGAGAATGAGTTGATCTCATTGAGTCCCAGTAGCTTCGAATCCTTGCAATTCTACTTTTCCAAGTTTAATGCCCTTGTTTTGTAGTTAAAACAGTGTGGAATTGAAAAGAAGGACGAGCAACTAGTCTTGACCATACTTTCGAAGCTTGGTCTTGACTACTCTGTGTTTTTTTCGACCTTCCATGCCACCAAATTGACAGCACGAGCCTAGAAGATGCCTAAGCTTGTTGAATTCATGGAATCCCTCACTCAAGAGCAAGATAAATTGGTAATGATGGGCTCCATCAAACCTTCCAAATACCAAGCTTTGGTTGCTGGAGATTTGAGGGTGGATTACAAAGCCAAGAAGAAATCCAATTCAAAGAAGCCACCTGAACAAAAGAGAGACAAGTCCAAGTCCCAAGAGGAGCCCTCGGGCTCCAAGAAGAACTTCCAGAAGAAGAAGAATAAAGGTGAAATGAGAAAGTGTGCATATTGCAGTAAGGGCTATCATCCTGAGAGCTCTTGTATGAAGAAGCAAATTGACATGTTGAATCAACTCCTGGAAAATAACAATATCTCCCTTCCCGAATGTGCAAAGAAGAGGGATTGAGGAGCAAATTCAGATGACAAGGAGAGAGTTCATTCCTTGGTTTCCAGCACTTTGAGATCACCTACCTTCATCATTGATTCTGGAGATTCAAGGCACATGGTTTTGAAAAGGGTGACTATCTCCTCTCTTGATGATTCCAAAGGTCCAATTTTTTTTTGGGGAGATGACTCTGTTACTGATAGTAAGGGGGAAGGGTAAGATTGATATTGACCATGGTTATTTCAATGATGTGTTTTATGTCCCAGGTCTTGTTGCTAACGTTTTGTCAGTGTATTAGATGACCCACATTGGGTCTCCTAAGAAGGTTGTATTCTCTCGCAATGATGTTGAAATCTTAGAGATTTCGAATGGTAGAGTCATAGTTAAAGGTGTTGTGGATCACAATTCAAAAGTGTACAAGTTTTCCCATTTCCTACCCTTCTATAACCCCTTTGCTATTCTCACTCATGCTAATGAAGCAAGCAAGCTTTGGCATGAGATATTTGGCCATCTAAACGACAAGTATCTTTCATATTTGAGTGATAAACACATGGTCATAGGGTTACCAAAGATCAAGTTTTCTAAAGGAGTCTACCAAGGTTGCATCCTAGGAAAACACCCAAAGCATAATTATGAGAGAGTTAGTCATGAGAGAACCTCACAACCCTTGAGTTAATCCATAGTGACATTGCTGGTCCATTCCCTCATATGTCCATGATTCAAGCCAAATATTTCTTAACCTTCATAGATGACTTTTCCAAGTACTGTTGGGTTTACTTCTTAAAACATAAGTATGAAGTTTTTGACCTCTTCAAGGTCTTTCGAGCCTTGGTTGAGAACCAGTCTGGGAGGAAAATCAAGATCCTCGGATTTGATAATGGTGGAGAGTATGTCAATTATGATTTCATCCATTATTGTGAATATGTACGTATCCAGATGCAACATTCTCTTCCCTACACACCTCAACAAAATGGTGTTGCTGAGAGGAAGAATAGATCACTCAAGGAGATGGAAACTCGTACGATGGAGTCAAAAAATTTGCCACCAAAGTTTTGGGCTGAAGGAATAAACTGTGCATCCTATATCTAAAATAGGGTCCCTCACAAGCAACTTGATGGAATCACTCCTTTCGAAGCTTGGAGTGGGCACAAGCCATATGTGACCCATTTCAAGATTTTTGGCTAAAAGGCTTGGGCTAGAATTCCAACTAAAAAGAGGAAGGCTTTGCAACCCCAAAGTCAAAAGTGCCTATTTGTTGGATATTCTGAATATTCCAACAGGTACAAGCTAATCAAGTTGAGCACTCAAAGATATTTCATCGAAAGGAGTGTTCAATTTGAAGAAGAGCCTTTAGTAGCAACATAAATTGGAGAGTCCTCTTCATAACCACAACCAATGAATGTAAGTGAAGAGACTAATGAGTTTCTTTATTCTAATATGTCTGATAATGATGATTTAATTGCAGATCTTAACATTCCTACAATACCAAAATGGGCAGCAAGGACCATTCATAGAGTTGGGGAACTAGCTGGGAATCCTAGTGACACTATGAGGACTAGATCTCAATTTGAGAGTGCCTTTCTGTGAAAGATCCATTCTTTGTTGAGAAGTGCTATTTGATGGTTGAATAAAACCCTTAGACATGTGAATATGCATCATATGATCCAATATGGTGAATATCCATGAAGGAAGAATACAACTCGTTCCAAAAGAATGACACATGGAAACTAGTCAATCTCCCCCCAGGGAGAAAGCTAGTAAAGTGTAAGTGGGTTTATAAAACCAAATTTGATTTTGATGGTTCACCTTTGAAATATAAGGCAAGATTGGTAGCTAAAGGCTACTCAGAAGTTCAAGGTATTGATTACAATGAGACCTTTGCACCAGTGGCAAAGGTGGACTCCATAAGGCTAGTTTTGGCCATTGCAGCTTCAACGCAATGGGAGGTGCATCACATGGATGTGAAGTGTGCCTTTCTACATGGAGATATGAAAGAAGAGATTTATATGCATCAACTTGAAGGTTTGGTGTCTAATCCATCTTTAGTGTGCAGGTTAAAGAAATCATTGTATGGGCTAAAGAAAGCCCCCAGGTCTTGGTATGCCAAGATTGATGGCTTTTTGCTATCAGAGAACTTTGTTCGATGCAAGTATGGTTCGAATGTCTATTTGAAGATGATACATGGTTCTTTAATGTTTTATATGTGGATGACCTATTGATGACAAGAAGTTCCATGAAAGAGATTGCCTCCTTGAAGGATGTGCTAAACCATGCCTTCTCGATGACAGATTTGGGATTGTTGAGTCAATTCTTGGGACTCGAAATATCTCAATCAGCCCATGGGATCAAGGTACATCAGTCCAAGTATGCTTTGGATCTACTCAACAAGTTCAACATGAAGGATTGCAAGCCAAGCAAGACTCCATTACTTTCTGGGGTTAAGCTTGAAGAAGCTAGTTCTTTTCCATTGGTAAATAATACACTGTATAGGCAGTTGATTGGGTGTTTGATTTATTTGAATCATGCTCGAACTGATATATCTTATTCAGTGAGTGTGGCTTCTAGACACATGGATCAGCCTCATGAAATCCATTAGAGGGAATCCTAGAGAATCCTAAACTTTGTCCAAGGAACAAGAACTCATGGGGTTTTCTATGCAGCAAAATCTGACTTAGAGCTAGTTGGATTTACTAAAAGTGATTGGGCAGGTGATAACGCTGATAGAAATCCTACTTCAGGATTTGTGTTTATGCTTTTAGATGGACCAGTCAGTTGGTCAAGTAAGAAGCAGAGTGCCATTGCACTCTCATCTATATAGGCAGAGTATAGAGGAGTTGTGAATGCAACTACTCAATGTTTGCGGTTGCAGGGAATACTTGGAGAGCGTGGGATCGAATCAGAGACTTCCAATATCATCTATTGTGACAATTAAAGCACCATTCGAATCTCCACTAATCCAGTTCAAAGACAGTGAACCAAACACATTGAGATCCATATGCACTATATCAGGGAGCTTGTGCATGATGGTACCATTGCTATACTCTAATGCGCATCTTTAGAGCAAGTAGCAGACATCTTCACCAAAGTGTTTTCTGATAAGACCTTTAGTAATCTCAAATCACTGATGGGGATTGTTGATCATGTGGTGAAGAATGGTTGATAACAAGATTTCCAATTTTTTTGTTCATGTCCATGTTTAAGGGAGGATTTTCCCCTTGGGTTTTTTCCTCTTTCCTTGGTTGTATGGACAAGCAGTATGTAAAGGGTGACTAAGCCTTGTTTTTTTTACAAGAACAATTATGTTTTTATTAATCGAATAATGGTGTAACCACTGAGAAAGTTTCTACAGAAATAAGAGTCTGTTCATACTTCAAAGACTGTCCATTACAAGCAGAATCCACAAAACAAGAAAGAACGAAAGCTTTGCTAAATACATATATAGAGTCACTTTCTTTATGCAGAGTACCCAGATAGAATCTGAGATAACTATATATAAGGGAAAAATTGCAAAAAATAGTTCTCTCATGAGAGCCTGTTATTTCCCTTGGACGCCACCATGCTGCACCGAGTCTGCTGCTTCTTTTCCTCCTGCACCGACTTCCAATTTTGCTACTACCAAATCCAATTTGTCAAACTTCACTTCTAATTCTGCTATCATCCTGGTCAATGCCATATCAAATTGAGAAATTTTGTCTGAAAACTCCTCACGAAGGGTGGAGAGATCCTTGTCAACCAGTTCCATGCGCCTTCCTCCTTCCCGATCAATTTGGTTGAGATAAATTTTGTACCTGCCCAGCTTTTGCTTGAGTGCCCTCAGCTCCGTTGTGACTGATAGAGGTGGGGAAGAAGAAGTAGACGACTCTGGAGAAGAATCCATGTTTCCTGCTGTAAGCAAAAATGAGCATCCAAACCTCGACATTGAGCAATAAATATTGTTGCAAACTCCTGCGTTTATGGGCCTGATGATTTTAAGTGCATGCACCATAATTCCACAATCTTAAGCTAATCCATCATAATCCTTGCATGTCATGGACGGAATGGTGAAGGTCCTTCAGTATGATCCAGAACACGAAGCAGATCAAGATTTATGTACGAGAGGGAGTTCACCTGCAATGGATGGGATGGAGGAGCCAACAAGTTAATAGCCGCATGCCCGCTCATGTGCCGACACCAACCCCATGCGCTCACCACGCTCTTGCATGATGGGAGCCAGGACAAGTGGGAGCCATGTGGACAACGCTAGAACCAACCTTTTAAACCTTTTCCCATGGTCCTATGGAATGAGGCAATGGGAGCTGGCCCCATTCAAGACCAACATTCCTTTACTTAAAGAGGCTCCTTTGTTGGTAGCGAGGTCGGCTTGGTCATTTAATCCTCTTAGGAGGTGATAATAGTCAATTTTCCGGAATGAGTTAGTAAGATTTTGGATCCTTCTAAGAAATTGTCGAAGGTTAAGCTAGGGCGACAAGGAGATGGTAACCAAAGCTTGGATAATAAGCAGTGAGTCCCCAATTACTATGATATTTGATATTCCTTGATTTCAAACTTGAAGGAGGCCCTTCCAGAGAGCCAAATATTTTGCAACATTGTTAGTTTCGTCACCTAATCCCCATGAATACTCATGTTCCTGATTTCCATCAGGATTAATGAGAATCCCTCCCCCTCCTGCCGCCCCTGACTAAGCCTTGTTTCTAGGCAGTATAATTTGATTTTTTTTTTGATATTTTACATAAAGTCAGGCTTAAGTGGGGGTGTTAGAATAATCAAACCCATATTTACACATAGGAGACATTAATTTGTCAATTTTGTGCTATTTATTTAGCATCCACTTGCACTCAGAAATCAACATATGTTAAAAATGGATAAAGGAGTGCTTTAGAAATATCCTGGAAAGATTTTGACAACTTTCTTGTCATTCTAGAATAGTAAAAGTGCAGTTCTTCTTTTTCCTAAATTGCTTTTCTTTTCAACAGTTTTAAGGCAAAAAGGAAAAGCTAGTCTTGGAGTAACTGCCTTGTTTTTTCCCCAGCTCATCCTCCTTCCTTTTCTCCATCCAAAAGCATGGATCTGATCTCTTTCCATCACTTATCAACTGGTACATCTCACTCAGCCAATTCATGAGCATCTTGACAGATTAGAAAAGTGATTTATGCACCTATGGGGGGTTTTGACTAGCTTAGTAAGGCTGCTTTTTGTCCAATTCGAATAGGATCCTTATGCTTTCGAATCTCTGATGTAATTATATATTTGGACAGTGTATTACTTTATGAGGTTGGCTGATTTACACTTATTCAATAGAAGTTTGTGTTATGCTCCATATTCAGTCTCTTTTTTTTGTGGAATTTTGCATGTTTGACTAGTAATTTTGTGAGTATAATTGATCTACAACTTGGGATTAATTTCGACACTTACACAACCAATTGCTTAGATCTTCCTTATTCAAGATAAGTATTATTTTGTTTATGACGTGTAATGATCTTTATTTATATGCCTGTAACGATGGATCTTGCATATGCATGCTACATGTGTGTGTAGATCTTTATTTCCACTGTGTATTTTTATTTTGCACCTGCACACACGTTTTTATTGTTATGGAATTCATAATTATGATTAATTGGGCAAAATTTGGAGAGCTCAAATCAGTTTATGTCCCCTCCTGTTGGTTGGAAAGAGAGATGGGTACGTGACATAGGGTATGGCCAGAATTACATATTCCACTAAATCATTACATAGTTAATGCATAGGAGCTCAACAAGAGCATCATGTCACTTGTAAGAATTGAACCTGGATGGGGAGAGTAATAATCATCCCCCCCCTCGAGTGCATTGTACCTGGGAGCGTAGCTGATCAATTTTTTTGGGAGGCGCGTGAGGCTGGAAGACTGCGACCTGCACGAGCTGGTCATCCTTGGAGCGATCTGCACGAGGAAGATCGTGACCTGCATGCTGTCAGATGAAGCTGGGCTCGTGCTGAGAGCGTGAGATCCCGATCTGGACGGTGGTCTGCCAACGAAGGCATTGTGCTCGTTGTCTGTGGCCACTCTGGCAAAGCTGGAGGGCTAAGATGGGCTCTCCGATCCCTGAGGATCGAGATCCGTCCCAGGCTCCTCAGCTGGATGAATTCGATCCCCTAATCTCATCTTACAACAAGAGATCCGGCAAATCCGAACCCCCGAAATTTGTCAAAAGGCTTGAAGATGTGCCGGAGGTTGCCCTTCCTCCGGAGGAAACCATTCGGGTGGCTCTCTCCCTTGCAGATCGGGCCCTGATTGGCCAATTTACGGGGCTCTGGCCTTCGCCCAAAACAACTGACAATTGGGTTCAAAGAAATTGGAGACCCCTAATCACCAGCAATGTTGCTTCCTACTCCGTCGGGCGAGGCTTCTTCCTCTTCGACTTCGAATCCAAGGATGATAAAGAGCTGATCTTCCGAAATGGGCCCTACTTCATGGGGCCGCAAGGTCTTTACCTCAACAGGTGGACGCCGGACTTCGATCCTGAGGCCGACACGCCAAGAGCTGGCCAATCTGCCCAATCTCCCAATGCATTGCTGGAACCCTAAATCCCTCCAGGCCATAGGGAATGCGCTGGGGAATTACATAGATATGGCGAGCCCAAAAGACCAATACGCCTGTGCCCGAATCTGCGTTGAGGTCGACCTAGAAGCTGGTCTCCCGGAAGCTATCAAGCTAACCGTGGGAAGCTGGTCCCACTTCCAAAAACTTGATTATGAA
>LPNX010058937.1:242073-256491 GCA_001517045.1 Pseudotsuga menziesii
GTAGTCTTAATCAAGGCTGTCTTGAACAGTTACTTGATTTATCAAAGCTCTCTCCTCCTAGCCCCGGCCAAAACCATCAATCAAATTGAAGGATTGTTAAGGTCCTTTCTCTGGCAGGGGGGCAGCGCTGGTAGAAGCAAGAAGTTTGCGCTGGTAAGTTGGAGAATTATTAAACGCCCTAAATCTGAAGGAGGACTCCATATAAGAGATCTCAGGATCCAAAATTTGGCTATGGGAGCCAAGCTGATCTGGTCTCTACTTGTCCCCAAGCCCTCTTGGTCCAGCCAAGTTTTGAA
Organism: Pseudotsuga menziesii; assembly: GCA_001517045.1. Taxonomy (NCBI): domain Eukaryota; kingdom Viridiplantae; phylum Streptophyta; class Pinopsida; order Pinales; family Pinaceae; genus Pseudotsuga; species Pseudotsuga menziesii. Next base: position 242,370 of record LPNX010058937.1, read on the forward strand.
AGCCAAATATTTTAGGGGCAACCGGCTCAGATGCCTGGAAGGTGCCCATATGAAACAGCATGGCTCCACTATACACAAAATTTGTCTCAAGGCGCTGCCCCAGTTCATTGATGGCCTGCATTGGGTCCCAGGCAACGGGAAACTCATTAAAATCTGGAAGGACTCGGTTATGGGTAAAATTCCTCCACAGCTTCCTCTCCTGCAGCAAAGATTGGACGCGCTGGGGCTGACTTCGATCTGGGACATCTCCAATTGGGAAAACACTGAGAGTAAGCGCTGGATTGGCTGGAAATTCCCGGACCTCCCTGATGAATTTGAAGCAGAGAAATCACAACTCCTTGCCCATCTGGCTGGAATCGCCCCACTGTGCCAAAACAAAAGGGACAAACGAGGATGGGGAGAACATTCAGGCAATTACACTGCCTCTGAAGGATATCAGCGTTTCTCAGCTAACTTCAACGTTCCTGGCAATCCCACAGTCTGGAAATATAATTGGTCCAACCCCACGCTGCCCAAGATCGACCACTTCACATGGACGCTGCTGCATGGCAAAATTTTGACGGGCGAGAACTTGGAAAGAAAAGGGATCGCTGGACCATTCAGATGCCCCCTGTGTGCTAATGCTGAAGAAACCATAACGCATCTATTTTTCCAGTGCTCCTTTGCTAATTCAATCTGGAGGGGCGCGCTTGACAGCTGGGGAGGATTAAGGAGGATTCCAGAGAATATTCATGACTGCATCAACAATTGGGATAATTTGTATCAGGGCGAGCTGAATGAGAAGAGGGGTGTAAGAAGTTGTTGGCTTAAAATTCCAAAACTGATTTGCTGGTGTCTATGGAACGAAAGGAATTATAGGATATTTCAGGATAAATTGCAAACCACGGGTAAGATAGTAGTCAAAATTCAGGCATTGGTTATGGAGGTTATTAGTATCTCAAAGCTTCCGGGTAACAAAGGGACACTAACCGAAAAAGAAAAAGAGAGCATGAGGAAATTCATTCCCCCGGCTGATAAATCTGTTGCTGATAAGAAACTGGAGGCGTGGGAGATCAGGATGGATAACTCTCAGTTCAGCAATTGGCTGAAAGAGAGGAAAATTTTTAAGCTCTTCTTTGACGGGGCCTCCAAAGGGAACCCCGGGAAGGCCGGAGGTGGTGGAGTCATCATCAATCCGGACGGGGAAGTCGAGGTAGAGTATAGCTGGAATATTGGTTATGAAACTAATAATATCGCAGAGGCCTACGGGCTATGGCAAGGTCTAAAACAATTGCTGGTTAAAAAGGTTGAAGAAGTCCTGGTTTTTGGAGACTCCAGGATTATCATCCAGGCAATGAACGGAGGAAGGATAAGTAACAACAATAGGACAGCTAGACTGACTAGAAGAACTAGGTCCCTCTCCAAGCTGTTCCGAAAGATTAGATACTATCATATTCTCAGAGAACTCAACGTCTTGGCGGACATGGCTGCCAATAAAGCCATGGATGCGGAGCTTAATGGATTATTAGTTAATTCGGCTGTCCACAGTGATATTCCTCCTTAGATCCTTGGCTGGTCATTGACGGTATGAAGGGGTAGTGAGGTGAATTCTGCCATGTATCTCTCTACAGCAATTTATTGCTGATTTTTAATAAAAATTCCATAACCGTTATTGTTAAAAAAAAAAAATAATCATCCCCCAACTACCCAAGCTACATCCAATGGAAATTTAATTATCAATCTTACGAAAACATAAAAATGTTTTTGATTTACAAATCAAAATGCTTTGATTTTGCATTAATTCAATTTCATGTTGTAATTTTTAAATTAAAAATAAATTTCATAATTTTATCTTTTTAATTTTATTCATTTAATTGTTTTATTGGTTAAAGAAATTATATATGACCCATAAATATATGATAGTGTACTTAATTTTTAAAAAATAAAAAATAAAATAAAAACATTTAATATGGAATTTCCTGAGTGTTATGTACCCACCTTTGAATTTTGCTGGTCAATAATCACTTCTAATTTTGATTTGGATGTTACCAAATTCTATATATTTTTATTGTAATGTTTTTTAAAGATAATTCAATGTGATAAATTTAGAACATATTTTCTCACTTTTTATATTTGGTAAGGACTAGCTACTTTTTGGTATATATTGTTATTTAATTATTTTATCTTAATATTCAAACTAATGTCCTATTATCGAGAACTTTAACTTATAGGAGATAATATAACGTTTAAAGTAACTTATGGATTCGTGAAATCCAAAATTTGTTTATCCCACAATTATTATTGTTACTATGCACCCAAATCTCTTTTACTTGAATATTTTATGTTGGTTGCTTCATTTTCCAACATATTATTTAGATTTGATTAAAAAATTGTTTGTTAGGGCATTGTCTTTCCTTGTATATGTGACATTTCATGTTCAATTTTTTTCATAAAGCCATGCTAGTATATATGACACTTCATGTTCAATTTTTTTCATAAAGCCATGCCACCTGGTTAGCCTACCATGCTTATGTAAGGTGAGACCTATCTTTCTATTGAGAAATTTCTTAGGGCCTCCACAAGGTTGGAATTTCAAATGGCGGACACCCATCAAAATTGTCGATAACAATCAAAATCTCAAACGTTTTCTGTATTCTAAGCCAGATTTTGACGGTCTCCCTAAAATCTTAGCTGTATTTGACGAGTAAATTGACCCATGACGGGCATTTACCCGTCAAATTCCATCCATGGGCCTCCATAGTCAAATTATATAACAAAGTAGCGTGGCAAATATGACATCTTTAAGTGCTTTACTATTGCATACATTTCTAACTCAATGCAATGACACCTATTTATTATGTCACCCAAACTCTTAATGCATACCTACACTATTCTCCTTCTTTTGATAAAGTAGCTTCCCATCCTGATTTGTATATGTTTGTGCAATACAAGGGCCATTGCTCTCCAAACTCTTAATGTATACCTACATAATTCTCCTTCTTTTGATAGAGTAGCTCCCATCGTGACTTGTATATGTTTGTGCAATATAAGGGCCATTACTCATTGAGATTCTTATTTAAGGAATTTTCTTTGATATTTATTTTATTCGTCTAATTGCATTTGTATGATAATTTATCCATCTCCATTGTCATGTGCAAATCAAATTTAGCAACAAATATTTCCTACAATAAATGTTTTTAAAAAAATGGAAGATCATAATTAATACATCATGATAATGATTGCAATTTTTTAGGAGTTTCTATTACATGTGAAAATAGAAGAATGTGTTCTATAATATGGGGATTTGTTTTGATGTTCTCGTCTATAATTTGTTTTCTTCTTAAGTCAATTTTGGATTTTGACAAGATGATATTATTGTCTTTGATTGATTGCAAATTTTGAGTAATCTTGTGATAATTTTTTTAGAAGGATATCATTAATAAATACAAAAATGAAATGATAATAAGAATCTAAAATGGAGTCAATCCATCTTTGAAAGTATATTGGAGCATTGTCGAGTCCAAATGTCATGGCAACCCATTCATATTGTCCTTTACAAGTGCTAAATGTTGTTTTATTGACATTTTTAGGTTTGGCCTTAATTTGGTAAAAACCAATTTCACAATCAAATTTGCTACACACCATACTACACGTTAAGTGACTTAGTGTAGTATCTTTGTGAGGCATGGGATATCAAAACTTGATGGTGATTTCATTTAGTGGAGTGTAATTGGTTACCATCGTTTTCATTCCCCTTTTTAGCTCACTTTGTTTTATTAATGGCTTTCTCCATATCTATCATGTTTGAAAGACCAACCAAAATTCCCTTCCCATAGGCATTGACTCCTAGCAAAGTTTTAATCTCATATTCTTGTTTTATTGCACGCTAAAATGCTTAGGGATTGACATTACAACATTGTTAAAAATAAAAATAAAAACTTCTTAGTAGGAGGAATGTTATCATTAACCAATGCTCACACCAATATAGGTAAGAGGGAAGGGTATCTTATAATCATAGAATAAATTCCAAGATATCACAAGATAAATGTATCCAATTTTTATTTATTCATGAAATTACTATTCTTGTTATATTCACACACAAACCACACATAAAAGGGTTGAGAATCCTAAGCAAGCAATCATAAACACCCCACAATGAATTAACCATAGAGACAGTACTTCTATGAAAACCTACACTGCCACAAATACATGATATATTAAGCCTTAAATGTTTTGATATATCAGTGCTCATAATTAATGTAGAGATAAGAGAAAAGAAGATTTTGTAATCATAAAGCAATTTAAAAATGCCATAACATAGGCATATTTAATTAGTATTTCTACAATTATTAAAAGATGAGATTTTATTATTCACATGCACAAGCCATATAAACAAAAAGAATCCCTCTTTTTATATAGCTTGTGCAAGTGAATAATAAAATCTCATCTTTTAATAATAGTAGAAATACTAATTAAATATGCCTATATTTGATGGGATTTTATTATTCACATGCACGAGCCATATAAAAAGAGAGAAAGGAATCCTAAGTCTACATGGAATAGTCACCCCCACACTTAAATAAATCATTATGTTAGTAAGGTGGTCACCATTTATGTTGACATTTAGGTGGTATAAAGATCATTGGCATTTCTTAATTTTGTTTGACTTTTTGAGATGAGATTTTTTTATGATCTTTGTGTTCTATAAATGCTTTTGGAGTTTTAATTTACATGTTCATGTTTTGTTTAAAATATTTTGTCTAGGTTGTATTTAGAACATTTTATAAAAAAAATTAAGAACATTTTATAAAAAAATTAAAGTAAAAAACTTATTAAAGTCAACTAAGGGGACCCAAGTATGTGTGTAGCAAGAGTTGTTCTCCATATTAATTATGCTCATCATTTCTACTAAACTATGTTGTTGGATCAAGATCAAACAATAAAGAATATTTACGGCTCTTAGGATTCTTCTAAATGATGCAAGGGAGAAAGGCATCAAATCTCTTCACATGTTGGGTAATTTAAAGCTTGCTATCGGTTGGGAAAATCATAAGTGTAAGATAGTCAACCCAGTCTTGAACCCAATCTTATCATAATCAAAGAGGTGATGTCATCTTTCCAACATATTTCCTTCACCCACTTATTTCAAGAATTCAACTCCCAAGTATATTGTTTATCTAAGGTTGGGTTTACATGAAGGCACTTTAACTAATCAAGTTTTCAAAGGAAGAACTCAACAATCAATGGATGAAATCTCTTGATATCAATGTATATACCATGGAAAGGAAATATCTTTTTTTTAAAGTAATACCATGGATGAAATCTCTTGATATCAATGTATATACTATGAAAAGATTTACTTTAAAACATGGTAGATAGGATGGGAGGTCCTCTAGGTTCTAAGTGGACTAAGATAATTGTAATATGTTTGTTGTGCTTTTATCTATTTTTTTAAAGTAATATCATGGATGAAATCTCTTGATATCATGCTATGAAAAGATTTATTTTAACACATGGTAGATAAGATGGGAGGTCCTGTAGGTTCTAAGTGGATTGGGATGATTGTAATATGTTTGTTGTGCTTTTTTACTCTTGAGCATGTATAAATTGTAGACAAATGTTTTATGGATAAGATAATTAAGTTTAATAAGATGTATTATGATTTTACTTTAAAAAATATTAAATATATAATATTTTTCGAAAACATTAATTTTTTATTAAAATTTGTTTAATTTAGTTTCAATTGTCAAATTTATATTAAGTCTTCTTTTTTATAAATTAAATGATTATTTTATTGTCATAAACTGAAATTTACAGAAAAAAAAACAAAACTCTCCTGTAAATGGGAAAACATGTTGTAGATTAAAATGACAGTCTCCCTCAAAAGGAAACAAGACAATACTAAAGTGATTGCGAGTTCTTAATGAGTCTTAAAATTGTATCTTCCATGAAAACAAAATGTATCATCTATAACAAAAGTTTTAAACAAAAATAACTAGAACGGAGGCAATTGAAAAGCATAATCAATTAACAAACTGATCATTAGGCTTGCTGGTAGAGGCAGGCTCGAGTTTTATGGCCAACTGTTTAGCAAGCACAACTTGATTGTCCAGAATCTGATGCAAGAGAAACTTCAATTTGTCCTGCTGGAGCAAGATTTCCCCATGTTGCTCATCCTTCTCAACCAAGGTTTTACCAAGAGCCATCTTCCGCGACCAATGCAAGTCTAGGGACTTCTGATAGAGAGTGAGACGACCTCTAGAAGAACCAGGGTCCGGGACTAAGTCCTTAACATTCTTTTTTAATTTCCTTCGATCCCAGGAAAATTTTGTCCATTTCAGCATCCCTCTCAGCACATTAGATGGTGGCCTGGACCGAATTAGGGATTTCTCTTTTGTAGCATTTACATTTTTCAACCAATTGCTTCTAAAACTGGATAAGTGGGCTCATAGGCTCCGACTTACTAGTCTTAGGAAGGATAGAGGCATGGCGGGTGCGCTTGCGAGGAGGCATGCTTTCAGAAGGGAAAATGCGCTCAGAGGATACCCAACAGGGATGAGAAAAGAAGCCTAGAAGATCAAAGGTTCCACATAACAGGAAAACTTTGTAACCATGTCAAGGTGGTGGTGGTGAAGACACGGAGCTTGAGAGCTCCAACAAGGGTGGCAGACAGAGCTCACCCTTGTAAAACCCCAAAAACGGTGACTAGAAAAACAACAAAAGGATATGGAGAGAAAGCTAGGTCTAGACTTACTTGGGAGAGCCTTGGCTAGGGTGAAGCCACAGTTACGATTCGCCGTGTACAGAGGTCTTTGTTGCTCACCAGGACCGCACCGCCACTCAGCACGCATAAGCGAATCCTCGCCAAACACTTGCTCGCAACCACAATGCAGAAGCTCCACAAGGAACTTCAAAGAGGTAGATAGAAGGCAGACATGGCTCGAAATGGAAACCTAGTGGAGAATGGAAGTCTCTTTAAAGCCCAACTGATGTAAATTATGGTGATACATGCCGGAATGCCGCCAGCCCCTCCACCACTTCGTCCTTGTCAAGAAAAACAATGGAATGAACCCTCTCATGAATACCCAATTACTTGCTTCTATATGAAGCCTCCACCACACTTGAGAAATAATCTGTCGTCGACTGCTGAGCGCTCGTACATGCGGGCATGTCATTTGCAGTCATCGCATGGGAGAACTGCGTGATTAACGGAGGTGTGACGGGGGATGATGAGGTGGTAGCATAGGGGACTTGCAATCCTACCACGTGCCTCTCACCCTCCCTCCTAACCAAGCACTTGTCCACCCACCTTGGGAAATTTTTTATTTTTATTTTATATTAAAAAACTAATTTATTTTTTTAATATACTATTAAAATAGATAAAAGTCATTAAAATTTAATTAATTTAACTTAGGTTGTGAAAAGGTGTAAAGTATTTTTCTATATTAAAAAACAATTATAAATAGCCTTTGTTTATTCGAATTATTGCCTTACTATTTTGTTTTGTATTAAAAAAAAAGTGTCTTATATTAAAAAAAGCAATTATAAATAGATTTTGTTTATTCAATTTTATTTTTTTTAACAAAAATATATAATTTATTATTATTATTATTGATTTTTGAAGAATTATACATGACAAGAAAATTCAATGTCAATATATCCAATTACAATAGGCAGAAGAACTGCTAAAAACCCTTCAAATAGTAAACAAAGACTATCAAGATAACATTTCCAGATGAACTTAGGGTATTGGTTGAAATAAACTGGCTTCTCCATTAAGACTTAGATAACCTTGAGCCAGGAGACAGGCTGCATTTTCCAGAGAATCTGTTGTTCCGTTTAAATCTCTCAAAATGTGAAAGAATTCAACCTGCTTGAAGTCCTTCAAAATGATTCAGAATTACGTTCAGAGTTGGAATATTAAAAAGACCATATGAATTTAACATTTTGATCAATATTTAATAGTCCCCATAAACATGAAGATATTTATAACCAACCTCCTTTGCCAACTGACAGGCCTTGAGTAAACTGTAACTCTCGGCTTGATTATTAGACATTTTACCAAGTCCCCAACTGAAACTAGTTACGGTCAACCGGTCAGGCGAGAATAACAGCCCCCCAGCTCCAGATAACCCGAGATTTCCCTTGGATGCGCCGTCGAAAAATATACTTGAACATGAAGAAATTGTCCACTGCTTTAAAAATTCACTCTTAGTGCAAAGAATTCGCCAGACTGAGGAGCAAATTGGTTTAACAATCTTCACTTTCTGGTTGTTAAAAGAACTATTTCCCAGCCAAATGTAGGCTTCAGCAGGTAAATCAGACAGAGAGAAAAAATTGAAAACTAATTCTGAAATGAACGACATGGATTGAGCAGCTACTTTGACAGGTAATGACCTCTGATCATTGAAAATCCAATCATTACGAGTGAGCCATAGAGACCACCAAATGATATTCGAGATTACCATCATGAGCTTTTTCCAGTCCTTGGAGATAACCGATTTTCCAGAATGATCATGACAGTCGGGAATGCTATCGTGCCAATTGGAGAAGAATGAAAAAATAGAACGATGGGATAATGCTGTAACATATATGTCATGAAGAGCAATCTCCCAAACTTGTTGAGCAAAAACGCAATTAATGAAACTATGATCAGATGTTTCCTCTGCATTCTTGCAGAAACAACATCTAAACGGGCCGTGGAAGCCTTCCTTTGCAAATTCTCGCCAGTCAAAACTCGACTATGAAGAAGGAGCAAAGTAAAAAAATTTGCCTTTGGGAGGCAAGGAGAGGATCAAACGTTCTTCCAAATAGCTGGAGAAAAGCAAGGACACGTGGAAGATTCAAGAACAGAGAAACCTAAGCCAATTGAGTATTTTCCTGTACTTCCACACCCCAAACATCTTTGGAAAAGCAATTAACCGAAGCCATACTAGATAGATGAAGAATCAACAAATTCTGTTGAGAAATAAGATGAACCGGAGTTTCAGGAAAGACCCAGCCAACCCAATTCCCATCACTATCCCAATTACAAATGTCTACCAGTCTGAGAAATCCTTTATTAGCTAACCAAATCTTAATATCTGACAGAGAATTAATAGAAGAAAGAGGAAGATTTCCTAAAATCTTATCCTCCGAGAGAAAAGTATTTTTCCCACTTCCTGGAATTCTATAAAGCTGAGACTGAATATTATCGAATCCTTTTCGGCAAAGATTCCAAACTGCTGCTCCTGAAGGTGTGTTAGCTATCTTAATATTTCTCAACGATCCTCCTTTTAAGTATTTCTTCCAAAAGATCATGCCGACTGGGTGATGTTTGTCTAAATATAAATGCCATACTAGCTTTCCTCCCAAACCCAAATTAGCTAACTCGGGATCTCGAATTTGAAGACCGCCCTCCAAGATGGGTCTTTTGAGGGTTTCCCAGTTGACTAAATGCATTTGCTTATGATTTCCTTTGCCACCTTCCCAAAGAAAATCACGAAGGAGTTTAGAGATTTGAGTAGAAATGGATTTGGGAGCAAGAAGCAAGGAAAGCTGGAAAATAGGGAGGGATGAAAGTACAGACTTTATCAAAATAAGTTTGCCAGCCTTTGTTAACCAATGCCCACCCCAGGAAACTAATTTAGATTTGAATTTATCGATCACATCCAACCACAGGGAAGGAGGATTGGGTCCCAAAGTTAAGGGAAGCCCCAAATACTTGATTTTATCCCATTTATCGAAACCAGGGAAGTCCAAATATTGAGCTATTCTAAGAAAAGACAGACGGTCTATATACCATCCATAAACAACACTCTTGTTGTTGTTGATCAATGCAATAGAAACTGAACAATAGTTTTGCAGAATTACATTGAAAGCCCGGGCAATGATAAGGGATGCCCCTCCCAATAGGAGAGATTCATCTGCCAAAAGGGTGTGGTTAATGGGAGCCACCCATATTGCAATCTTAATTCCAGGAAGAGCTCCAAAGACCATTTCAGAAGAGAGCTTTCTACTTAGCACTTCCACCATTAAAATATATAGAAATGGAGACAATGGACACCCTTGCCGCAACCCTCTCATATCTTGAAAGAACTTTGTCGGCCTTCCATTTACAAGCGGCGAAATCCAAGGCTTTTATGTGCAGGCTTTTATCAAAGCAACGAACTCTGCACTAAAACCAAAAGAGCTTAAGAGTTGATAAAGGAATGAGAGGTTGACTCGATCAAAAGCATTTTTCATGTCTATCTTTATCAACATGCCTTTTTCCTTTCTTTGGAAACTGGAATGAAGGGCCTCCTAAAGTTGTATCACATTATCTATTAAGTGTCTACCTTTGATGAACCCTCCCTGAAGAGGAGAAATTATAACTCTTAATAGAGATTTCAAGCTATTGGCTAATAATTTGGCAAAGATTTTATATGAGGAATTACAGAGAGAAATTGGTCGAAATCTATCAAAAGCGGTGGGGTTGGCTTCCTTTGGAACCAAGGCTAGAAAGGTAGAGTTGGAATTTCCTCCGACTTTGGATTTTTTGAGGAAAGATGAAATCATACGAAGGAGATCGAATTTGATAACAATCCAACATAACCTATAGAAATGGATAGAAAAATCGTCTAGCCCCAGGGCCTTATCAGGCTCCATAGCCCAAATGACATCAACCACTTCTTTCTCAGAAAATATTTTCACAAGTCCAGCATTGTCTTCTTGACTGACTAATGAAGGAATATTAGAGAGAAAATCAGAGTTCAACTCGGCATCAATTTTACTATCTTCCTGAAACAAAATCTGAAAGTGCTCATTAGCACCTATTAGTAATTGTGATTGACCTTTGATAATCTCTCCTGAAGAAGAACAAATCTCTGAAATGTGGTTACGGGAAAGCCTGGACCTATATTGACGATGAAAAAAGGCAGAATTTGTATCCCCTGCTAACAGCCAAAGACTGCGGGATTTAAGCCGCAAATGCACTTCCTCCTGGCGAAAGGAAAGAGAGGCTGAAAATTGAGCAGCCTGTTCAACAGCCAATTGAGGATGAGAAATTATCTGATTTTCCATGCTATGTTGAATATCAACTAGACCCTGAATAGTCTCTTCCCTGTTTCTCGAAGGATTTTTGATAGGCATTTTGATCCATCTTTTCAGAGCAACCTTTGTGAGCTTCAATTTTTCTTCCTAGACGAAACTGGGTGAACCATCAATGAACTGAGACCAAACTTGAGAGATTAATTCCCCAAAACCATCCCTTTCATCCCAAAGAGGATTGAAATGAAAAGGTAATGGGCCAAGATTTACTTCTCTTTCCAATAGAAGAGCAATATGATGACGGTCTGATGTGAGCTTAGGCAGAATTGTTGAAGATAAAATGCCAAAATCCAACAATGAGCTTTGAACTAGAAAACGATCTAATCGGGTAGAAATTTGGGCCAAACCCAATCTATTATTTGTCCATGTAAAAATGCCCTTCTTGGGCTTTAGATCTATCAAATCGTGGGCATGGATCAAGGAGTCTACTGTCTCCTGAAATTGATCCTTACCAATGATACCACCTCGCTTCTCCTTAGGATCTAGAACGATATTAAGATCGTCGGCCACTACAATATTTCTGAGATCATGATTTTCCAAGAAAAGTGGCAGAGTTTGCCAACAGATTTTTTTTTCAAGGTAATTGATCGGCACATAAAGGTTTAAAAGAGAGATGGTAGTCTTACTCAACAAATGTTGTAATTCAGAGAAGATCCAATGGTGCGTTGAATGAGAGGATTGAAGAAGAAAATTTTCCTCTGACCATAAAGTGGCAAGACCACTAGAAGTGCCCTGAGCACTTACAGCAATCCCATCCTTTTTATTCCATTTAGTCCTACTAATTGATAAGAGAGATTCATCTTCTATCTTTGTTTCTTGGAGCAGGAGAATGTCCGAAGGATTCATTTTGAGTAAGTCTTTTACTGCCTCGGCCTTAAGAGGATTCCCCAAACCCATGCAATTCCAAGAATTTATCTGCATTATTTACCCAAGGGACAGGGAGTTGCTCCTCCCTTTTGAGGCCTATTACGCTTGCTTTGGACAAATGACAATTCGATAGTAGGCTGGCTACCTTGCCTCTTGAGCCTCTCAGCTTCTTCCTCTCTAATTTCTTTTCTAGATTTCCTTCCAAACTTTTTAGCGAATTGCCCATCATCTTCCGAGGAGCCAGAGGACTCCACTTTCTTATTGAGAACGTTAGCATAAGAGGGAGATATTGGAGGTCTTATGGGAGATAGATCCTGTGAACAAGCCTCTTCCCTGGGTTTTACTAGATCAGACTCAATGTTAACTTCTCCTTCTTCAATATTGACTTTAGGAAGCTGAATTTCACCTTCTTCTAGAATAGGAGACATCTAGTCATCAGTAGAACTTAACACCTCAAAGGGATTTGAAAAACATGAATCCTTTCCATCATTCAGGAGAAGAGAAGATTTATGTTCTTCAGGATTAGTTCCACTACCGACATTGCCCTATTTTTTATTTACCTGTTTAGAAGAACCTGATTTTTAAACTTGCTTCCATTGATTAGGTTTGTCTAATACTATATCTGATTCAGTTTTTTTTACAGTTACATGCGAAATGTCCATATTCATGACAGAACCGACACTTAAAAGGGAGCTGTTCATAGTCTAATTCCTGAATATGGGACCAATCAACTAAATTAAGCCTAATTGCCTCAGCCAATCCAATCTCCAAATCAACCTTGACAGAAATCCTGGCACATGAATATTGCTCTTTCCTTTCTACCCTGTCAATGTATTTTCCAAGTGTATTCCCGATAGCTTCCAAGGATTCAAAATTCCAACAATGGAGGGGAAGATGGGGAAGCCTAACCCAAACTGGAACAGTGGAAGGCACATCCTAGGTTGGATCAAAATCCAGCGTCCATTTATTCAGATATAGACCTTGAGGACCCACAAAATAAGGGCCATTTCGAAATATAAGGTCTCGGTCATCTGTTGATTCAAATACAAAAACAAAGTAACCTCTGCCAACTAGATGGTTGCGAATTCCATCTGAGACCAATGGTCTCCAATTTCGTTGTACCCATCCATCAACAGCCTTCGGGGATGGCCACAACCCGGTGAATTGACCAATAAGTCCTCTTTCATTTAAATTCAAAGCAGTTCGACATGGATGCTCTATCGGAAGATCAACCGAGGGTATGTCTGCCTTCTTCATAAATGGTTGCCCCAGAGGGCTTCCCTTTCTCTTTCCACATGCATCAATTAGACGTTTAAAAGCATCTAACTCGAGAGGAAGTGGAGGGGGGCCTCCTCCAGAGGCCATAGATTCACTTGAGAAGAAAATTATAATGCAAACCCAGGAAAATCAGACAAAGGCTGTTACAAAGAGAAGGAAACAAACCAATTTCTTGAATCCAAGGAACACAGCCTTCAAAAGGACAGAATCAAGGGAGCCCTGAACCCATGTGATCTTCACCGCAGAGCAATCTAGAAGCTATCATGACCCAACCAAGAATCCAACGAAAGTATACCCAGGCTCTACCAGGACGAGGAGGCAAAAAACCTACAAAAACAAACACGTTGATGATCAAGAGAGGCCAACCTCCTCTTTCATATGCCGTGAACTCCGACAACCCCACAAGGAAATCTACAAAAACAAGCAGCCAGGCTCTAAGCAGGCCAAACAGGTGGATCTGGAAGGAGTCCAGGCTCCACAAGCAGCAGAAACAACACGACGTAAAAATTCAAAAAAGAACTCAAAAATGTTATGGGAGCGATTTTTTCAAATGCTCACGAAACCTTTAACTTTGGAGACATAATGAATATCTTGTTTATTCAAATTATTGACTTGCTATTTTGTTTTGTATTAAAAAAAAAATTGTGTCCTTGTTAACACAAAACTTTAGATGATGGGAAGATGATATCACATTTAAAGCGACTCATGAATTTGTTGTCGTGTATTTTAATTTTTTTGTTTGAATATTTTATCGTCACATTTAAAAAAAATATTGTAGGTTGGTTATTTTATTTTACAATACGCTATTTGGTTTTGACTAAGCCAATCTATTTTTTTTTTAACAAGAACGGTTATGTTGCATTAAGCGGCATTCTGGCAAGCCAGAATCCGAAAGTTACAGATCTGAAGAAAGTTGGTGACCTCTAACAGT
>LPNX010058937.1:256894-354058 GCA_001517045.1 Pseudotsuga menziesii
ATGGCTCCTTTCGCCTTGGCTGCCTTCGCTGGTTAGTTACTGGCTGAAAATCACCCTCTTTGACTGGTCTCGCATCCTCAGAGGCTTTGGGGCAGCTTTTTGCGAAATGACCGTAAGCATGACACCGGAGGCACTTAAAGGGAATCTGCTCGTAGTCCAGCTCTTGGATATGGCACCATTCCCCTAGGGACAGCTGAATGGCTTCCGGAAGTCCTTTCTTGAGGTTAACCTCAACACAAATACGAGCGCATGTAAATTGATCCCCTTTCGGCTCCACACTGTCCAGGAACCGCCCCAGCTTATTTCCAATCTCCTGCAGAGATCCTTTCCCCCATAGATGTAAGGGAAGATGAGGCAGCCTAACCCAAACAGGGGCTACGGTGATCTCATCTCTGGGATTGAAATCAAGAGTCCAGGGGGCTAAGAACAGCCCCCTCGACCCCATGAAATAGGGTCCAGATCTGAAAACTAAATCACGGTCCTCTTTCCTCGAGAAGCTGAAGACAAAAGAACCCCTGCCTACTGCACACAGAGAAACGGTTCCATGTATAATCGGCTTCCAACGGTCTTCCACCCATGCCTCCACCGTTTTGGGGCTAGGCCATAACCCCGTAAACTTTCCAATGAGGCCTTTTTCTGCTAGAAGGAGGGCAAGATCGCAGGGCTCCTCTGGAGATAGCTCAAGAGAAGGGATCTCCTCCATCTTCTTAACAAACTTAGCCGAGAAAGAAGGCTTGGCTTTAGGACCTGAACGGACTAAAGCTTTGAAAGCTTCCAAAGGATCTTCTCCCATCTCAATAATCGGATCTGGGGCCATTGTAGCAGGGCGGCGACCACCAGAAGCTCTGAACGCCGATCCGCTGCCCGGTAAGCAGAAACCCTGAAGATTCGCGCACCTGCAAACACGTCGGCCGATCCAATCTCTTCGGGAGAACCTTGACTGATGGGTATGCCGCGATCCGCCCTAGAAGCTGGCTGGGCGAGCCACCCAAGCGATGGCGGCGGCTCCTTCAGTCTTTCGCTCCATGAACGTTCATGGCGGCGGCTCCTTCCTTGTTTTACCCATCGTCCATTCGAGGTATCTCTTTCACGTTCTGATATGCGATCAGCAGCGATTGACAGCGATCTTACAGATTAGCAGCGATCTTCAAAGCGATAGCTCCTTCTTTCAGATTCGATCCCAGCTCGACTAAGCCAATCTATTAGTTATCATCTTTTTTTTGTATATGTTGCACTTGACATTTAAATGTTTTTTAAAAAGTTTTGTCACCTCGTTAACTTGTCATGCTCGTCTAATGTGGGACATTGAGAAATGTTTTTGAGCCTTTTGTAGTTGGATTAATAACAAGTTGGTATGGTAAAATAAACCATTTCAAAGTTTTAAGTCCTTTTATTACTGCAAAAATTTCCAACTTTCTATTGTACTTATATGTTGTGTGAGGCCAAAACCTTGATCCATTCATGCATGATTCTACTTTTTCCAATAAAGCACCTTTCCATATTAATGTCAAATGATAGAAGGGCCATACCTCTTGGGTATTTGTTTTCTTCACGAAAATGGATATTTGTTGTATTAAAAGAGACAGTCCTTGCTTAGTGATAAATTCGGTGGTGTACAAAACATTCATTGTTCTTTGAGGAGACTAGAGATTAGTTAATGGTCAAACTATAATTTTTGCCATCTTCGTTGAGCTATTACATTCATCTATAGTATTTGGAAGGAAAATCGAATACAACAATAAGAGCTTATCACTTTCTTATGCATGCCCTGTGCAAACCTTTTTCAGCCCACTCCTCCT
The DNA here is from genome assembly GCA_001517045.1 of Pseudotsuga menziesii. NCBI lineage: Eukaryota > Viridiplantae > Streptophyta > Pinopsida > Pinales > Pinaceae > Pseudotsuga > Pseudotsuga menziesii. The sequence continues at coordinate 258,694 of LPNX010058937.1, forward strand.
CCATCTGGACCAAGTTCCAACATTTGCCTCATGGATATGTGGCAGAGAGTTGAGAACTCCATCCATCTACCCAAAACATACACTCACGGGTTGCAGACTGTATGTGGGCCTGGGAGTGTCCATCTCCAACATGCATGAGATTATTTATGAGTTGATCTCCACCACCACCAGCACATAGAGTTCACACTCGAGAAGAGCGCCCGATTTAGCAATATCGAAACTGCGGGGTAGAAGATCCAGGTCCTTATTTCCTGCACAAAACACACACTTCCCTTTTGATGTCCTATATTCAGAAAAGAGATCAACACTTCCAGCTTGTAGAGCGTAGCGAGCGAGCCAAAGAATAAGATTCGTTAATGTCGAAGCCAATTGCACTATTGGAATTTGAATGGGGATGAGATTAGGGAACTGGGTGCATTTCCTATCCATAGGTCGTGGAGTTAAAAGATCCAATAGGGAGGATGAAAACTTTGTTTGTAGCTTTGTCTGCTTCAACATTTAAATTTCTTGAAATGTGAAAGAACTTGATTGAGCCAAATTTGGGGAGAAGAAGTAAAATCCTTTCCGGATAGAAATTTAATTTAACATTACGTAGCATTTGTCCATGAATTATATAGTTAAAGAGCATCGGGGAGTCTCCAAAGATGAGGATTTCTGTGTAACGCAAGAGAAGAGATAGCTGACAACCTTAAAATATAGTTGAGGCTTCTGCTTGATTGTTGGATTTAGTCCCCAACCCCCAGCTATAACTGAGATCAATGATTCCTCCAGGGGAAAGAGCACCCCTCACGCACCTATTGCTCCATAAAAAAAGACAATTTTGTTTTGTTCTTTCCTCCATATAGCAAATTCAGAACTTGGCACTCTTATTTTCCATTACTGAGGGTTTTTAGGGTGACTTGATAAGTGGGGGAAGTCCAGTGAGGGGAGGTCCCCTATCCAAATTCTTTCCCTGTTGGAATCTGTAGAGTCCAGGTTCTTCCCAAATTCTTTTAAGGTTTCCAAAAGGATTCCTTTGGCCTAACCTGCTACTTGGATAAGGGTGAGGGAGATGCTGCTGAAAATGGATTGATTCCTGGCTAACCAGAGCTTCCAGTAGGTGAACTTAGGGAGAGCTGACCAAATTTATTTCCAAACTAGATTGTGTCTCAAAGGGGATGGGTATCTTATTTGCCACGAGATGAATAGTTGAGGTATACTGGTGGAGATGAGAGCTAGGATCTGGAGGTCTTTGAGAAGGAGAGTCCAAACTTGAGATGATAATTTCCATTCCAAAAAAAGGTGGTCAATGGTTTCTGAGGCATGGCAAAAAAGTGGACAATGGCAAGGGCCAAGGATGCCTCTTTTAACCAGATTTTCCCCTGTGAGAATTTTTTTGTGCCCAAGGAGCCAGGAGAAGAAGCTAACTCTGGGGAGTCCAAAGGGGAGCCAGACGAATTTCCATAGTTTCTATTGAGAGTTCGAATCTTTTTCTATTTGAAGAAGCTTGAATCCTAGAGAAATAGTGTATTCCCCTATCTTCCCCCACCCTCTCTTATCAAGGAGAGAGATATCGATTGGAGCACAACCTGAAAGATAGAAGAGAAGGGAGGTCTTGGCATCCAAAAGGATCAGAAGGACCTCGAGTATGCTCCAATTTTCCCAAATTCCATCAGCTGTCCAACTTGAGATGTAAAATAAGGTATTGAGATTTTTCCCCAAAGCGCATTCTTGAATTCCATCTAGATCAGAGATGATATTAAGAGGAGGACGACCGAGAATGCTATCAGTCCAAATAAGGATCGTCTTCTCATTCCTTGGGATCTAGTAGAGGTGGGGTAGGAATAATTTCATACCTTGTCTTTACAAAAAGGACCTTGCCACCCATTACAAGGTTTGATAAATGAGGGTCTTGAATCTGCAACCCTCCCTCTTTTTTGGTCTTCTTACCACGTTCCAGTTGACAAGGTAGAACTTTGTTTGGTTCCCTTTCCCCGCTCTCCACATAAAACTTTTCAGATACTTTGAGATTTTGTCAGTAAAGGATTTTGGGGCCAAGAAGACATACAACTGATATACAGGAAGGGAGGAGAGGACTGAGTTTATGAGCACAAGCTTCCCGGAGTGATTCAACGATCGACCTCCCTAGGATCTGATCTTAGCCTTTATCTTATCATCCACTTCTTGCCAATGTTTTTCTTTTGATACACCGGATGAGATGGGGAGTCCTAGATACTTGAAACTTCCCCATTAATCAAATCCTTGCATTCCTAGTAGTCTTGTGATTCTTGATAGAGCTACATGTTCCACGTTCCATCCATATATGGATATTTTGTAGTTGATTTGCGCACCGAAGACCATGCAATAAGAGTGAAGGACACGCTTGAAAGCTTTCGCAATGTTCCTAGAGGCTCATCCTAAGAAGAGAGAGTCGTCAACAAACAAAGAGTTGTTTATGGGGCCAACACCTTGGACTGTTCTTATTCCTGGAAAGTTCCCAGCCAAAATTTCCTCCCGCAACTTCCTGCTCAAGTAGTCAACTATTAAAATATAAAGGAACGGGGAGAGAGGATATCATTGCCTGATACCTCGAGAAGCTTGGAAAAAACTAGAAGGCTTTCCATCAATCAGAGGGGCTATCCATGGACCCCCTATGCAAGCTTTTATTTTCCTGATGAAAGGTGTGTTGGACCCAAAAAATTTCAGAACCCTATATAGAAAGGAGTGCTTGAATCTGTCAAACGTGTTATCCATGTCAAATTTTATTATCATACCTTTCTCCTTTAGTGACTTGCTGGAGTGGATCATTTCTTGGACTAGGATAACATTGTCTAGGATTTGTCAACCTTTGATAAAGCCTCCTTGATTTTGAGAGACTAGCTTGTAGAGAAGATATTTTAGTCGATTAGCCATCAGTTTGGAGCATATTTTTAAGAATAATTACAGAGAGAGATCAGTCTGAAATGAGTGAACGAGCCTGGGTTGGCTTCCTTAGGAATTAAGGCCAAGAAAGTTGAGTTAGTTCCTCCCTCGATTTTGGATTTTTGTTGAATTTTTTATCATCCGTAGCAGGTCTTTCTTTATGGTGTTCTAGCAGGATCTGTAGAAATGGAAAGAAAACCCTTCTGGCCTCGGTGCTTTGTCCGGATCCATACCCCAAATCACAGAAATAATTTCTGCTTCGGAGAAGGGCTTTAGAACATCCTAATTCTCTGAGGGAAGGATCCGAGAAGGGATGTTGTCCAAGAAATCCCTGGTATCCTCCTCATCGACCTTTCCTTCCTCAAGGAAGAGTTTTTTAAAATGGTCGTGTGCTTCCTCTTTTAGTTGGTATTGACCCTTGGCTATCTGACCATTTTCCAATCTAATTTGGTCAATATGATTAAGAGATTGGCAAGCCTTTGCCTGCATATGAAAAAGGGCAGTGTTCCTGTCCCCAGATTTTAGCCAAGTGCTATGGGATTTAAGTCTCCAATACTCTTCTTCATTGTGAAAAGCTTGGAAGGTGTTGGATTGTAACTTGACTTTGTAATCTAGATCATTTGACTCCATGATTTTCCTTTCCATATCCAATTGGGCTGAAAGGAGAGAGGAGACCGTTTCTTTCTTTGTTGTGGTAGGAGTCTTGGTATTGGTTTTCGCCCATTCCTTTAATGCAACCTTGGTGTTTTTTTATCTTTTGTTCCCAGAAAAAACACGGGGACCCGGTAATGGGGAGACCCCATGCATTTTCTAGAGTCTCAGAGAATCTAGGAATAGAGAGACACTGAGGACTGAACCAGAAGGGGATCAGACCTAACTTTTTGACATTCTGAAGAGAGAGAAGGATGCATTTATGATCATAAGCAAGGTTAGCCAGGATTTGGGATTGCAGAATATTTCCTTCCAAAGTAAGAGAGCATTGGGCTAATAACTGATCCACCCGAGAAGTGACATGATTTACTCCCACTCTTTTGTTTATCCAAGTGTACTGTCCTTCCTTTGGTTTAATGTCCATAAGGTCCCATTGAAGAATGAGGTCTTCGAGCTGGTTTCTGAAACAGTCCCTCCCAAAGAAGGCCTCTTTTTTTTCTTCCTCTGAGCTCATTACCAGATTTAAGTCCCCAGCAAGAATTATGTTGGGGGGGCGGGGGGGGGGGATAGATCTCCAGGAACCCTACCAGAGTGTTACAACATTCTCTTTTTTCCATGTAGTGAACAAGTAAATAAAGGTCNAAATAAAGGTCGAAGAGGGAAATGATGACCTTGGAAGGAAGGCGTTGAAGTTCCATGAAGAGTAAAGTCATTCTTATTCCAAAGAGTGGCTAAACCACTTGAAGCTCCTCTGGAATTGATGACATATCCTCCTTGTTTTTTCCATGTCACGCTACTAAGAGAAATAAGGGTTTCTTCCTCCATTTTGGTCTCTTGGAGCAGGAGGATATCAATAGGGTCCATTCTTAACAAATCTTTGGCTGCTTTCACTTTGTTTGGACTACCTAGTCCTCTGCAATTCCAAGGGACCAACTTCATTATTTACTCTGGGTATGGTAGGAGGATCCTCCTCTATTGCTTCGTGTCTTGGGGTTCCTGGTGAAGGAGCTATCCAATGTGGATTGATTTCCTTGCATTTTTATTTTTATTTTTAGCTTCTTCTTCCCTTAGCTCCCTATTGGATTTCCTCCCTTGGTGCTTAGCTGTTTTTTCAAAGGGTTCCTCTTATGAGGTGGAGATAGTATCAAGTGGTCGTCTCTTGGCCATTTCTGCATATGATGGGATAAGGCCTAGATTTTGGAGGGAGAATTTGAGGATGAGAGAGGCATGGGTTCTGGTATCAACGTAGGATTTTCCTGATCTTTTCCAACTAGTTCCTTGGACACTTGTCCCTCCTCCTGCTCTTCCTGGCTTCCATCCCCTTCGTGAGCTTCTTCGGCATTATCCAAGGTGGTAAAATGATTAGATGGTCCTTTCAATGGTCTTTGAATAATATTTGTAGGACTCGGGGTAGACTGAGACTCTAGGTCCGAACGATCTTGCTGTCCTCCTTTCCCTTTAGATCTAGATTTATTTTTACCTCTTGTGGATTTTTAGACTATTTTCCAGTGGTATGCTTTTCTTCTCTTCGTTGTTTCCTCTTCCTTGATTTTGCAGTGCCTAGAGAAGTGTCCACATTCATGGCAGTGTCTGCATTTGAAAGGGAGTTGCTCGTAATTGAGCTCTTTGATATGGGACCAGTCTACTACTGTGAGTTTGATGGCCTCTGGAAGACCTACTTCTAGATCCACCTCTACGCAGATCCGGGCACAGGAGTATTGGTCTCCCCTTTTGATTACATCTATAAATTTGCCTAGGGTGTTTCCTATTGCCTCTAAGGAATCCTAGTTCCAGCAATGCAAGGGGAGGTGTGGCAATCTCACCCAGACTGGTACTGTTGATGGGACATCTTAGGTTAGATCAAAGTTAGGGGTCCATTTATTGAGATATGGTCCTTATGGCCCCATGAAATATGGACCATTTCTGAAGATGAGTTCCTTATATTCTTTGCTTTAAAAAACGAAGACAAAAATACCTTTCCCAACAAAGAAGCTGCTTGCCTCCTCCTTGATCAAGGGTTTCCAATTCCTTTTGCTCCAGGATTTGATTTCCCTTATAGACGACCACGAGCCTGTGAACTTGCCAATTAGTCCTTTTTCAACGAGGTTTAGGGTAGTCCTGTAGGATTTAGCCATGAGGAGAGCCACTGAGGGTATCTCTGCAAGCTTCTTGACAAACTTCTATTGCGTGGAAGATGTAAGTTTCTTGCCATGATCTGCGACAAGTTTCCTGAATTCCTCAATTTCCTAAGGGACGTGAGGCGATAAGGGAAACAAAGGAGGATAAGATCCTCCTTCAACTATCGTGGAGCCCAACTACGCCTAGCCACAATTGCTCAGTAGATCTCCTCCTGCTTGCTGCTGTCGCCTGCTCAGATCCTCCTGTTCAAATCTGCCTGCAATCAATTTCAAGGGCTGCCATTTTTTTATTTTTTACGGAAATGGTTAAAATTTTGATTAGTGTCTGGCAAAGGGGCTGCCAAGGCCTTTACAATGCATTTTCAAAGCTGCTATACTAGACTTCATCTCCAGCTTAACATTCTTGACAGATTTGTGCTGTTGGATTGCTGTTGGAATGCCCATGTGAACAGACAGGCAAGTGCCGCTTTAGTCTTAGGGAAGCGGGTGATTTGAAATTTCTCCATTGATAATAAGCTGGCTCTTACTCAGGGTAGTACCGCGGTTGGCTTTAGCATCCGCTAGATTGTTAAGAGTCCTTGGAACATGATAAGCCTTATGAGTTCTAAAGTGCTTAAGCAGGAGAAGGACTTTCCTGTACGTGTGGGAAAGGCTTATATCCGTTGGCATCTTCTTCGTGTGTAATGCTTTGACTATCAGCCTGGAGTCACCAAAAATAGTAAGCTTCTGAATGTTCAGCTTCCTTGCTTGGTTTAGACCTTGCCACAGCGCTAGATACTCTGCTTGATTGTTGGAGGCGTGTCCTAGGCCCCAAGCATAGGACAGATGGGGGTTGCGAGAAGGCTCGAAAATAATGCCTCCTCCTCCAGCTTGACCGGGATTCCCTTTCGAGGCCCCGTCAAAGAAAAGGCACCATTCATCCAGGGCTGACCTCCACTTAATGAATTCCTGTTCTTTCAGCCTGATTTCCCAGTGTGCCTTTTCAGGAGGATTGGTAGCTTTATTGCTTTGCTGGTTCGAATTTATCTCCTTAAACCAGCTATCTTCTTCAGGAGAGAGGGTAGTCGCATTTCTGATTGTAGACTTTGTGCTTAAAGCTTCAGAGAGCATGGTCCTAGCTTTAATTGCAACTTGAGTTGGGAGTCTGCCTTCCTCCTTAAAATTTCTGTTATTTCTTTCCAGCCAGACCTTCCAGCACAGGAATTTAGGGGTCCACATCCACGCTAGTTTGAGGAGTTTTTTTTGTTGAAATTGAAGGGAGCGAGAGAGATCCAGCAACTTATCAACTCCTTTATTGAGTTTGGCAGACTTACAACGATTGAGCCTAACATGAGCCTCCATACCTCTCTAGTGAACTCACAGATAATGAACAGATGCTCGATTGTTTCTTCAGCCCAGTTGCACAGAGGGCAGCGTGATGGCCCTTCCCAACCTTTTCTCTTCAGCTTTTCACCTGTCAAAATGCTGTTATGAAGGAGAGTCCATATAAAAATGTCAATTTTAGGAATAGAGGCGAATCTCCAGAGTGCTTTCCACGGCCCAGGATTGGGAGGGACCCAAGGCACCTCCAAAATCGCAGCGTAGCCTTCAGCTGTAGTATATTTGCCAGATCTTGAGCCCCAACTATGTTTGTCTTTAGCTCTGGCGCTGATGGGCGATTTCCCTTGCAATAAATCCAATAGATTTGTAGCTTCCTCTTTTAGCTCATGAGGGTAGTCGCCAAGGTTCCAGTTTACCCATGATTCTTCCTCATCATTTCTCCAAGAGGAAATGTCCATCAATGTGCTGCAATTTTTGGCGAGAAGCCAATCTTTAATGTTTCCCAGATCGCTTGAGTTGTTGAGAGGCTGATCCCCAAGGATCGAGTCCTCCCAAATTCTTATTTTCGCCCCATTGCCAGGAGTCCACGTGAGCTTGGACGTGAAGAAAGGGAGGGCTCTTTTACAGAGTGAGAATATCGGGGAACCTTTCTGCATTTTTGTGGGCCTTTCAAGACATCTCTCTCTGTCTCCTGTAAAATATTTCTTCCGGAGGATTTGCTTGCTCCAGGTTCTTTTTCCTGTGATCATTTTCCAAAGAATTTTGCCACCCATGGCTAGATTTTGGGTGGCCACGTCTCTTAGTTGAAGGCCCCCTTCCATCTTTGGCCTTGTGATCTTGTCCCAACTCACTAGATGGAGCTTTTTTTCACAATTTCGGCCGCCCTCCCACAGGAATCAAGGTAGCAGCTCATTGATTCTGTTTGTAATGGTTTTTGGAGCTAGAAGAACCAAGCATTGATAGATTGGAAGGCTGGTGAGGACTGAGTTCATCAAAATCACTTTACCTGCTTTGTTGAGCCATGTTGCCCCTCACGCGTGGATCTTGTTTTTTAGTTTGTCCAGCATTGGCAGCCAATGGACAACTCTAGGTGCAGCTTTGAAAATTGGAATGCCCAGATAAGTAAAGGTGTCCCAGATAGTGATGCCTTCCATTTCAAGAATCCGAGATAGCTCCAGCATTTCTCATGGAGAGCAGTTCCAGCCATAGACCTTACTTTTGTGGAAGTTTATTTCACTTCCAGAGCTGTTTTTGTAATAGTCAAGCTCTGTTTTAAAGTTCTTAGCTGTGTTGAGATTGGCAGCTCCTAAAAGAAGCGTATCATCAGCGAACTGGGCGTGGTTTACATCCTTGACCTTTGGGACAATTCTAATGCCTAAGAGAGACTTGTTTTGGAGACTTCTGTTCATCTGGTAGCTTAGGACAGAGGCTTGGATGAAAAAAAGAACAGGGGAGAGAGGGCAGCCTTGCCTTAATCCTCTCGAGGCCTGGAAAAAATCGGTAGGGCGTCCATTAACCAGCGGGGCAATCCAAGGGGCTGAGATGCATGCTTTGACCCACATTATGAATTTCTTATTAAAGCCAAAGTTCCTCATGGCTGCAAAAAGGAAATCATGCCTGACTCTGTCAAAGGCATTGGCCAAGTCCAGCTTTACCACCATACCCTTCTCTTTTTTCTTGTAGCTGGTATGAATGGCTTCCTGCACTAAAATAATGTTATCCAGAATCTGTCTTCCTCTCACAAACCCCCCTTGATTTTCCGGGATCAGCTTAGGCAGTATTCTTTTGAGTCTGTTAGCCATTATTTTGGTTATGATTTTGTAACCTGTGTTACACAAGGAGATAGGCCTAAATCTGTAGAAGTTCTTAGCACCTTTTTTCTTTTGGAATGAGAGCTAAAAAAGAGGAGTTTGTGCTGCCACCCAACTTGTTACAATTCTGAGCCTTCTTAACCATTCTGTACAAGTCCTTCTTTATTATGTCCCAGCAAGAGATGTAGAACCGGGCTGTGAAACCATCCGGCCCTGGAGCTTTGTGTGGGTCCATTTTGTAGAGGGCTTTCTTGATTTCTCGGATACTAATAGGGCTGTTCAACTGAAGGTTGTCCTCATCATTAATCAAATTTGGAATCTCTGAGAGAGGATAGGAATTCGGCTCCACAGGTTCTAGATCAGGGGCGGAGTAAAGATTTTTGAAAAAGGAATGGGCTGCCTCCTTAATGCCTCTAAAGTCCTTTATGACATGGCCTTGTGTCTGAATTTCATTGATGGAGTTATAAATTTTTCTGGCTTGGGCTTGCTTGTGAAAGAACGTAGTATTTTTGTCTCCAGCTTGAAGCCAAAGTGTCCTTGATTTGACTCTCCAGTAGGTTTCCTCTTCTCTACAGGCTTTGTGGTACTTCTTTTGGAGCTCAGCTTCCTGGATGAGCAAGGCAGGAGTGACAGGGGACTCTTCCAAGATCAATTGGTGCCGTTCTAAGGCCTTCTAGATTCTTTTCCTTTTAGCCATGGGAGAACCCAGCCCTTTAGCCCAGTCTTTTAGAGCTGCTTTGAGTCTTCTGAGCTTTCCTTCCCAGACAAAGAAGGGGGACCCATAAACCGGGTCCTTCCATGAGTTAGACACAATGTCAAGGAAACCTTCCTGATTTACCCAAATTGGGATAAACCGGAACGGGATAGGACCTAACCTTTCTTCAGGATAAAGGGAGAGGGAAATCGGTTTATGATCAGAAGTATAATGCGGGAGAATCTTGGAGGTCGCCATAAGCCCTAGGGTTAGGAAAGAGGAATGGATGAGAAAGCGGTCAAGGCGGGTAGCTATGTGACCAGGTCCTATTCTTTTATTTGACCAGGTGAACTTTCCCTTGTCAGGGATGATGTCTTCAAGATCCCAATCTAGCATCAGATCTTCCACCCACTCTCTTGCAGGGTCCCGGACTATTGATCCCCCTTTTTTTTCGGCCAGAGCAAGAGTTACATTTAAGTCTCCAGCCAATACTAAATTTTCAGGGTTGTGATGATTAAGAAAAAGTTTTAAGGAATCCCAGCATTCTTTTTTTTCATCAAATGAGACAGGAACATATATATTAAAGAGGCTTACAAGATGGTCGGAGTATTTGTGGAGCAGCTTGGTGAATAACCAGTGAGTGGTTCCTTCTTCTTCTACCAGGTCGAGCTTTGCAGAGTCCCAAAAGGTTGCTAAGCCTCCCGAGGCTCCTCTTGCACTTACAGCCCTACCCGGGCCTTTCTTCCAAAACGAGTTGCTTGCTCGGAGGAGAGCATCCTCCTCTAGTTTTGTCTCCTGTATTAGTAGTACTTCAGGCATCCTTACTCTTACTAAATCCCTTATAGCTTCTTCTTTTAGGGGGCTGCCTAGTCCTTTGCAATTCCAGGAGACGAATTGCATTATTTACCTGGGTGAGGGGGATGACCCCCTTTCGGGGTCTTTCCTAGCTTCATCCCAGATCTGGTATTCATCATTTAAGGGATGGTGTGTTGTGAGCCTTGTACCACGTCCTTGTAGGACTGCTCTTCCCTTCTCTTCTTCTCTGTCTTCCGTCCGCGCTTTGGTTGATCTGGGGTACCTGACTGACTGCTTGCTTCGGTGTCACCTTCCTCAGAGGATTCAGCTCCTATTTCTGAGCCCAAACTGATGTGTTCTTTGGACGGACTGGAGGCTCCAGGTTGATGGATTTGATCAATTGGGTCTTGTGGTGCCTGGGCTTCTTCAGCTTCTGGAATATTTGCGGGGGTTTGGTCTACATTAGGAACTTCCTAATTGATAGTCTTTGAGTTGCCTTCCTTTGGGGGTCCCTCGGACGTTTTCTCCTTGCTTCTGGCTTTATTCGTGGTTTTCCCTTTCTTTACTTTCTACCATCCTTGAGCATCTTCTTTCTCAGCAGCTAGCTTGGGACAATATCTTTGGAAGTGGCCATGTTCTTGGCAGTTCCTGCACTTGAAGGGCAGGTGCTCGTAGTCTAGCTTATGGTAATGAGTCCAAGATCCGACCTTTATTTTTATTGCCTCAGGGAGACCAGCTTCAAGATCAACTTCAACACAAATTCTAGCACAGGTGTATTGTCCCTTATTATCAGCTTTGTCAATGAAACGACCGATTCCGTTCCCAATTCTCTGAAGTGATTCGCAGTCCCAGCAATGCACCGGAAGGTTAGGGAGCCTGACCCACACCGACACTTCTTTGGGGAGATCGATCGAGGGAACAAAGTCTGGTGTCCATTTGTTCAGGTATAGGCCCTGCGTCCCCATGAAGTAGGGGCCATTTCTAAAAATTAAGTCTCGGTCTTCTTCTGAAATGAATTCAAAGATAAATAACCCTCGCCCGACGGGGTAACAAGTCACTCCATGTTTCAGATTGGGCTTCCAATTTCTCTGTATCCAGTCATCTGTAGTTTTGGTGGAGGGCCATAGGCCCATGAACTGACCCACGAGACCTCGTTTCGCCAATGCCAGAGCTATTTTCATTGGTTTTTCTTCAGGAAGGGCGATTTCTGGAATTTCCTCTAGCTTCTTGATGAATTTTGGGACCTCCGGAGGAGAGGCTTTCTTGCCTCTGCTGTAGAGCAGCCTTCTGAAGGCATCCTCATCTGAATTGGACCGGGGGGGGCGACCTCCCCTCCCCTAGGCGTCGCCATGCTTCTCCACGCAGCCTCAACTACCCTCTCTCGCGCTCAGCTAACCCTAGCGCGCAGCAAGGGCTGGCAATTTTTTACTATCCCCTAGAGATTTTTATTAAAGGAGTTTTCTTTTATTTGTCTCACTACATTTCTATTCTAGTCTATCCATTTACATTAACCTTTGGAAATCAATTTTTGTAGAATATATCTTTCCACATAAATATTTTTAAGAAGTGGAAGAAGATAATTAATACCTCCTAAGAAAGATTACAACTTCTTGGAAGTTTTTATTACATTTAGAAAGAGAAGAACATCTTCTATATTACAAGGATATGTTTACTTTTCCTTATTTAATTTGTAATCTAAGATAATCAATTATATTTTATCAGGTTAATTTTGTTTTTTCGACAAGCTAATGACATGTTCTTTGACTAATTGAAAGAATTTACTAAGATGAGGATCATGCTCTTTAAGTGATCCAAAATATACAAAGACATCATCAAAATATATAAAAAATAAAATAATGATAAGAACTGAAAATAATGATAAGAATTTACTAAGATGAGGATCATGCTCTATCTCTGAAAGTATGTTGGACCATTTTTTAGTCCAAATGGCATGACAATCAATTCATATGTCCTTGAGCAATGCTAAAAAGTTGTTTTAAGGATGTGGTCTTGATTTGATAAAAGCCACTTTTACAAACAAATTTATTATACACCCTTCTACCTATTAAGTGAGTTAGTATAGTACCTTTGTGAGGCATGGCATATCAAAGCTCAATGTCGATTTCATTTCGTGGAATGTAATGGATTACCTTTTCTTTCATTTTTTTTGTTCACTATATTGATTGACCATAAAAGCCGAACGATGAAATCTAGATCTGTAAGGTTGAATTAATTTGTATTCAAGGAATTCATTAATGACTTCTTCCATATCTTTTTGTGAAGGACCAATAAAAAAATATTTCTTTCCCATACGCTTTGGCTCGTAGCAAAATTTTGTTGTAGCCAAGATGCTTGGTTATTGAGATTGCAACATTCTTCAATATTTTCTTTAGTTAACATTATTTCTTATCTATGGCTTTAATCATAGACATTATTTTAAGTCATCTTTCTCTCTCTATACTTTTATTTTATATTTATTTTAAAGAATGATAGTTGGACATAGTGGGAAGTTGTATCTTTGAGATTATGGTATTCTTCTTTGGTTTCTTAGTTAGTATCTTTTGCAAACGCTTTGACATCCTTTCATGTAGGCTAAGGGTTTAGCTCAATAATTTTAAGCTTTGATCTAACTTTGTAACTTAATGGACTACCGAGACACAATTTATGTATCCATCGAAATGAGATGTATATAAAAAAAATTAGAAAATTAATAGCAACACGAGGAAACTTTGCATTAAACTACTGACCTAAAATTGCTTGCTTAATTATGGAAGAAGATACTAAAAATGGTATGCTATACATACATGATCCTAATTTTATGAGAATTTCACAAGTATAAGATCATTTAGACTATTGCCCTGCAAGGCCAATAATCTTATTTCAATGTGTAATGGGCTCAAATATTGTTAAGGCACACTAAATAATGTTAAAATTGCACCGGTTAGCAAAAGACAAAAGTTTTTTTATGAGGTTCCTACTTTATATGGAAATTCACTTACAACATATATTCCATTGCTAGGCTGGAATAATGGTCGGGATTCCTTTTTCTTTGACATTCTTGCTTGGATTTGATACCATTTGGGTTGAATACTTTTTCCCTTTTGTTCTCCTTTTGATATGTTATAAAGATTCCATAGGCCAGGCTCTTCTATCTTTTCTTTATACTTGTCAAAATTTCCATACCATTTTTTTCCTTCAACTCTCTCTATGCAGACTCTTCTATTCATATCATCTTCATGCTCACCACAAGAGTTTAATTCATAAAACTCATCATCAAAATCAAATTCATTAACATCTATTGAGATGTACTCCTAATTTTAACCAAATTCTCCATCGTCTTACTCTAATTTCCCATAGAGATAACATCCTCTTTTTCCCACTTGGGTCTGCTTTCCAAATTTCTTTTTTGTTGAAAAGATATTTTCTTCCAATGGTTTTTTGTTGGCTTTTTAATTTTTTCTCTTAAAAAACAAAATATCCCATAAGTGTTTACATGTGAGAAATATTGACAATGTTTTTGGACTTAGTGGTTCTTTATTACTTGTTTTATGGAGTCTCTATCCACAAAAACCTTAAATACAAATTCTAATTATTTCAACTACATCTATGAAAGCTTGGTCTACAATTTCACAACTTATGTTTTTCATCATGGAATGAACATGTTTCATAAATGGTGTATGGCGTTTCGGTTAACAAATTTTGCTCCATAGTGATGGTTTCATCATGGCCACTTATGTATACCATTTTTTCATAATCAACCATAAATTAGCTAAGCCCTTTCAAACTAACTAGTTCCATTCCCATAATGTTCAAAGTTCACTATCATTAGATAATTTTTTATTAATATGAATGTAACCACAATGGTTTCTTTGAGACTCATTATTTGTAGTTTGAATTTTACAAAAAGGCTTTTCCACAGTAAGGGTTACAGTCTTGATTTTATCATTAGCAATTTAACGTAGCTTAGCCATCCAATGCATGAGTATTCCTTGAAATTGGGCAATGGTTGTTGAGTGTACAACATCAAGAGCCAATCTCCAAACTTGTGGTTTGTATCAAGTCCTATATATATCCTCATATGATTGAGGTTGTGATTCTCGTACTACAAAGTCTTGTGGTCTGTATCAAGTCATTTTGATTCTCATAGATGGTACACTATGAGATGGATCTCTATAAGTTATGGAGATCGGCTTGTGAGTTATATCAAGCTATGATCCTCATGCGGTCATCCAAAGAATGGATACCCATTGAGGCGGACCTCTAGACATAGAGGTAAATGTTATGTGATATATTACTAACCATGGTCATTCGAGATGGATAACACATGACTATATGGTCCGGGCATAATATAATATGATCATAACATGTGATAATTCTTTATGAGTATATTAGATAGATTTACAATAAATGGTTTACATCACAATAGCATATTGCCCGATAAGAGAGAACTCAAAGCGATAGAGAAAAATAATCATTTATAATCAATGTAATGAACTTTCCATATGCCTAGCATATTAATAACAAGCCAAATACACTTCCATGCAAACTAGGGTGAATGGTTGCATGCCATTTATGCATCCATGCATTACAATTTCAAATTTCCTTATTGGAATAATTAATCCATGCATTGAAATCTTCTTCATGCTTAACTAATGCACCATACCTTCAATCATGGACATTTATTGATCGTTAACTGATATTGGAGTGAACTCAATCTCTAGCTGAATATTGATCACTTAGTTAACATGCTAAGTGTTATGGTGCTTAACTTAACTGTCGTCCATGCAAATAATTTTATATATTTTTATTTACTATTATTAACTTTGCATAGACTATTGTAAGTTTCTTAATTTCTTAACTGAATGCATATATTAATATTCCAAATGATGCTTTAACTGAAGTATTGATTGATGCATTCATATTTAACTAAATATTTATAACCGTAGCTTTATAAGTTGAGTTTATTTAGTCTTTTGCATGAGCAATTCGAATTCTCTTTTCTTATTATCTCTTTATCTTAGTGTGTAGTCTATGCGTTAACATTAAGTCTCCTCTAGAGACTGATCACCTTTAGAGACGTATCACCTCTAGAGTGAATTACTTTAGCACATGAATCACCACCTCAATGCATGAGGATATATATATTACTTGATACAACACAAGTTATAAAGAAGCAGTTATAAAGCTTTAGTTAAATATGAATGCCTCAATCAATACTTCATTTAAAGCATTAGTTGTAATATTAATATATGCATTCAGTTAAGTAAACAAGAAACTTACAGTAGTCCATGCAAAGTTAATAATAGTATAAAAAATAATATAAAATTATTTGTAGGGATGGCACTTAAGTTAAGCGCCATAAAACTTATGTTAGCATGTTAACTAAGTGATCAATATTCAGTTAGAGATTGACTTCACTCCAATATATGTTAACTATTAATCAATGTCCATGATTGAAGGTATGGCGCATTAGTTGTGCCCGAGGAAGATTTCAATGCATGGATTACTTATTCCAATGAGGAAATTCAAAATTGTAATGCATGGATGCATAAATGGCATGCAACCATTCACCCTAGTTTGCATGGAAGTGTATTTGTCTTGTTATTAATATGCTAGGCATATGGCAAGTTCATTACAATGATTACAACTGGTTATTATCATCATTACAGTTATTGTTCTCCCTGTATACATGTATGAATGAAATCAGATCAAATGACTCCATCGTGTCCCAAATAGATAGTAAAATGTTGCCTAGCAGTAGATCACTATAAGTTTGAATTCTTTTAACCCAATTGATCACATTTAAGGAGTCACTGAAAATCTGAAGTGTTCTACACCCCTTCTCTGCTGCAAAAATGAGGAGAAGTTGAAGGCTTAATAGCTCAGCGCGATTATTACTGCCAGCCCCCAACCCAGCAGACATTTCAAAGAAATGATTCTCATTCATAAATAAAATAGCACCGCCACCACAAAGGTTGTTTTGTGAGGCACCGTCGAAAAAACCCCAAGGAATCGACTTGTCAATCTCTAAGGCCAGAACCTCCCTTTGTTTTTTAATCTTCAGGTGTGTTGGAAGAGCAGTCGCCAACCCACAGACCAGGCCAGCCGTAATCGCCGGAGTACACTCTTTTCCAATTAATATCAGTTTATTCCTGGCCAACCAGATAGCCCAAGTCACTAGAAGAGGAAGTACAATCATAACCTCTGATGAACCCATTCTACGCCATCGTTCCCAAGCCTGCAAGATAGTAACACCTTCCCATCTACACATTGGATTCAATCGTAACAGAGCGCAAGCTTCTTTCCATACCGCCACACAGTAAGAGCATGAGAGAAAAAGGTGAGAAGTCGATTCCCCCTCATTCCGGCACAGTGCACAACAACCTGGGCCAATGAGCCCTCGTCTGTTAAGATTCTCCCACCATGGGACCTTATTTTCTAAAACACACCACCAAAAAAGATGCGTTTTCGGGGGACAGTGAAATTTCCAGATCTTTTGCCACCACCACACAGGTCGCACCTCAAGGTTCTGTGCACTCAGCAGTGTATATCCTTCCTTGGGAGTGTACTTCCCACAAGCATCCCTATTCCATATGAGTTCATCCTCCACTGGTCGAAGAATAATCATGGAAGTTCGCAAATCCCACAAATACCTGCTCAGTTCAGTCCTCTCCAAAGCATTCAACCCAAAATCCGAGACCGGTCACCAAGATTGAGACCAACGGGTCGCCTGAACAGGGGCTGCAAGCTGATAGAGGAAATGAACACCATGCTGCCTCAAGGAGGCCACCAGCTATTCCGAGAGTCTGAATTGGCCATTACTTCCGAGGCACGGATCAATTCCTACGCGCACCCTCCTGCCATTTCCCACCTTCCACATCAGAGACTCTTCAATAACATTAAAGGATTTTATTACCACTTTCCAGATAACCGATCCACCCTTATGAATTTTTTGGGGACTTCTAATCCATTCAACAACAGACTCATGGGCAATGTATTTTTCAATCATCACCCTGGTCCACATATTATCCGCGTGGATCAAATGCCATCCCCCTTTGGCAGCCAGCGCTCTCCCAAACTAAAAAATATTTTTAAGGCCCCATCCCCCCTGTGATTTTGGCTTAGCAATCATATCCCATCTAACCCAAGGGGTTACCGAGGCATTCTTGTGACCGCTCCACAGAAAATGTAGACAAATTCTACGAGATTTATCCAAAGTAGCCAAGGGAATCCAAGAAAGAGACATCCAATAGACAGGAATAGCTTCCATTACTGATTTAACCAGGATAAGATGCCCTGCTCTAGACAACCAACAATGGCTCCAAGAAAGAAGACGCTTCTCCAGTTTCTCAATCAACCACAGCCAATCCTTCTTCAAATAATTGTTGGGTTTTAAACTAAAACCCAGTATTTAATACCAGCATCAAGAGTGACACGAATAAAAGGGAAATGAGTTGCGGCATGTCTTTCCTCCCCTTCATCCATCCCATGAGTCGTCAATGTGGACTTTCCTTCATTTATTTCCATACCAGTTACAAGAGAAAATAGTCCAAGAATCCTAGAAATAGTATTGACATCATGAGCGGTCCCTGAACAGAAAATAAGTACATCATCCACAAACAATAGATGTGTTATCTGCAAATGTGGAGCAACAGCAATTCCCATCAGATGTCCCTCTTGTTGTGAGTTCTTCAGAAGACGACTTAATCCTTCAGCCACAAGTAGAAAAAGAAGGGGAGACATAGGACATCCTTGACGAAGTCCTCTTTCCGCATGAAAGAAGGGGGATGCAGCCCCATTAATCAGTACAGAGAAGGACACAGTAGTAATACAGCTCATGACCCACCTGACAAAAGCAATCCCAAAACCAAGATGAATTAGTAGCATATGTAAATAGAGCCAGCTTACCTTATCATATGCTTTGGAGAGATCAATTTTCAGAATAGCCCCCTTAATTTTTCGGGTCTTCATACTGTGAAGACCTTCCTGCGCCACACCAATAGCCTCATGAATTTGTCTTCCTTTAAGGAATCCAAATTGTTCCCTAGAAATATGTTCAGACAGAAGATCCTTCAACCTCCGAGCAATCATCTTGGAGATCACTTTGTATATACGATTGCAAAGTGATATAGGTTTGAAGTCATGCAGTGACTTAGGGTTGTCCATCTTAGGGATGAGTGCAATGAAAGTCGAGTTAAAGCAAGACAGGATCTTTCTATATAAGCGAGAATCCTCCACCACCCTAAGAATATCCACCCCCAAGAGATCATATAGGTCTAAAAAGAATTCGATCGTCCAATCATCCGGGCCAGGACTTTTATCCTTTTGAAAACTTTGTAATGCTACTTTCAACTCTTCTTCAGAAACTTCCTCCATTAAAGACCTGTTGTCCTCCTCCCCTATGAACCCTGGAAAGGCTTGTGCAACTTGCATGATCGCCCCAATGTTTGCCCCCGCCGGAGCCTTGAAAAGATTCTGAAAGTGTTCAACCCCAATCTCAGCCAATTCCTCAAACGTTTCCTGCCTACGTCCTCTTCCATGAACCAGACTCCAAATAGTATTCACAGCTTTCCTACCCTTAGCGTAGGCATGAAATTTTTTTGTGTTTTCATCCCCACATGATAGCCAGATATCCCTACTCTTTAATCGCTAGGTCTCCTCTCGGTCCAATAGCAGTGTATTCCTACGCCCGACCAAACCTACCAGGGTATCTTTAGACGCCTGGTTCAGCATACCCCCCCCATCCGAGTCCATAATGGATTCAATATCCATCTCAATTTTCCGCAATTCAATATCATCTCTTCTCCGCTTATCCATAGCCCAATGCTTGATGAGTCCTTTCAATCAGGCAAAGTTTGCTGCAAATTGAAAAGCCACCGTCATTCTGATCTCTGGACTAAAAGGTGTCCAATTGGATATAATCAATTCACGAAAGGATTCATCCTTCAGCCAAGTCTTGTTGAACTTAAGAGGGCTAGGAGGTTTATTAGGCCCATTCCGATATTCCAAAAAGATGGGCAGATGATCTGAGCCCCCCCCATTGCCCACCCATTGCTTCATAAAGTGTTGTTGTTCCACCATCTTCTCACTGACCAAGAAACGGTCAAGCCTTTTAGCCACACGCCCATCCCCACACCTATTATTATGCCATGTCGGCTTCAGTTTAACAGGTTCAATGTCAAGCCAATTCCTCTCAATGAGCTTCTGAGTAAAGTAAGCCGAGAGAGGATCCGGGCGAGCATGAGGCCCCCATACTTCCGCTTGACCCAGAGAAAAATTTAGATCCCCACCAATGACTGCCAAATCCCCATGAACCAAATCCATGGAGAAAATATTATCCCAGAAGGGGGTACGATTGATATACGGACCATAAATGTTGAAAACATCAACAAGATCCCCATGATCCATACCTTGCACCGTCATACCCAAGACCGATTCCAAGACCCAAATATTCAGAGCTTTAACCACACGGGTGTCCCACCCCATAGCTAGACCCCCCGACCGACCCTTTACATCCAAGGTCACAAAAGTCCAGCCACAAAACCAAATCTCCAACTTCTCCTTGATCACATCACCATCACCGAGCGTTTCTTGTAATAACATAATATCCGGATGTTCTAACTCAAACACCCTCCGCAATGCAGGTCTTTTAAGGGGACCTGCCAGACCCCTACAATTGAAGGACATTATCTTCATCGACGACCCTTTTTCTGGGCCTGCATTGCTCTAAGTGCCCGTTCGATAGATAATTGCTTCCCTTCAGACAAGTCCTTTTGTGCCCTAGACTGTGCTTTTGCCAAGAAGGATTTCCATCCCCTTCCTCAAGGCACAGGGAGAGAGTCGTTTCCAATACCCCCGGGGGGTTTTTGTTCCCCGATCGAAGGAAATAACTAGAGGATACACTGGTGGCCATTTTAGGGGACCCTTCCTCAATCTCAACAGAGTCCAGTGAATTTATCGTTATCTCCTCTAAAATTGCAGCAGTAGAAGGGGTGGATTCAACCAAAGGGAGAGGTGAGATAGCAAGGTTCCTTAATTTTTCCCACATCCAATCCATCCCAGAAACCTGAAAAATATTAATAAAAACATTTAAAGACGGAGAAGGAGCAAAAGAGGGGATACCCGGTGGAGTCTGCCCCAGACCCGGCTGATCTTCAGTAGACGCCCCTACAACCGCAACCGCTGAACAAGGAATCTCTTCCTCTGTTGTAGCATCAGAAGCCACCACCTCTGTATGCATCTTCTCCGCCTCAGACGAACAGGGTCCCCTGGAAGGTGAAGACACCCCTCGACTCGAACCAGTCCCTTGATGACCCCGCTGTGGACCATGACCATTTATCGTTCTCACCCCCAAACTATAGTCCACTGCCAAGTGTCCATAAGCATGAGACCTGCGACATCGGAAGGGGATATTCTCATAATCCAATCTCTGTTTAAAGAAAGTATATCCCCAAGACAGATGTATTTCCTCATACAAACCCTCACGAACATTGAGGTTCACAAGAATCCGAGCCACCCTACGCAACTTAGAGACCTTGAAAGACATATCCGCCTCTAGAAAAGTGCCCAGAATATTACCAATACAGATAAAATGTTCCTCAGTCCAATATCGTCTCGGCAGACCCAGAAGCCGAACCCAAATTGGCACTACATCCACCCTTTCCCGAGAGGCATCAAAATTTGGTGTCCATAATTTAAGCATAACGGGACATTGGTCGATAAACCAATTCCTTCCAAGAACCCACTTTGCATGTTCCTGTTGGGTGAAATTGAGTGCAAACCAACCCCTGGTAAGACCCTCCAGCTCCGGGAGTACCCCCAAATGTTCATCCCAAGAGGAATTAATCCACTGCTCAATCACTTGAATAGAAACATTCTTACCAATGATCTTACCTACCACCGTCATGGAAGCCATTTGCACAATCTGTGTCCACCAGATGTCCTCCCCCAGCGCATACGAGCAAGCCACTTTCTTATTCTTTACAAAAGCCTTTCGACGACGGTTTTTGCCGCAACCTCCAACCCGTAAACCCACAGGTTCAGTTCCACACCTCGAGTCACTGGAAGGACCAAAACCCTCTGTTTCAGTGTTCACAAATATTTCCGCTGCCACCCCCGAAACAGAATTCCCTACTGCCGGAACAGTACCCTCCTCTCTAGGCACGTCTTGGACCGCCTCTCCCTGATTTGTCGGGTTCACCACGGCCTCCAAAACCTCAGGCAGAAAGATGTCTTCGTTCACAGGAGACTCCCTTATCGAACCCAGAAGAGCCTCATCCCGAACCCCTGTGAGCACCACCGAGTCCTCATGTGCACACAGAGGAGAATCAACAAAAAAAACTGACGGAGAGAAGGCCCCCCCCAGTTCTGCATGCAAAGTTGACGACAGAGAATCGTCACGCCAGCAGTTTGTGCTCAACACACCCAAACTAAAACCGCCTGAAGAATAGCGGAAAACCCCCTCCGGCACCGGATCCGCCGTATAATCCACCTCGTCTTCCAATCCCATGACGGTCACCAACAGAAACCCAAGAGGGAAACGGTAACTGCTACCTCCCTATTGGAGACCATGCAAAGAAAACTCCACGGTCAAAACAACCTGGTTAATAGCCACCCAAGACAGGTAAGAGCGGAAGAAACCCTGACCTGAAGAATAACCCCATCATTTTCCAAATCCATTAAACAAAAGCGCTATTTAGAAGATGTCCAGATGTAAACCCCACCTACATGAGCCTGACAGCCTCTCCTAGGCCTATCAATGTCAGATCATCACATAGGCCGAGGCCCGGCCGATCGACCCAACCGCCCCCGTTGTACAGAGAGCCCTAGCCATCTCGACAGTGGTTTTTCCAGCTTATGTAACCTATTATATAAAGAGAAGCATTAATATTACAATTATATTGATAAAAGTATATATTATTAATATATATTAACTTCAAAGCAAAGGGAGGGACTAGCTATTATGAAACTTTTCCTTGTCATAAGATATTCAAGCCTTTGATATATATACAAGCAAAATTTATGCGATACACAAGAACTTTACAGGGTCAACTTCCTCAAGGTTTTGAACACTTAAAACCAATATATTACCATGAAACTAAATAAAATGATATAACCAAATCCATATATTCATTATTAACCCTTAGTTTATGTAAGATTTTGCATAACTAAGCTAAAAATCATAATCAAGGCACGATTAAAGCAATGAATCAAGAACATAAAGGTAATTTAGCTATAAACACGATACAAATCTTAAACACAAAAGAAGTGATGAAAGAAGGCTCTATTATATAGGGTTTAGACATCAATACCTCATTAAATGAGGTCCCCTAAGCCACTAACGAAGGCATAATCACCTCATTAATGAGAACCACTAAAACTTTAATAACCTTGTTGACATGAATTTTGTTCAATGAGTGCTACTCATTCTCCAATGACAACTTAGTATATTATTAACAACAATAATAAAATAGGAGTTTTACTCTATCAAGAAAATAATGCAAAAAATATAAACCAAGGTTTGGAGAGAATGGAAAATAAAAACATGTAATGTGTGCTTGTAGTAGTGTCTTCCAAGTGATTGATGAGTTAGAGGAGTACTAACAAAAGGAAAAATAGCTCCAAGAAACTTGAACAATACATTAAAAAACACCTTTCCTACTCAATAATGGAAAGTTCCTAGATCCATATTATGAAAACAAGATAGAAACCTTTTCGATCTAGACTTGATTATTTACTAAAAGAAATTGCATTGTACCCACTATCTAATCAATACAAATAAACATAGGTGCAATTTGGGTGGGGTGAGGGGTTAAATGAGATTCTATTACAAGAATAGAATATTTACAATGGTGGATACATACCTTGCATATGGATGAGATGGCTCCAATTCCCTTCTCTTTGGGTTTTTTATACTTAAGGCTCTCTCTCTAGTCCACTTCTTTTTCAATGGTATTCAATGTCTTCTCTCTCAATATTCAATAGATGTGAATGGGCAATGGAGAAGATATGTCACAATGGGAAAGCCTTAAGTGTAAATAAAATATAGAAACATAGCCATATAATTTACAAAAACAAATCCTTAATCAAGTATGAAGGAGTCCTATTTATAGGCTTGGGGTTCCTCCTAGGTTTTTTATAGTAATAGTAGATTCATGTTTTAGAACCATCCCAAAATATTCAAGATTTAAGTGAACCATCAAGGATTAAAGTGGACTCATTTAACACCAGTGCACTCCTTGGTGAATTTTAATGAAATTGAAGGGAACCACGTAGGTTTGAACCCCTTTTTAGCACATGACATGCCTTTCTAAGAGAAAAGCACACGTGTCTGTTTAACTAAATAAAACTAATAATTAATTAAAAATTTCAAGCATTTCATCAATTTAATACTAAATAGACCACATAGCCATGTATTCCCATAGTAAAATTGTTTGGTAAAAGTAAGCTAAAGTGCCAATAATCACAAATGCCTCCAATTGTAAGAGGCGAGTAGAACATCACATGGCTGCAATACATTACATTTTTTCTTCATACAAAATGAACTTTTAAAAGTCTATGGAGGAAGTAACATGCTATACATAGGAAAAGTAAACCATCTACAAACACAACAAAAGATAATACAATCATCATTTCATTGACTAGTTGATCATACGATACTCATGCTTGAATTAGGTCAAGTACATCATATAAAACTAGGCACGATTGCAATTTGACATCATGAGAATTAGACAAGCCTATCTTGAGGAATTTCCTCCATAATCGTTGATAAATATATGTTGGGTATTGAATATAGCCTTAGGTGTTGGAGCGATTCAACTAAGAATTATTTAAGAGGAATCCAACATGAAATTGCATATTGCTTCATAGTGCAATACGTAATAAAGAAAATGGTAGAAATTGCCATCTCTCATTCTTCCTTCCAAAAGATGAACTTTCCCTCAAGAGGATGCATTGAAAGCACTTGAGAATGACATTTGAAAGAAAAGGTAGAACGCTTTATCTCTTCCCAGCACCAACAAGGAGACTATGAAAAAATATATTGAAAACCCTACTAAGGATATCACTTTAATTAAAACCTTCTTGCCCAATATAGATAATTTTGAAAAGACGACGAGTCAAAGTACAGCTTCCTACAAAGCTCCTTTCAAACAAAATTACTTTTCTCAAAGTTATATTCTTGATAAAACCTTTGGATATTTGAAAATGTATATTGAAAAATATAACAAATACAAGGAACATGCATCCACTAACCAAGTGAAGGATATAACTAACAATAAGGGGAGTTGAAGTATTTTGTCTGCTTACCCTTTTTAACAAATAAGATGAATGCTAGAAAGAAAGAGTCTTCTGCTTAACGTTGTAAAACACTTCAAAGTTAATTGAGAAGCCAAAGTTGGCCACTCTTGGAAACTTGTTCCATTATTTGTGCTTGTATTCAATGTTATTCCTTCACTATCTAATGTTGGAATGGATGTAAGAATGTTTGTCTTAGCTATATAGTTTTCTCATGCAACTATCATTTATTCTTACTGCCATTTTTCAATAGTTTCTAACTTGTGAATTTGAAATTATAATCAGTGATCATAACACAAGCTAACCTTTTTCATTGCTGGTTATTCATATTTGTATGTTTTTAACATACAATAAACTATTATTTGTTTTAATGCCATGATTAATTACTGATTTCATGTTCATTATTCGTTCTTAAAACCCTAGCTATGTGTGTAGCTTTAGGGTTGCATTTTATTCTAGATTTAAAATTGCAAATAGGACTTAGATTTTAGTACACAACTCAAAATCCATTATTGGCATCTGGGCCATTAAGCAGGAGGAGGTTGTTATCTCAAATAGAGAGAAGGCTAATTGGGCCTTAACTTCAGGTGAAGTCCCTTAGTTTGGAAATGGACGTTTTTAGTGGTGAAATAGGGAAAAGTGACAATGTAAGCAACCCTGCAAGCTAACATAAACATAAAGAAAGCCTTAAAACCAACCGAACATTATAATTGAGTAATCAAGTGCTAGTATGGTTGTCATTTTGTAATGTGGGTTTCGACGTATATGTGGAGCAAACAAAGTTTACTTGGTTTATGAGACGAGACAAATAAAAGGGTGAGTAAACAATGCTACCATTCTTATCCACTTAACATATATATTGACTAAACATCCATTCAAACATGAATTCAAATGAACAAAACAATTATTTGGGGTGAAAGAAGATAAGTTATTTTGTAATCAATGGAAAGGCAATAAAAATATGAATTATATCATGGATGGAGAGTCTTGTAGAAGTGGTCTAAAATATTTATACACAATAGGGTTATTTCTTTCCTTTAAAGGTCTCTCTGATCTGGGAGCAATCTGACAACACGTCTCCTTATTGTTATACCGAAATCTCGTCACCCTCATGTTATGAGATAGGTATCCCCTTGACTGCTCCAATCACAAAATCATACAATAACTTTCATATGCACTTTTCCACAACTTTATGAAAAAAGGAAAAAACATACAAAATCATGTATAACAAATGAAGAAAAACTGAAATGAATATTTTCTTGTTCTATCAAAGAAGACATAAATAAGAGATCTAACAAAACCAAGTTCTATTCAAAGCCAACTATGAAGCTTGAAAAGACCAACATCAATCAAAATTCTTGAAAATAACTATGGATACATACATGCTCAAGGGGGGTCCGGGGGGGAGTTACCAGCCTGAGCACCGCTCCTTGCACACAGGAATAGAGCGGTGGCACTGCTTATAGTAGGTTCACACCAGGGCGTTACTAGGTCCAACACCGCTTCTTGTACACAGAGAAAGTGCCGTGGCACCGCTTCTTTTCTGTGTGCAAGGAGCGGTGCTCAGGATGGTGATGCCCTGTTCAACACCTGTAGAAGCGGTGCCAGGTATTCTTATTAGCCCTGTTTGGTGTTTGATTCTTAAATGCTACTTTTGGTATCTGAGATGCATGCTTCAGATTGTTACAGTTGTTTTTTGAACTCTGCAATTCATTTTTGAACAGAAAACTCAATAAAAAATCAAAAAATTAAAAAACCCCTTGAGCGTGTATGAATACATAGTTATTCTCAAGAATTTTGATTGATGTTGATCTTTTCAAGCTTCATAGTTGGCTTTGAATAGAACTTGCTTTTGTTAGATCTCTGATTTCTGTCTTCTTTGATAGAACTAGAAAAGAATCGTTTCAGTTTTCTTCATTTGTTATACATGATTTTGTATATTTTTTTCCTTTTTTCATAAAGTTGTGGAAAAGTGCATATGAAAGTTATTGTATGATTTTGTGATTAATTCATTCTCACTTTAGTTGAAAAATATGAACACTTATGTATAAATTTGTAACAATCTTTTCTTGCTTTTCATTAGAGGTCTCACTTCTTTTTCAGTTCAAAAGAGAAGATTTTGTTTGTTTAAGTAAGGAAAGGACCATATAAAAAAATGTCTTTTATTTTTGTATGGGATTTATTCTATGTTTCAAATAAATTGAACCTCTCTCTCCCTCTCTTAGGTAGAATTTCATTGAAGAGGAAAACTTGCATTATCATATAGATCAGTGTGCATGTTCTTTAATTTCAAGTTTTCACTCCATGGTTCCACCTAAATGCACAAGATAAAATTAAGCAATAGCTTAGGTTTAAATTTTTTAGCAATTTGTGTGATAGGTTAGAGAGGTGTTCGGGCGTCATTAAACATAGGAGCCGTCGTTATTTGTCCACACTCCAACTCGGGACTCGCGCGGTTCTTCCACGTACCGTCGGTATATCGAACAACCTTTCACGTACCCTTGAGGTATATAGAAAGGTACTTCACGTACTCAATTGTATATAGGAACACCCCTTGTGAACGGTTGTGCATTAGACAACACTACTACCGATTTGAGCTCCCACATACCTTGCGTATATCGGGAGACCCCACTAGGATACCCTATCCAAAACGAGTTAACCTTTTGGCCGTCTTGGCTTTACGAGCGAAGCTTGTAAAGTCTTGATAATCCTGGTGAAAAAACTGAACTTTAATCCACTCCTCTCACATATTTTGCTTGCTTATTTAGTTTGAGTAGCGCTTGTTGTCTGTACAGTTAGGATTTTTTAGAAGAGAGAGATAATTTTGTTACATAGTTATGGTTTCACCTTCCGGGACTACCAACCAAGAGACTCCTTTACCAAGCATGTCTTTTGTGTTCCCTCAATATGGGGATGCTGGTCCTCCTCTCATGGCTACGTTAATCCTTCCTGGATTGACTATTGGATTACCTATTTGGTTATTCTCCAGTACAGT
Organism: Pseudotsuga menziesii; assembly: GCA_001517045.1. NCBI lineage: Eukaryota > Viridiplantae > Streptophyta > Pinopsida > Pinales > Pinaceae > Pseudotsuga > Pseudotsuga menziesii. The sequence goes on from LPNX010058937.1 coordinate 286,294, forward strand.
TATCCCATGTACACCAATTGCTTCTGATCCTAATCCTTCATCGCAAGTGCATCAACCTCATCTTGATCCCTCTCCTTCTTCATCAGATGTGTTTTCTCCCGTTTCTACCTCTTCGCCTGTTGAAAGTTGTAGTACTAATAGTCAGGTGGATAAGAAGAAGAAGAAAAGGAAGATTAACAAGAAGAAAAACAAACAAACAACCAAGTCTCAACTAATCACTCCTCCCAGTGCGAAGAGTGTTAATCTGCACACCCAAAGACCGTGTAAACCCAAATTCCCTTGTAGGCTTTGCAAGGGTGATCACCTTATGAAAGATTGTCATGGTCTATCCCTAGTTTTAGAATATTGGTCTAGGGTTTCCCGACAATCAATGTCATCAGCCTCTGGTCATCATACTGATGATCCCCCCTCAACCAGTGGTTCTGTGGTTAAGAGTTGGAAGGGTAAAGTCAGAAATCCTTGCTTGCCTTGTGAAGACATGCACTTTACTTACCTTTGTCCTTGCATGGATGAAGCTTCTAAGTTGTTGGAAGATATTACTGTTTCTTGTCAACGCCTTCCACCAGGTTATCGTAAGTTGTCTTGTTGGAGCAGGGTCTCGCAGCTACAGAAGAAGCTGCCAGTTTAGTGGACAGACAGTTTTGGCGGATAGACAAGATAGAGCTACGACGCTGTAGCAGGTTTCCGGCTGCAGAGCAGAGCCGGAAACCATGACTTTTAAGATAGAGAAGTCAAGGAAGATGACGGTACTTGAGCGGCCGAGACGAGAGAGCTCACCCACTGCATTGAAGGCAGCAGCGGAAGACAGGAGGGCTCAGCTACCCTCATAAAGGAAAAGGAGCAACGAGGCTGAGGCATTGAAGACAAAGGACAACAAGGGAAGCAGCGCCGGTACCCATGGTCAGCGCTGGGAAGCATGGAAGACTGCAGGAAGCTGTGGTGAATGGAAGCGATGCATAGTACCCCTGATTAGCGCTGGGAAGCATGGAAGACCGCATAGAGCTGTGGTGTGATGGATAGTGGCTACCTCAAAGTACAGATACGTCGACTGTCACTAGTTAGGGTTTGGGTTACTGTTGGGACAGGCCCACAGTGTTGTAATGGCGAGACCTTCGGGCCGCCTATAAAAGGATGTATTTTGTATTATAAAAGGTTGGAATTTTGAGCATTTTAAGCTATCCAGCTAGCTAGTTAGCCATTGAGTCTGTCAGCTCACAACTACCTTGTATTGTAATAGAGTTGAGCTCTGGTTCTGTTATTAGCTGTAGTATCTTACTGTAACCAGTAGCTGGCTCATAGAGCATGCAGGTAATGATCCACAGGGATCGACAGAGAGGGAAGAGTATATTGTAAGAGAGACAATATAGAGATAGAAAAGAGATCTAAGAGAGAAGATCTCAAGCTGCATATGCGGTGCAGCAGAACTGTGTTTACCTTCCCCTGAGCTATAATAGAAACACAGTTCTGTGGACGTAACTTCCATCCTGGAGGTGAACCACGTTAAAATCGAGTGTTATGTGATTGAGTTATGTGTTGTGTTTACTTCTTGCTTCTATCAGTTATTATATGAACCTTGTTTACAGTTTAATGTATGTATGCGTTATTCAGTTCAAAGCAATATAGAAGGATAGATATAAGTTGAAGTCTTTGGCATGTTGTATGCGGGTTCATTTATGCTTTGCTTGAAATAGTCGCTAGTCGCAGTGTTAAACAGCCTGTCATGTTGAGTCCTGCAAGTCGACATGAACAACGCTAAGTGCGCCGAGCCACGAGAGTAGGATATCGCAGGGAGGCGATATCGCATCGGCAGAGGAGCTGCGGTGCGTGATACCGTAGGTTAAGGACTTAGCGTTGGGAAGAAGTTACGTGTTGCCTGGTGCGCGGAGATGCGATAAGGTTGGAGTCATCGCGAGTTGGTGGAAGTTGCGCGACGTGGAAAGGGACCCGTGCGACGGGAAGAGAGAGATCTCGCGGCTAGAAGAGCTGCGAGGCGAGGGGATCGTGCGATGCGAGTGGAGGGTCGCGCAACGTGCAGAGAAACAGACCTCGCGACTAGCAGAGCTGCGAGTCGCAAGTAGGATGCCACAGAACCTGGTCCAAGACGCTTGAGTCCTTGGCCAACCCATTAGAATCACTTCGGGTGAGACTTCATGCCGCTTCACGGTCTGTCGTCGAAAGGGCCAGTGAGCTAAGGGTGTTGTTGGTTAAACATAGTAAACCCGGGTTTTCCCACGATAGCCAAGATGTCTCTTGAATCCCCATTGGTTGATAAAGTAGTCAATCTAGTTCTAACCTTGGTCGATCCCACTCTTCCGTTCAAGAGTGAAATTGAAGTGGTCAATCTAAGTCCATCCTTAGTTGATCCCACTCTTCCTTTGAAGGGTGAAGTTAAAGTGGTTGATTCGGTTTCGTCTGCGGTCAATCCCACTCTTCCTCCCAAGAGTGAATTCCAAGTGGTTAATCCAGATTCATCCGTGATTGATCCCACTCTGACTTTGAAGGGTGGAGTTAAAGTGGTCGAGTCGACGTCATCTCCACCTGATCCCTCTCTTCCAATTGAGAGTGAAAACCATTCAGCTGAAGTTTTCGTAGTTAGCTCTGATTGTTCTATGCAAGAAGAAATTTTGTCTCTTTCGACAGAACCCTCTCTGAGTAGTGAGGTTATTTCCTTTGACTGGAGTAACCTAACAGAATATTGTCTTCATTCGAGTGTTCCTTTCCAGATAGTTGTGAATGTTATTGCTAGGAGGATACTTCGCACTATTGTTGATGAAGGGGCTTCTGTTAGTGTTCTATCCTCAACTGCTTGGCAAGCTTTAGGTTCTCCTCAGCTTGTGCCAGCCACCAATTAGATACTGGCTTTTAATCGCAGGCCTACTGCACCTTTAGGGATCCTTCCTCATTTGCCTATTACATTAGGAGGGAAAATTGTTTGTATTGATGTTATGGTGGTTCAAGGTCCTCTAGATTTCAATCTGCTCCTTGGACATGATTATATTTATGCCATGAAAGCTGTAGTGTACACACTTTTTAGAGTGATGTATTTTACCCATGATGGGAAGATTGTGACCATTGTTCAGCTTTCTTTTGTTACATCCGACCATCGCGTGACTCCTAGTAATCAGACTGCCCTGAATGTGCCGCATGTTCTTGTGGTTCCTTCCCCTTCTTCTAGTTAACTTCTTCCCATCATAGGTAAAATGGGGGGCATGGCTCCAGCCTGTGGAATTCATACTGGAGTTAAGTTGCTAGCTTCTTATGTAAGGGGGAAACCCACCAACCTCTGGACATCATGTTGTCTTAGAACTTGTTGCGAGCATAGTTCCCATTCTGTGTCAAGCTTGTTAAAAAATGAAACAGATGCCTTTGAGCAAAGTTCCCATTCTTTGTCAAGCTCGTTAAAAAATGAAATGGATCTCCTCAAGCATAGCTTACATTTTGGTTTCAACCTTGCATAAAAACGAAATCATTCCTGAGCATAGTTCATTTTCTATGTCAAGCTCGTTAAAAAATGGAATAGATCTCCTCAAGCATAGTTTACCTTTTGGTTTCAAGCTTGCATAAAAATGAAACCATTCTTGAGCATAGTTGATTTTCTATTTCAAGCTCGTTAAAAAATGAAGTAGGTTTCCCTAAGCATAGTTTACCTTTTGGTTTCAAGCTTGCATAAAAATGAAACCGTGTTCCAAGCATAGTTACCTTCTGTTTCGAGCTTGTGTAAAAATGAAACACATCCCCTTCCCTTGAGTCGAGTCTTCACTTTAGTGTTAGAACTTAAACCTTCTTTTCACTTTCCCGATTCTCATTCTTCGTACCCCCCTAGTGAACATTTTCACATTAGTAACCAGGTTTTTAGGTTAGGTATGGAAGAAGAATCGTCAAATGAAACGAATCTTGGGGGCATGTCGAGCCGCTAGCGACCATGCTAGGGGTAAGCTTCGCTAGCAATCATGCTAGGGGCAAGCTTCCAACCTCCGTATATCATGTTAATGGGATTTTTTCAAGCATAGTTTACCCATTGGTTTCGAGCTTGTGTAAAAATGATCTTTGAGCTCGTTAAAAACAGTAAGATGGTGTTGAGCTTACTTTTCATTTTTCGTGCTCTGGTTAAAACATGAAATTTGGTTTGAGCTTAGTTTATTACTTTTTCATGCTCTGGATTCAAACATGAAAAAATATAATAAAGTCTTCTTTAAGCTCCTTTCGGACTCTTAAAATGTGAAAAGATAGTCAAGTACTTGTCTTCTTCATACTCGTAAAAGTATTTGAAGAGTCGTCTCTCCGACGGTAGGTTATCTCTTTTTCGGTTCGGATGGACTATTTACGAAAAAGGAACACTCCAGCCAATCATGACTGGAAGAGTTCTATAAGGTATTATTTTATACTTTTTCGGGCGTTAGGGACTAAATCATACGAAAAAGGACCCTTTGGAGTTTTATTTAGTTTGTTTAGACTCTCTAAACATGAACTATACCGAGTTTTCTTTCGTTGGACTCATTACACTAAACATTGAAAGACCCTTTTTTGGGAACGAACCCCTCCTTTCTCAGGTTTGTGAAATATATGGGAATGGACTTATCTTCGGATGAGCTAAAACGAGTGTTTGTTACCCTCTTTGAACTCGTAAAAATGAAAAGAGGCACTCATCAATCATGAGAGGAAAATTAAGGGAAAGGTAAAACATTTTGCAATAATGGCAGTTGTTAGTCACCTTTGAACATGGCACTTGTCTGCATTTCATTCAGTCAATTGGGTATTCAACTTGTTTTTGTGTCGATCCACTTTCATGAGTCATGCCACTCCTTTGAGTCTCTCAAAGATTGCATTGTTTGTTGTTGCATTGTGTTCCGCCTCATCAAGTCAATGCTGCCAAGTCTTTGGTCGTGCTGCCTTATGTTCAAAAGGGAAACTATTTTGAGAGTTTACACCTGCAGTCGAAACAACTTTTTTGAATCAGTTACTTTTGAGTCAGTCCTATGGTTACATTAGCTACAAAATTCCAGAACTTTGTTCCAAGTTTCGTGTCGTCAATGTGGGATTCATCATGGCCCTCCTTTAACGAGACTATTCCTATCGACATCAACTCATCATCCAAGAATTAGTCTTAGAAATTAGTAACTTGAGATCTGTATGCCCTAATGACAGATTCTCTCGCTTTCGACATAGGTTCACATCATTGACCTTTGATCGGAAGACTCTGCTAGGTGTTTGACACCAAGACCTCTATTCACACTCAGTAGATTGTACTAGAGTACCTTGAGAATCATTGACATTAATGGTGATCTCCCTTGCACTTGTTAACGGTTCACATCATTGACCGGTAATCAAGTGGTTTCTACCATGTTCGACTTCAAACCATTGTAATCACATGGATAGAAATGTATTTTGTGGAAGAGTATAGGTTGCGATGGAGTATTTGTATGAGTCCTAGCATGGATCCACATTTGTATGTTCGTGGCTGTGCTCAGATTTGCGTTTGTATGACATAGATCTACATTGTATGTCTGGTAGCTATGTCCAAATTTGAGTCTTCTTCGCATGGATCTACGTTGTATTTTAGTAGCCATGAATTTTTTGCATCTCACATGCATCTACGTTGTATTGGTCAGCAGCCATGTTGTGAGTCATTTGGGACATGTATCAAAATGTGTTGTAGATAGTTGGTGATGTTTGAGAAGTTCTAACCTTTGGACCTTTTCCTCGACACTATACCTTATTCTTTCAAAGTATATTTCCTATCGTTTCCCTCTAGCCATTATACTTTGGGGGCATCTCTGTTATACCTAAATCTCATCACCCTCATGTTATGAGATAGGTATCCCCTTGACTGCTCCAATCCCTCAGAGTTTCCCTAGAGAAATGAAGGAATAAATTAATCCCTTGCATTTTTCCCTCTTTTGAGCTGGTAACGCTCTTTCCCCATTGACCAAAAGCGTTACCCAAGAAGCAAAGAGCCAGCATCGCTCCTGATGCATGAGAAAAGAGAGGTGCCACCGCTCTTTCCCTTACTGCCAAAAGCGGTTCCCCCTTATCACCGCATGTTTTGTTCTTTGGAAAAGCGGTGCTCGAGTTTTGAAGGCAAAAAGAGAAGCTTCAAGAGGATTCTCGAAGCTTACCTATTTGGAGCCTCACCCCTATGGTTTAGGACCAATTGGAGATCGAGATCCTCCCTTTTAGGATCTAATCTCCACCTCACCCATGAGATCCTCAACCATACCTATCCTCCCATGCCTTTAAATACTAGCTCATCCCCCATGGGACAAGGGAGGAAGAATTGTTTTTCATACCCAAACTCTGTCAAAATCATTCTTGAGTCTTTGGAGGCAAGGAGCCATTGGAAGGAACTCTCAACACCAAGGCATGAAGGTTGTAGTCTCTCCAATCATTGATTAATAAAGAATGTCTTTTCTTTCCCATATTTACTGTTTCATGTGTTTATATTGCTTGATTCCTTGGTCACAAACATAGATCTAGTTGATTATATTGTATGCTATCATGTTTTATTTGTTGTCTTCCATATTTTACAGGTTCTTCTGTGAGGATAGTGAGGAAAACCTTTGAGAGAAGCATCATGGCATTCCATTCAAGTGATTAACCAGATCTAGGCAGAGTCTAGCATTCTCTGTTTGTGTTTTGTTCTAGATTTGAACCATTCAGACTAGGGAACCAACTCTTGTCCACAGGAGGTGTGTATTTCTGGCTAACACTTATGCAATGGGAAACTAGAGGAAAGAAATTCATAGCATGAGGTTAAGGTAACTAGGATAAGATATCTTGTAGTTGTGGTTGTTATCCATGTGATGTTATAAGATATCTTGTTAGAACAACATATTCTTAAGTTATGATCTTATAATACATTAATATTCTTCTAAAATTGTAAAAAATAGAGTTATCCCAAATCACACACAACTAACTGTGTCTGGTTTATCAAGCAACCCTAGGTGCGGTTGGAAGCAGGGTTCCGTTGTTGTTTCCAACGGCTAGGGTTCAGACATGGCTGAAGGAGGAGGATTCAATCCTCCTCCCTCCCCTCCTGCGTCGATTGTCCCACTGGAAGTTGCAGATTTTAGGAAACTTATAGCAGCACAAGGGAAACACACTGCAGGTTGTAGGCAACAAAAATTCATCAAGAAGCTTGTAGAAATCCCCTCGGTAGCTCTCATAGCAACAAGGCCCTGCAAAACTGCCCTGAATCTCTCAAAAAATGGTTTGATCGGGCAACTCATAGGCCTATGCTCTTCTCTAAAAGCAATCGACGCCTAGGTGAAGATAAACTGGATCCCATTAATTTCAGAAGAGGTTATTTGATTCTTTGTTGGAAGAGGATACTTTGTATTCATTTTTTACATCAAATTAGACAAAGAGCTTATTTTCAAAAATGAACCATATTTTATGGCTCCATAAAGGCTATACTTCAACAAATGGTCTCCATATTTTGACCCTACCCAAGACGTCCCTACGGTAATCCCGGTCTGGGTTAGACTACCCCACCTATTTCTGCACTGTTGGAATCCAAAATCTCTGGAAGTGAAGGAAATACTATTGGGAAATTTATAGACGTGGCAGACAGAAAAGATCAGTATTATTGTGCTCGGATATGTGTCGAGATAGATCTAGAGATAGGGCTCCCGGAGGCCATCAAACTCATTGTGGAAGATTGGACCCATATTCAAGAGCTAGATTATGAACAACTCCCTTTCAAATGCTTCCATTTCCACGAATACAGACATTTCGACATGCATTGCAAGAAAGAACAAGAGGAAAAATCATAAGGAAACAAAGGAGAACAATGGTAGACAATTCAAAAAAATTTAGGTCCTAAAACCATGAATAAAGCAAGAGCAAAGGTGGGTCAGTCAGGAGTAGCGGGTCCCCAAAACCCCTAACCTGCAACAACTCTTCATATACCACAAAGTCCTTTGAAAGAAACTCAAGAGAGATCAGTTACCACTAACAACAAATTTGCATCTCTAGACTCTCAGGAAGAGCCAAAGACTCCGAAAGAATAGGAAAATGGTGAAATCCCCCAAAAGCAAGCAGAAAATGAGTCAGAGATCTTAAAATAAATAGAATATGCTACCCCAATTTCTCCTATTTCTAGCTCTCCTTCCAAAGGTTTGACTCCCTCTGCCTCTTATGCATAAATGATCAAGAGGAAATCGCAGGATGTAGTCTCCTCTTCCGAAGAAGATTTTCTTGCTAGATCTACTAAAAGGTAAGGAAGGAAATCTAACGAGTTAAGAGAAGAAGAAGCAGAAAAGGAAAAAATGCAGGGCAATAAAAAAAATTTGGAGATGACCTTCACAAGAAATACCAGAACTTGAAACAATAGAGGAGATTCCCCTAATCACTCTCACAAAAAATAATGAAGTTGGTCTCTTGGAATTGCAGAGGCTTGGGCAATCCAAACAAAGTGGAAGCAGTCAAGGATATTCTAAACATGGATCCTATAGGCATCCTCATGCTTCAAGATACCAAACTAGATGAAAGTGTAATTCTTTCTTTGAGTAGTTAGATATGGAAAAGGCAAGAAGGCATAGATGTAAGTGCTAGAGGGGCCTCAAGAGGTCTTGCCACCCTCTGGGCGAAAAACACTTTTTCTCTTCTCAATTATTTCGCCACACAACATTGGATTTTTACAGAATTCACCCATATCAAAAGCAATATCAACATCCCTCTCTTCAATATCTACGCTCTTATTTCACATACAAAAAAAAAAAAATTTGTTAGAACACCCTAACATAATTTCTGGAAATTTATTCACCCCCAAATTTAATAATTGCAAGGGACCTAAACTTAGTCTTGAAACCAGAAGAAAATAAAGGACCCTTTTTTTGGAAAGACGCCTTCAGGAACGATGTCAAAAACTTCATCCAACACTGGGATCTTTTAGATATTAAACCCAAGCAAGGTCATTTCACCTAGACAAATAAGAGAGTGGGACCAAGCCATATCGCAACTCATCTCGACATATTTTTAGTTCAAAGCTCTTTACTGTTGGAAGGGAAACTGTTAATCTCTCAGATAGACCAACTTAGTTTCTGATCATAAGCCAATCCTTTGGTTTTTAAAAGATGTTGAAAATTTGGGACCTATTTCCTTTCAGTTTAGTCCCCAATGGCTTAATGTACAAGGATTCATGAAAATTGTAGAGAAGGCTTGGAATATCACGGTTATAGGATCACCTGGATATGTTTGTGAAAAAAAATTAAAAAATACCAAGGCATCTTTGAAAGATTGGATCACGATGGCTCATAAACCCCCCTCAGCCTTAAGAAGAGAGGCAGTGAACTCTTTGTTATCTACCCAACTGGAAATGGACCATAAGCCCACCGAGGCTTATGATTTGGATGTAGAAGTCAAGCTTCAAGCTAAGGTATTTCAATATCTCTGCCAAGAATAAGAATACTGGCATTTAAAATCTAGAAGCACATGGCTGAAAGTTGGATACAGGAGTACCTCTTTTTTCCATAAAAAAGCAAAGGCTTGTCAGTCTCTCAACCATATCTTGCAAATTCGCACAAGCAAAGGAGAAATAGTCAAAGGCCAGGAAAAAGTGAAATTAGAAGCTCAGGAACATTTCCAAAACTTGTTTACAGAGGAGGGTGAGGTGGAGGAAGAGATCACCAAAGACTTCCTAGATCATATCCCATCACTAATTCATCAGGCATAAAATGTTAATATGTTGAAGCCCTTTTCGGAATCTGAAATGATGAATGTGATCTGGGCCATTGACCCAGATAAGGTCCCCGACCCTGATGGTTTTAGAATTCACTTCTACAGAGCCTGTTGATCTTTAATCAAAGGAGACCTTCTGAGAATGATCATAAATTTTCAAAAGAAATCTAAGGTGGGGGGCTACATAAACTCAACTTTTTTAGCTTTGATCCCTAAGGAAACTAATCCGGGCTCTTTCACTTGGTTTCAGCCTATTTCTCTCTGTAACGTTTCTTACAAAATCATCTCAAAGTTGTTGGCCAATCACATTAAACCGCTTCTCAACAAGCTAATCTCTCCAAACCAAGGAGGCTTCATTAAAGGCCGCCAAATTCTAGATAATGTCATTTTGGTATAGGAAACAAAACATTCTAGCAATTTCCGAAGAGTCAAAGGTATGATAATCAGAATTGATATGGCAAACACATTTGACAGAGTGAAACACTCCTTTCTTCTCAGGGTCTTGGAAAAATTTGGCTTCAACAATAACTTCATAAGCTTAATTAAAACCTGTATAGGTAATCCATGGATAGCCCCGCTCGTCAACAGTAGGCCATCTGAATTCTTCAAAGCAACTAGAGGAATAAGGCAAGGTTTCCCACTTTCCCCTTTTCTTTATATTTTGATGGCTTATTCTTTGCACAGGAAACTACATATAGAAAGAAATACTGGCAAGCTCCCGGGAATTCGAATTTTACATGGTATTTGTCCTTTGAACCATGCTCTCTTTGTGGATGACTCTCTCTTCTTGGGAGGAGCTTCTCTGAATATTGCCAAAAGCTTCAAGACTACTCTTTAAAATTATTGTGTTGCCTTGGGGGGTTCAGTCAACTATAGCAAAAGCTTAACCTTTGGCTAGGATGTTGACAAAGCTCCTCTTTCTTGGATAGCCAATGTTTTGGGAATGCAAGGCTTTGATAGATGGGAGAAGTTCAAATATTTAGGCCTTCCCATTACTTCAGGGCCTTGTAAAGGAAATCATTGGAATGAAGTGATGAGAAAAATTCAAGCAAAAATAAGTTCATGGGGAGGCCGGTGGTTAAATTGAACTGGTAAAGTAGTTCTCATCAAATCAATCCTCTTTTCTCTCCCTATCTTTCAATTTTCGGTTTTTCTAGCCCCAAAATCAGTCACTGTGAAAATATCAAGACTCATCAAGGAATTTTTATGAATAGGGGGAAAAGGAAACCAAAACAAATTCCATCTTGTCAATTGGAATGTGGTCAAAAGATCAAAAGTCGAAGGTGGTCTTTAGATTCGTGATCCTCACTTCGCAAACTTAGCCATTGGAGGAAAAATATTATGGCATATTGTTTCTGATAGAAAGCAATGGGTTAGCAAACTTTGAGGATGAAATGGAATGCATTGTTTGGAAAGAGAAGACATCCCCAGAGGAAACCCACTTTGGAATCTTTGCAAGGAAGGCTTGGAGTTCTTCTTACCTCACCTCTACCGGATCCCTAGAAACGAGAAGAAGATCCACATTTAGACAGAAAGGATCCTTGGAAACCCGCCTCTCAATTCTTTTTTAGATCTGGATGGACTTTGAAGATGGACTTTAGGAAAAGGACTCAAAACTTTGGAAGACATTTCTAGCTAGTCCAGCGCCTAGACTGTCTCCCCATGGAAAAAAATAACTTGTTAGATAAGCTTTCAGGATGCGCTCCCATCCACCAGTTTTTTCAAGACAAAAGGGGCTGGGGGAACATAGGTCATTATACATCTACTCTAGGATTCAAGCAAGTCTCTAGGATTTAACCAACTCTAGAATGAGAAAGATCCATCGTCTCAAAAAAAATTATGGAAATTTGTTTGGAATTCCTTTGGCTTACCCAAAGTTAACTTCTTTGCTTGGATTTTAGCCCATAGGAAACTCCTAACTGAGGAAAATCTGGAGAAAAGAGGAATTATTTGCCCTCGTAGATGCCTTCTCTATCGTGGGTTGTACCTTCGTAGAACAGGTCTTGACAATCCTTTTAAAATATTTGAATGCCCTAACCGCTTCGCACTTATCCATCTCCCAATTTTTTGTGACTTGGAAATCGTGATATCCTTACCCTCTAAAGGAGAAATTGGTATGGAAACAAATCTGGATGTCTCTACCAAAATTTATCTGCTGGAAACTATGGCTTGCAAGGAACAAATCCATCTTCAACAACTCTCTCTGCACCTCCCTGCAAGTAGCGGGTCAAGCCAAAGCTCTCCTTTTGGATGCTTTAAAGGCTTTAGGCAACCAGTTGGATGCACAACTCAATACCCTAGAAAGGGCTTGGGTAGGAAGTTTCCCCTCTCAGAAATTTCCCTTCATTCACTGTCAACCTAGGAGTGCTTAGTCTTGGAAAATAAGGATATCTCTTACTGATTTCAAAAGTTGGCGAGAATCCCAAACGAAGGTTGGGCTCTTCTTCGATGGAGCTTCTAGAGGCAATATTGGGAAGGCTGGAGCAGGTGGAGTGTTTATATCCCTGCAAGGAAAAACAAAAAAAACGATTCAGTTGGGGCCTGGGGAATAAATCAAACAACCGAGCCGAAGCTATTTCTCTGTACAAAGGTTGCCAACTTTCTCCGAACTTGGGTTTAAATGACATTCAAATCTTTGGGGATTTGTTGCTTCTCATTAATTCTATCCTCTTCAAAAAAAAGTTCCTGGAATGCCTGGTTTAATTCCTACGTGGAGCGGATAAAAATCCTGCTAGATAATTTCTCCTCCTACCAAATATTCCACATTCTAAGGACCCTAAACCATGAAGCATATATTGAAGCAAACAATGGTGTTATCTTAACCCAAGGGTCTCTCTCTTCTTCGATCCAATCAGATGAAATTCACAGCATTCCTTAAGGTCTGGAGCACCGAGGACTGGAAGTTTACTTGCAACACAACTCAGAAGGAGGAACATTATCAACAGATTGACGTTGAATCCCCCATCCTCAATGGTTGTGGTATGTTTTCTCATTTCTCCATAGGAGAACTAAAATGAAGAGTGTTAGCAGTGCACCATAATTGTACCCGATTAAAAAAAAGCAAAGGAAGGTGCAGAAGCGAACCAAATTGCCAAGGATCTTGGTGGTATTCCTGTTGTAGATCCTGTCGGTGCAGAGGGAGAAGAATTTTGTTTTTTTCCTCAAAATTTATAGATTTATTTAAGACGCAACCATGACTTCCTCGAGTTTAGGTAGGTTGCCAAGCGTGGGTCTCCAATCACTCTCATAGCTCATGGAATATGTAACTCTTGTTTTGGCTAGATTAGTTTGTGTAGATCTTTAAATTCCTAGCTTTCAAACCAGCTTTTCTTTTTTCTAGATGTAGGATTCACATTTCTGCAATGCCTGAATTCTTGAACATTGTAAAATGGCCGGTTTTTGGCTTTAGCCACTGCGCCTCTCTTTAATAAAAATTATAACCGTTTTAGTGAAAAAAAATATTCTTCTAAAATTGTGTGTTAACATTATTATTGAATGTGTGTTTTGAATAATTCCACGTACATAACAATTGTGAGATATAGGAGATGGCTTATAACAACATATATCCCTATGTTAGGATTTCATGCTACATTAATACTCTTCTAAAATTGTGTGTTATCATCATTGTTGGGTGTATGTTTCAAATAATCCCGCATACATAGCAATTCTAAGACCATTTAAGGAAGTGTGTTTCAAATAATCCCTTATATTAGGAAACATAAAAAATGCATCTTCACATTCATTGATGACATCCCAATAAACCTTAAGAGAATTCAAACCAAACACATTATTATCCTTTTAAAATTGGGAACCAATTCCACATGCATAACAATTATGACAAATTACTATATAGAAACTATTTAGAATACATATTATTTTTACCTATTTAAATATTATTTTTGAAGTACCATATCCTAGTAACATAATCTTATATTAAAATTTCAATTTATAATTAAAAAGTCAATTTCAATAAATAATAACAATAATTTCATCAATTTCAATAAATCATAACAACAATTTTTGCTCCTCTTAAAACCTTTAATATAAACTTCTCATTTTTCCGTTACTTAGCCTCTTTAATTACCAATATATACTTTTATAAACAAGAGCCACGAGGTGGCAATGTCACCGCAATTGTGAATAGCTATTAGCTATTGCTATAACACAAAAACTACATAAATATGACGTTTTTGCTACAAAGTTGTAACACAAAAAAAAACAATTTTTGCCACATAATTTCTTAGCCATCGAGACCCAAGTTTCATGCCATCAATAAGATGATAAAACTTAAAATTTTATCATAACTCAATATATTATATAATTTTGTGTTTCTTTTAAATCATTTTGTTATACCACACTCTCGTAAGACTTTCATAAATAATTATTTTATCCAATATGTAATTAAATCAAAACTAATTTTTATGCAAATAAATTCTTTCATAGTCATAAGAGTAACAAACTTGAAAAATACATGTTAATAAATAAGTTCAATCATGAAATATCTAATAATTTATTATTCAATTTGAAAAATAAATCTTAATAATTGAATGATTGATTGAAAGGATAAATCTTAAATTTAATATCTAATCATTTTTATTTAATTTGAAAAAATAAAACTTAACAATTTAATGTTTGATTAAGAGAATAAATCTTAAATTCAAGATTACATCATAAATTAAGGATACCAAATATTGACTTATGACATTTCGAATGAAAATACTAACAATCTATATTTTGAACAAAGTTTATTCCCCCAATTTCATGAAAAATCTAATAACATAACATGCTATAAAGTCTTAAGGCTCAAGCCACGTTGGCATAAATATGTCATGTGTCTTTGTTAAATATGTTGAGTATTGACTAAAACGTAATTTTGCAAAATATAGATGATAACTTAAAAATATTATTACTTCAAAGTTCAAAATAAAGCTATGGTGTGCTGAAAATTTAGAAGATAAATGAAAATTAAGATATTACAAGGGGAGTCAGTAACCCTAATCTTGAAGAACAAAATTATCTCTCTCTACCTAAAGAAGAAGATCCACATAGCTAAAATAAGAACCAATAGTGAAAGAAGGCCTTGGACGTTTCTAAATCTATCATCTCTGTGAGCCTATGAGTGTTAAATAAACTTTAACTCTCTTTATANAACATCTTTGGAGTGCATCCAAATGTTTTGTTGGCCTGATATAATAAAATTTTAGATTAGAAACCAACAAATCAACTTAAGTTAATACATGTATTTGTAGTTAAATAATGAGTTAAAGCTCGCCAAATTTAAAATTTACCAAGTAATTAGACATTGGGACTGCTAGATAATTCAATTCTACTTCTGGGGTAATTTTGGGATAATTCTCAGTGTGTACCAAATAAACAAGATATAAATAAATACTTTCTCGTTACTGCAACTCAAATCTATATTTATAACCTCACATGGCTATTCACATGAAAACCACCAAGACTCATTCACAAACATCAGTATACCGAAAGAAAATTTTACAGTCAGATAATACCCATCAAATGCATCTTCTGTTAGACTATTGAATCACCCATTTCTCCTCTTCGAAACGAAACAATAAGAATGACAGATCTACAAATCCAAGGGGTTAAGAGCACAATAATTTACAAATGACAAACTCCAAAGTTCATTTCAAATGGCCATTCTCAAATTTAGTTGATTTTGAAATTATCCAACAAGTTCTTTAATCCTTGGATCCTAAAACATCTCAAGAACTCTTCAAACTTATAGCCTCGGTACATAGCTGGATGTTGTTCATTAACCATGGACGCTGCATGAGTAATGAAGGCGTCCACTACTGGGCTAAATAACATAGGAATTGATATATGTGCAGTGGAAAAGTTCTTTACCACTAAATGCAGAACACTCCTGAATCTCTCGTTTGTCACAACCTATTTATATTTGAATCACACAAGCAATTTCCATTATTATGAAGTCTTACTAGGCAAAATAGAAACTGTTGTATATTAGATAGGTTCCGTGTAGTCTTTTCTAACATGTAGTAATTTCTCACTCCAGTATGAAGAGATCCACATATATCCTGTTGTAATTGCTCACTCCGGTATGACGAATGCTGCAAAGACAGTAATATTCATTATTTAGTGAAGAAAGCATTAGTTTGGCTCAGAAATCTCTGCGGTGTGGAAATCAACGGTAAGTTATTACAATTTAGTTCAGCAGGTTTACAAAACTTACCTATTTAAGGTGAAATACCAACGAACGTTGTGTTCAATTTCTTCTTCATACCAAAATCCAAAAGCAGTTGTGTTGTCTGTCTCCGAAAGCGCGGTTTCGAACCCCCGACACTCCATTGGAAACAACCGATGTGATTCCATTAATATGATGAACTGCATGCCCATTAGCAGTTCTGTTCCTGTTAACATATGCATCACTATACGAATGTCCATTTCCATTGATGGAAAATCCTTTTATTGTTGCTTCCCCCATTTTATATGTTGTTGTTGCTTCTCCATTTTATATGTTGTAAAGCTGGAAGAAGTCAAAAGGAAGCAAGCAAATGATAAATATGTTGGAAGCACAAAGGGTGAGTTTGAATACGAGAAAGTATTCCGAAAGAATCAAGAAAAACTCACAAACACCAACTGTCTCTTATTTCTATACTGTTTCACCATATTTCCATTTCTTACTTTCATACTGTTTTTTCATGGTCCATTTTTCTATCTATTTTAAGATGGTTTTCTCTGCCTTGTTACTGTCACTTGCATGTTGCAACAGTCACTGTTGATCTTCTGCAGTTTTATATAAATTCTGAGTGGTTGAAAGATAAGAGAATTTTGATTTTTTTATTTATTATTAATGACAAAATCAAATTATTTAGATTTAGTTTTTTTTATTAAATAAAGATTCAACTTAACAAAATAACTCATTTACATGTATAGATTATGTAATTAAGGGAGATGGGTGGTTAAACCTTATCGATGTCACCCATCACCGCTTTCTTGACATTCTTGTGCCGTAAGATTTCCCTGAGTGTGGAGCTTTCGCCGCATCCCACGATGAAAACCCTTTTGAAGCTGAAATCACACATCATGACTACAAATTAGAATCATGAGAAACAAGTCTTTGCCAACATTTAAAGGGATGCAGCTAAGGGATATTAGGAGATGCAAATTACTTAATTACTTACTTTTGGTGGCAGACGAGCGTCGGATGCACTAGTAATTTGTGATAGATAAATTCGTCCACTTCTGCACTGTGCAACTTTCTATCTATAACAAGCGGCAAAAGCAAGCAAGCCTTATTGAGCCGTGTTATATCTTGGTAATTGCTCACTCCGGTATGAAGAATGCTGGGAAGATAGTAATATTCATTAGTTAGTAATATCCATTATTTAGTGAACAAAGCATTTGTTTATATATATATCAACATTCAAGCTCGGAAATTTCTGTCGTACATAAACCATACTCAGAAATCTTAATGCAATCTGTCACTCGAAACCTGCAAACTTAAGCTTGGTAACCCTAAGCTGACAGAGAGATTAAAAAAACTTGACACTTTGTACAATTTGATATGCTTGGTCAGAATGTCTTAATGCACTCCAACAACTAATCCTTCAAATCCATTGCACATTCAAATCACAAATTTTCTTTGGAATAAGCACTGTAGTGCATTTATATCTGTACTTTAACTTTTCATTTTTAGGAGTAGGTAAATCCTCAAATATAAGCCATGGCATGCGTCACTGGAGCTTCATTATATTTTATTATCTCTGATTTTCCGAATGTCTGTCCAGGTTACCTCGCTAGATTTTGCTTTCACGAGGTAACAAAACACCACTTAAATCTCATAGATTTTTTGAATTTGTGTACAGGTTACCTCACGATATTACGATGCTTTTGCTTTCACGTCCAACACGTGCATTATACACGCCGTAAATTTCAGTAATGAATGCCCAAGGAATCCGGAAAATTAAAGAACGAGATAACTCTGCTCTTATCTTTACAGATTTGAGGGCGGGAATAATAATGAGGTAAATCTGTAAATGTTTACAAATTTGACGGTAGGAATACAAAATGTTTACAGATTATATAATTCTCTGTCAAGGTTACCTCGCCACTCGCCAGATTTTGCTTTCACGTCAAACGCTTCCATTATACTCG
Organism: Pseudotsuga menziesii; assembly: GCA_001517045.1. Lineage (NCBI taxonomy): Eukaryota > Viridiplantae > Streptophyta > Pinopsida > Pinales > Pinaceae > Pseudotsuga > Pseudotsuga menziesii. The sequence goes on from LPNX010058937.1 coordinate 304,111, forward strand.
CCATAAATTTCAGCAATGAATGCCCAAGGAATCGCGTTGGAAAAATAAAGAATGAGGCAACTCTGGTTTTATCTTTACAGATTTGAGAGCGAGAATAATAACGAGGTAAATCTGTAAATGTTACAGATTTGACGGCATGAATATAAAATGTTTACAGATTATCTAATTCTCTGTCTAGGTTACCTCGCCATATTTTGCTTTCATGTCAAACGCTTCCATGATACTCGCCATAAATTTCAACAATGAATGCCCAAGGAATTCCGTTAGAAAATTAAAGAACCAGGTAACTCTGCTCTTACCTTTACAGATTTGAGGGCGACAATATGAAATGTTTACAAATTATCTGATTCTTTGTCTAAGTTACCTCACATATCATATTATTAATTGTCATCATTGTTGCTGTGATATGAATCATTGTTGACAGATTTACTTTTAGGGAGGGTAGGTTTTTTAACTCACAAGATCGTGGAAACCTGGAATATTAATTGTCATCCCTGCCAAAACCAAAAAAGGTTAGGGATAATTATACAATTGTTGATATCATCACCGGGTCTTGGGGCACACGAACCAAGAGCAACGTCATATCCCCAAACCAATAGTAATCTAAAAAAATAGACAATAAAAAGTAAAAATAATAATTAAACGTTTTAAATATTACCAAACCTTAGTCTAAATTCCATTACATTTAATAAAAACTATTACAAACTTTAGAAGATTGAAATTTTTTTCCCATATCTAAATGAATTAATACTCATGAGCGATTCATATATATCACCTGTGGCGACATGATAACAATGGCCAAAGTATAATGCGACATATCTAATTTACTAATAGACATTTTAAAGTATAAAGAGGCATATCTAACTTTTTTTTTTTGGTAAGTTCAGGTCTAATCTATTAAGTAAAGATAAAATACAAATAATGGTACAAGTCTGTGTGTTGCGAGAACATAAAACCGAGCCAAACTAGGTGATCTAAGAGTCTCAAAAATTGATCCTCCCCATAGAGGGGAAAACAGATCTTAGACAGTTCAGAAATACGGAGCATAGTATTTGAAAATGAGAAGAGTTCAAAATACGTAACAGAGTATTTGAAAACAGGACAAACTGAGACTAGACAGATGTCAATTACTAAACAACAAAAACGTAAAAACCGTGGATTCTGGACAGTTGGAGGAGCAAAACACCTGGCGTCAGAGTAGCTCATATGGCACCTCGGTGATTGGGCAGCAGTAGTTAGTGCCCCATTGGAGTACCTACTGCGTGCCTTGCTCTCGCTCTTGCTCAAGTTTCTTGCTGTCGCATGTGGAGTCGATGTTCATGGAGCTGCTAGAGTTTGGTGTTGGTTGCTTGACAGCCTGTGGTGACGTCTTTTTGGTGGCAAGTCCTTTCTTCCTTACAAACTGTCGTTGACGAGCCGTGAGAGTGCTTTGGCAAGGGGGAGGAGGAGGGGGAAGAGTGGGGAGAACCGGAGGATCAGGAGGCGGCGGGGGAGGCAGAGGGGGTGGAGGAGGCTGAGCAGGGTCAAGAAAATCGTTGATAGCTCGCAGAATGAGTCTGATGAGCAAATTATTAAAGACCTAATAATTTTCTCTGCGAGTGGTGGTGCGGGTGGCTGCAAAAGTGGCGCCCGAGAGTTCGTCTTCCCAATCTTCGACGAGGGATCTTAGCGCGGTCAAAAATTCGACCTCGAATTCCCTATTGTTGACATTCGGGTGGAAGGGTGGTTCCTCCAGGTCACCGGCTCTACCACGCCCTCTTCCTCCTCTGGGAGGTCTTCTCCCGCCTCTGGGAGGCGCTCTTCGTCTCAGCGGCATATGGTTCACAGAGAGTGTGTGTCTAAAACAAGTGACAGGAAAGCGAAGCAAATGAGGATTGCAACGGGGGAGCTCGTGGCTAATACAATATGCAGAGTAGTGCATGACAGATACAAGCCACAGGGGAGGTTTTGGTGAGGCAGGGTTGAGAGGACGGGGAATGCTCTATGTGCTATAGGCAGAAAGAATGAAATGGAGAGCTAGAGACAGGGGCGAAGCCATAATGCACCCAACCCAAAATCATCCATGCGAGCCTTAATGGCTCTGTACCCAGCCTACTCGGCCTTAATTGCCAAGGGGACTGGGGCTGCCGACATTGCTGTAGGTTCTGGCGTCATCGTCGAAATTGTCCAATTGCCAGTTGCCGTCACTGAAGTCGTCGTTCACGTCGTGGACCGGAGAGGTGTCGGGCCCATGAGGGGGCCTGTTTGCATGCTGCCAGCCGTCATCCGTTTGGCCGGCCACATCATCCAAAACCACATTCATATCAACATCCTCGTCATCCTCGTCATTCCGAGCCAACATCACGACCACACCCTCGTCATTTTGAGCCACGTCCAAATCCGCGCTATCATGTACATCGTACTTTTCCAACCCATCCTGATCCTCCTTCACGCCATCCTGAGCCGCATCCAAGTCCATAACCATGGCCTCGTCATCCCTGACAGTCCTATCCTCCGTGTCACCCGCATCCGGGGGGTGATCTTTAGCAGTTATTTGTAAGCACTCCTCCTTAAAGCTGTTGTCTGGTATTTCCCCTAGCTTGAAGGTCTGGATGAAGGAGTGGGAAAGGACTCCTTTGTTTTCCAATGTGTCTGCAAGGGAATTTGCTTTACGCCTGACATGTTGAAAGGTAATTGCCATAGGTTCTGAGAGGAGGTTCGCGAGTTGCTGCAGTTCATATTCCAGCCTCCAGGAGAAAGAGACTTTATTGTTGCTTGAGCCATTTTGAAGTTTGGTGGCCATGCTCAGAATGAGTGCCGAATCTCCTTCTACAATGAGGGGGAGGAGTCCCTGATTTCTTGCACTAATGATGCCTTGCAGCAGTCCCATTAGTTCTACCACATTGTTGCTTTCCAACCCTAATTTGTTGTAATAGAGGTTGAGAATTTGTCCCCTGTCATTTCTAAAAGCTCCTCCAAATCCTGCTTGCCCAGGATTCCCCTTCGAAGCGCCATCAAAGTTGAGCTTGAAAGAACCTTGAGGCGGGGGGGACCAAGAGTCCGGGGAGCAGGTCTTGAGCAGAGAAGTCCTTAAGAGATCACTTTGCGCTGTGGAGGTGATGAGCCAATTGCGGAGGATATTTTTTTCTTGAGGATTGGCTTGAAAATCTTGATCCAACCAGATGGTCAACATCATGGTTTCTTTAATGTTCAATCTTATATGATTCCAGATGGTGTCAATAGGGCTAGTTTTTCCTTCAAAGATTCTACTATTTCTTTCCTTCCAAATGTTCTAGATGAGGAGCCCAGGGAGGAGCTGCCAAAGTCTATTGAGAATGGGATTTTCATAAGGGTGATCATGCCAGTTCTTGATTGTGTTGATAATATTGCCCTGTTGACGGTCAGTTCTTTTGCATAAAGTCGTCGTTTTGATCCATAACTGGTTGGCTATGGTGCATTGGTTCATGAGATGCTCCATAGTTTCCTCCTATTCTTTACACATGGGGCATTGAGAAGGTCCCGTGAAGCCACTTTTGACCAGGTCATCCCAAGTGAGTATTCTTTTGTGGAGAACCTGCCAGAGGAAAATGGTTACTTTGGGCTAGGTTTTGAGTTTCCAGATTTTTAGCCACGAAAGGTCATGTTGGTCTGGCACGCTTATGCTGATGTGATAAGCTTCCTTGATGCTGAACATACCAAGAGTATTGTGACCCCAACGCAGGATATCAAGTCCATGTCTGATGTTGATGGAGCACTGTTGAATGTGGTTCCAAAGAGCTTCTGAGAACGCCTGATATTGGTGCTGATGCCATTGATCATGGGATATCCATTCCCTAAAGTGCTGGTGTGAGTGCTCCCTCCAGAAGGAAAAAACCTTTTCGTGCTGAGGAATCATGAAGCAATCATGAAAGCGATGCAGATTGAAGGAGTCTTCCAATGAGGGTAGTTGATTCCAAAAGTCCGTCCAAAAGTTGGTTGCAGATCCATCGTGTATTTCCCAGAAACTGTGATTTTGTATAATCGGTCTTTGCGAGTTGGCTGCATTCTAGATGAGAGAACCGTTGATGTCTTGGGAATAGCGAATAAGTTGGAGAGAAGGCCAATCAGCCGCGTACTTTCTGTTCCATAGCTGAGCCCATAAGCTATTATTTTTGGTGACACAGTTCCACCAGATTTTTGCGCTGAGGATCTCATTGTTGATGGCTGGATCTCTTAGTCCCAAACCTCCCTCTGCTTTGGTTTTGCAAACAGTGTCCCATTTGATCAGAGCCCAGTGATGCTTATGACTGTTACCTTTCTAGAGGAAGGATCTCTGGAGCGAACGGATGGCTTTGAGAACCCATTTGGGGGCAGCCAGAACAGAGAAAAGATAGAGTGGCATGGCTTGAAGAACTGACTTAATAAGAACCAGTCGATTGGCTGAGGAAGCGGAGGTTCCAGAGCGAGAGGCGAGAATCCAGCTTGGCTAGCAGGTCCTTCCAGGAAGAACGTTTAAGGGCAGAATCGATTAGAGGGGCTCCAAGGTACTTGGAAGGGAGTTTGGCCACCTTGAATCCCAGGATGTGGGTGACATTCCTTTGAGTAGCCAGAGGCGTGTTAAAGAAGAAAATATCAGATTTTTGAAGGTTAATAATCATTCCAAAAGCTTTGGAAAAAGTGGTGAGGATGTCATTAAGAGAACGGGCTTCTTGTACAGAGGGATGCCCCATGAGGAGGTTGTCATCCACAAACTGCTGATGGGTGAGACGAGTGTGATCATGAAGTGAAATACCTTTCAAAGAGCGCGGTGGCCTTAGCGTTACTAAGCATGCATCCTAAGCCTTTCGACATTAGAATGAACAGGAAAGGAGAAAGCGGGTCACCTTGTCTGATTCCTCGGGAGGGGTTGAAGGGCTTTGAAGGAACCCCATTTATCAGAACCGAGAGGAGGGGCGTGGTGATGAGGTTGGTGATCCACCTTATCCAAGATTGGTGGAAACCAAAAGTCTCCAGCATGTTGCCAATAAAGTTCCAGTTTAATTTGTCAAAGGCTTTTGAGAGATCGAGTTTGAGCATCATGCCAGGTTTTTTTGTGACTTTGAGGGAGTGAATGACTTCGTGGGCTAGAATAATTCCGTCCAGGATTTAACGGCCTTCGACATAACCGGTTTGTTCGGGAGATATAAGGGAGGGCATGAGCGGTTTGAGATGATTGGCTATGACTTTGGTGACCACTTTATAGAGGACGTTGTAGAGGGCAATTGGTCGGAACTTGTCAGGGGTTGAGACATTGGCTTCCTTGGGGATGAGAGTGAGAAAGGTGGCATTAAGGGCTGGAAGGATCTTTTGATTGTGCCTTGACTCTTCTACCAGCTCCCAGATCTCATGCTTGAGCATGTCCCAACAGGCATGGAAAAAATTTACAGTGAATCCATCCGGACTTGGGGCTTTGTCTTCCTTCATTTGATTGATAGTTGTTTCAACTTCTTGCAAAGTAATAACTCTCATCAACATAAAATTTTGATCTTCAGTGAAAAGGGAAGGGATATGGGAAATTACCTGCTGTTGTGCTTCCCCTCGATCCATGATTTCTTCCGACAGGAGATTGTCGTAGTAGGAAATCAACACCTCTTCCATTTCCTGATGAGTCTCAAGAAGATCTCCAGCTTCATTTTTTAGTTGAGAGATGTTGTTGTGCATTCGGTGCTGGAGAGTGGAATGGTGGAAGAAAGCTGTGTTGCATTCCCCCTCCTTAAGCCATTTGATTCTGGGATTTTGCATCCAAAGGGTTTCTTCTTGTTTGGCTCGCTCTTCAATCTTGGAGAGAAGCAAGATTTCCTGCTGATTATCCTGCTCATTTCGACCCTTCAAGATAATGCGTTGCTGGAGCTGCTCCAGTTCCTGTTCCAGAATGGCTTTGCAAGCGAAGATGTTACCAAAGGTGTGTTTGTTCCATTATTTGAGATGAGCTTTGAGGAGTTTGAGCTTGGATTGCATTCTATACATGTAGGTTGAACTTGTGACATGAGTGTTCATCCACCAGTTTCGTACCATTTCGTGGAAGTCCGGGTGAGAGAGCCAAAAAATTTCGAAACATAAAGCTTTTCTTTTGGCTATGTCTCCAACATGCCAATTAATGCTTATGGGCCAGTGATCAAAGCCTGTAGTGGGGAGGATGGAGGTAGACAGATCCTCATTTCTCATCATGATGGCCTCGGAGATGAAGAAACAATCCAGCTTGCCGGCGATTTGTGCCTCTCCCCCTCGTTGGTTGTTCCAAGTGTGAATGTCGTTACTGGTCTGCAAATCAATTAGGCGATTGTTGTCGATGAATTCCTTGAAACTTCTGTCCTCTGGTGAAAGGATTCTACAACCCCCCCTTCTGTCCTGGAGGGAGGTGATGAGGTTGAAGTCTCCTCCCAAGATGTCAATGTCTGGAAGCTGGTCATTTACTAGCCAATGGAGAAAAGCAAGAAATTTTTTTGAATGGGGAGTTGAGGGCCATACACACTTGTGATTCTACCACGAACAACAGTGCCTAAAATGTGGAAGTTGGCAGTGATGGAGCATCTGGTGGCTAAAATGTTGTGCAAATCGACTTCAGAAGGGTTCCATGCAATGGTGAGACCTCCGGAGGCTCCTGTGGAGTCAACGGAGATGCTTTGGCTACCTCTCCAGAGTCTGGGGAGGATGGAGTTTAGAGAAGTGGAATTGGACTTGGTTTCTTGCAGCATGAGGATAGAGGGCTTGTCTTGCTGAATTTTTTCTTAAGCATTATGTGCTTGTTAGGGTTGTTGATGCCTCTTATATTCTAGGAAATGACTTTCATTGGGTAACTAAAGGGTTGGAGGGGAAGAATTCCATAAGCTGGGAGTATTTCCCTGAATCAACAAGGTTGGAACCTAGCGCTGCAAGTCTTTGAATGTCGGTTTTTCTTTCTTGCTTCCTTGATGCTTTTCTTGGAGTCTTTGAGAAGACTAATCGCAACTCCCAGTTTGGATCTCATGCTGGGCGATTACAGGATGTCGGTGAGTAGTTGAATTTGTTTTGGGGTGATCGCATGCATGGCGTTATTTTTGCATGCTTCTTCAAGACTCATAAGATCTAGGCCTTTCAGATCTATGTCTCCCCTGACCTCCTCCATTGGGGTTTCCGTATCCATTGTGGGAGTGGGAATTTCTCATGTCTGAACCTCGGTTTGCTTCCTTATATGCTCTGCATGAACATCTTTCTTCTGGTTCTGACTGGAATCCTCCTTTTGCTTGCCCTTGTCCTTGTTATGTTCTTGTTGCGGTAGAGTGTGAGTGAGAGGAGCCTCCTCAGCATCTTTATCGGTGTCCATTGGTTGGGTACCTAGAATCCCAAAGCTGTTGCTTATTGGGGGGATAATGGATATGCTACTAGTGGGGTTTTTCCTGCCATGTTTCCTTCTGCTAGTGGTTTTCTGGAAGCCCTCTTCATCCACTAGCGTGGTTTGCTTGTTTTCAATGAGGATCTTGTTTTGGGGACAATCTCTATAGAGATGCCCATGCACGTGACATTTGCGGCATCAGAAGGAAATGTGTTCATAGTCTAGAGGTTGAATCCATTCAGTGTCCTCATGAGCTAACATGATAGAATCCGGTAAAGATTTAGCTATGTGCATGTAAACACAGATACGGGCGTAGGAGGTATACCTTTGTTGCTTGGTTTGATATGCAATTTTGACAAATTCGCCAAGGGCATTGCCGATTTCCTTTAGGGTTTCCTCATCCCAGTAGTCTTGCGGCAGCGAATACAACCTGCCCAGATAGTTGCCCATGCAAAATTTTCTGTGTCTGGGTTGAAGCGTTCGATCCAGTTCCTAAGGAAGAGGCCTGCCGAGTTGAAGAAATACGGTCCCCCTTCTAAAGCTTGGTCTTTGTCTTCCAGAAGCGTCAAAATGATGGTGAAGAAGCCTTTTGAACCTAGCTGGACGTCGAAATGAGCTTTGGGCTTCCATTTTGCAGCAATCCAGTGGAGCAGGGCTTTTTCTATGGGCCAGATCCCCATGAATTTACCTATAAGGGCGTACGTTTTCATGTATTCGATGCGGGCGTTGATTTTGGAAGGCGATAGATTGATGCGAGGTTGATCTGCTGATTTGGCCAAGCAGGTGTTGGTCTTGGGCATGTTTTCTGGCTAACCGGAGTGACCGATCTTGTTTTCCAGCTTGGGCTCAGTAATCATGGGCGTTTTGGTGCCGGGCGCATCATTCTGTAGCTGCATGTGACTGTCGTTTGTGAGGGGGTGCAGGGAGGGACCAGCTGTCCCTCCTGCGGCCGTAGCCATGATTGGGTGCTCAGAACCAAAGCCTTGACAAGAGTTGTCAGATCGACGATGGTAGGGTTTAGTGGCGGGGAGATTTAGGTTTTTTGCATCAAAGGTTGCAGAGCTCTCTTCCTTATCTCAATAGAGCAACACTTACATCTAGATCAAGAGGCATATCTAACTTATTAATAGACATTTTTCACAATTGCTAGGAACTTAAAAAATCTGATCAGCTCTTATAAATAATATTATATACATCAATTAATTTACTTAATTTTAAGATATAGATCCAACGGATCTAGAGTTTAAAAAAAATTATATCAAACAGCAAGATTTGAACATAATGGAGAGGATAACAACATCCTTCCCAACCACCCCATCTACCGTAAATTATATTAATTTCAATCTCTATGACTAAAAAGATAACCATCACGATTTTGAAAAATCTCAAATAAAGCAATCCGTCATGATTGAAAGAAATAGAAAATATCAAGCTATACATCGCATATTGCAACAACCAATGCATTCTCATAATTCTCAGGGGAGCATAAACATGTTAACATACATAAAAATACGAAGCATACATAATGCATAAAGAAATGTATAGGTGGGATGGGTGGGGTGCATCTAATTTTTCCCCTAACATATAAAGGCCAACTAAGTGACTTTGGCCTTCTTATTCCTCACATATATCCATGTGACCCTTCTACGAAATAGCCATTACATTCCAGTGTCCACGATGAACATATTAAACTTTTCCTTCATGAATGCATGGACTTCTGCAAAATTTTATTGCATCTGCAAAACTTGTCTTTCGAGGCTTCCGCTTCTACTTGGAACCTCATCTGCCGAATCAACTTCCTTCCTAGATTCCATAACTAGGTAACTTCCTCACCAATCGAGTATTGACTCCTTGTTCCACTGTTCCAGCCACCAACTTGCCCCATAATGCCTCGTAACCCTCAGGTTCTAAAACCCGCTCTGATACCAAAAATTGGTTCTACCTTTTAAGGGGCATATTTAGGATTCATAAACTTGTGTGTCCATGTTGTCTAATACACAAAATAGCATTCCCACTTCCACAAGATTACGACAGAAGCATTTGTAGAAAACCAAGGAAAATTTCAAAGTCATTAACATAGAACAAGTACAACCTTGTAGAGCTAATGTTCCCTCAACCAGGGTTTTGACTTCTTATTGAACAAGTCATTTGATTTCTTTTAAGCTTTCCGTAGCCCTATACAAAGTTGTCATCTCCAACCTTGAACCTGCTCTTTACTTAGATTTTGATGATTTTAATGCAAGATGATCTTAACTGGTTATGGTGTTTACAGAAATGCACTGCTCATCATTTGTGTCAACTTAATTCAACTCCTTCATCTTCTTGTTGCATCTATCTGTTGCCCGGTACTCTTTGTCTATGGGTCAGCAATTTCCACAAGTATGAATTGAGATTCCCCAATGTTTCCTAATGGAGCTGCCAAGTTCTGCAAAGCTGCTCATTAATTGTGGGTTCCACTAGCCCACAACATTAGGTTGCAAGGTACATCCATTTCACAACTAGGTGTTGCAGGTTGTTGGCCTTGCAACATGGAGTTCATGCAACCCAATGTTGTGGGCACACCGGACACAAGCTAGGGTTACAAGATGCCAGTTCTGAAACTGGAGGTTATGGTATATGTTGTGTGGAGTTTGTTACTCTCGTAGGTTCCACTTAGAATATTTTCTGCTATATTGACTTGATCTGGAATTTAATTGATTTAGGACAGCTCATCCAGCCACAATTATAGGCTTACACACAACCGCACACTATTCTCCACTAATAAGAGTAATCCCATGTCATAATTGTTCACCTCACTTATCAAATCACTTATCAAACAGACAGCTAATGTCCTAAATCCATAAAGTAATAAATTTGATATTTAGTCAAGAATCGACAAAACAACCTTGTGCAGTTGAAAATGGCATACAGTCAAACCTCTAAAAGATTACATAGAAAGACAGATAACTGTCACATAAAGCTTTATTGGACTAGTTAAGCTGGCTTTTCAAGTATGAATGTTGATTTTGTCCTTAACCAGTGAATTTACAATGTTGGAAATAATAAAATACTTTTGAAGAAAAAAATTCATATTCTTTGCAGAACCAAGCTAAATTTGCCATTTAGAATCCATAGGAAGTCCCACCAAATTACTGTAGGAATAAGTAAATAACAAAATTCCTCAGTGTCAAAGAAGAAGTCATCTCTATGGATGCAAGATTCTCCACTGTTGAGAGTTAATCCCCAAACAAATATTAAGCATTGTGAATTCGCATGGACGACTAAAGTGAGATTTAAAACTGATCAATCAAATCTCTACATAAAATCACACTTTGAGATCTTCACAAAATACGACAATAAGCGTACAATTGTTGCAGTAAGTGTTAAGGCCTTGAAAATATAACAAGAGAACCAGACATAATTCTGCCCCAGAAAACTTCACCTAGAGCTTGCAATCTTAAGCAAGCTCAAACACAATTCATAGCAGAAATTTCAGTGAAAATATCAGACATAAACTACCATCATAATTCCATTCCTTGTAAGAATGTAGACAGGAAATACATCAACAGAATAGAGATATCTGTTACATAAAGGCACTATTTGCCAAATAAATGAGTTCAATCTTCCATTGACATATTTGTTGTGATGAATCATGACTCTTGCCATAAGCCTTCTCCTTTCCAGTTGTAAAGAGTAGATCCACATCATTGGCTGGACCAAAGCTCTCTTATCAGTGACCACTTATGATTAAACAAACAATCTAAGAGATCAGACCTGCACTTCATAAAATTCCCAGAGAAATTCTAATTAATGCAATCTAAAGGGAAAAAATCACTATGCAGAATGAAAATCCAAGTCAAATAACTCCAGCCCGTACAGTTTAACTTGTGGCATGAACATTTGGCAGATTAATTTATGACCACAAATTTGATCCAGAAAGAGGAGACAGGTGAGAAAAGATGAGTGGACAGCTTGTTAGCTTTCTTGACGAGAAATGCAATCCAATTTGATGTCGTTCTGTTTCTTATGAGATAAAGCATTTGAAGCTTCAAGCTAGGATTCTTTGAGAAGGCCCTGATCCTGAAGGTACTTCAGAGCCATAGTACATGTGACGACTGAAGGCAGCATCATGTAGCCCCCATACATAATCTCTTTCAAGGCTGGTATATCCACTGTCAATATTTCAATAACCTCTTCTGGATCCATTGGCTGAGGCTTAGCATCTCTCTGTAATATGGATTGAGCAATTTAAATTAGCTCACAATAACATTGGCACGTAAGTCAAGCTCAAGAGCAACAATTAGAAACGAGAATTGAAACTGAAATGCGGCTTCAGTGAGTTGATCTACAACTGAACAATAATAGAGTAATGCAATAAATCAAAAGTAAAGGGAGATAAGTCTCAACCTTAGGATCTAACACAAGAAAAGGAGTGAACCGGTTGCGAGACCATTTTACCTGCAAAAAAATAAAAGCACAAACTTTAACAGTCCATAATGATTGTAGAACAAACATTTTACCTTGCCAGATCATGGTTTCTATGAACATTACCTCTAAGAGTCCAGGATGGCCATCGGGTATAAGCTTCACTAGGTTTCCTCCTTGCAGTTGTGCCTGCATATAACATGTGCATTTCCTTGATGTGTATGCTATGGATTCCAACCAATCCCAACCAACTGTGAATTACTACTTCTCACAGAAGAAAAAACACCATGCTGTAGCTGCCTAAACCTACGATGACTGAACGGTGAAATATAACATATTAACCCTCTTTGCACAGCCCTGCTTGACCCCATCTAAAGGATGTAGTTCTTTTGTTAAGATAAAGCTTAGAGATAGTGAGAACTGACTCATTGGACATTATGTTATTAAAATTGAGTTTAGCACAACCTGCCATGCAGCCAAGGTGTGGTCCAAATGGTAAACACAATAAAATTTCACCACCTTATTGAGAATTCTGATGAAAGATGAATTGAAACTGTGGTTTACTCTGTAGTGACGGTGGGAAGGGAGATATAAACTCCAGAGGCCCTTAGTCACCATAGAAGAAATGAATAGCTGGATGGAGAAATCCACCCTATCTAATGAATTCTACTTATTAATAAAAACTGATTTACATACATCATACAGAGTAGAATGTAGAGCTTGGTGGTGCAGTTGTTGTAATTGTAAAATAAATAAAGATATTAATACAGAACAACTTACTTCTTCAGAAAGCTCCATTCTGACACAATCTTCTAAAGACTGATGCTTTTCTGACAGCATACCACAAGGAACTCCATACATGTAACAATTTCCCCCCTGAATCCAACACAACAATTGCTAGTGATAATGCAAAAAACACTCAGTAAACTGCGATCTAATCTATAAATCAAGGTCCCAAAGATCCAGCCCAAACACTGAAATGTAAACAAAGGTTCAAATCTCATCTAGAAGATCTTGACCCTATATGCTGCTGGTGTATGCATCAAGGTAAAATTTAATACGTTTATGAGTTTTTCATTTACATCAACCACACTAGGCTGAAATCCATATGCTGACATTTCTAGTCTTTTTCATTTTTCTTTCTCATTTGAGCTAGTGAAGATGAGGGCTCAAACATAAATCTACCCTTACTAGACATGCACGTTACCATGGCTTAAGAAATCTGCAGCAGCAACTTAGCAGGTCCCAGTGATTATCACAGGCTATCAATTTACTTTCACTCATAGCAGTCCCAGTGATTCACGACACTCTCTAAGTCAGCTTCCCCAAAAGGATCCAACAAAGTCACTCAAACGGGTGCCTATGAATGGTAAAGATCCTTAGTCGACCTTTGCTTGCCCGAAAAGAGGGCAGACCCTACCCACATGGGTGCCTGACATTCTAGAGGCATAGCTGAGAGGTTAAAAACTGCCGCTTCCTCTATCAGTGTCTATCTTTACAATTCACCTATCCGAGAAAGAATCCCATCTAAGTTGCCTTGACAAAACCCTATTACTCTGATCACTGATTGCTTTCATTACAGACTAATCCCACTTACTTAAGCAGCAAAGTGCGAGGTTGTGCGTGGACTAAAATTCAGAAATGTTAAAATATCAATAAGCTGGGCCTTACCTGAGCATATTCTTTGATAATGGTAACAGATTTTGTAAGGGTGTCATATGGGAAAACAGCACAAAAATGGAAGGAACGAGTTTTTGCACCAACAATATCGTACTCCACAATTTTTCTCTCGCATTTGCTGGGATCTGCTACTTCTTCCTTGCTCGGTGGATACTAAAATACAAAACAACTAATAATTACTTTTGTTAAGAAGAATATAGATATACAAACTAACTAATAATTACTTTTGTTGAGAAAAAAAGAGTAATAGTGTCTCTCTATTTATATATACATAACCCACCTGGACAACACGGTTATAGACATTCAGATATCGAGAATAACGAAGTTCCTCCTGTAACAACCAGGCAGCCCAATATCACAGTCAATTGCCATTGTCAAGATTGCATGAATCAGATTGCTGTGAATCAAAATAGGTATTGCTAAATCAATCCCAAAATACTTTAAAATCAAAATGGCTATTGTATTTTACCTTCAATATTTTAAATCCAAATTCTGAATCTGGATCTGAATGTACAGATTGTGACTGAGAAGCAGGAACATGTTTTGCGGTTGTAGACATTTTGTGCATAATGGCACCTGGTTGATCTTGCAAATGTCTGGTCAGAATGGGCGTTTTCAATTATGATTACTGGATTAAAAACATGAGAACAGGACTCTATTGCAGTCTATCAATGGCATGCCGATAAGTAGTCATAAGAAGAGACTTATGGGACATAAATGTTAAAATTTGGTTGAAGATTGATATATTAGAAGTGCTTATTCATTTCAAAATTTGATTGATGATTGATATATTCGAAGGGAGTAAGCTATCTACCCATTTGCACAGGGGGCCATCTGACCCGGTAGGGTGATAACTTACTTATTTACCTTTCCCTTCCCTCAGACTAAGAATAATGGATTTTTTTAGGGAAATTGGTAACTCGTTGGGATTATCTTTATATACCAGAAACTTGTGACTCAGCAAGGGCCGAGACGTACCGGACTTCAATCCCGCAGGGGGCGGTAACCTATCCCAAGGGGCGTCTACCCTTCGAGCCTTATCACAGCGGGCCATGTCTCGGTGGGACTTGATCCCTGGTGGGCTGGGTGAAAACCACCTTCCCCGACCGTACGGGATCACCTATTTTCACACTAATTAGGTTCTAGAATTTATCCATTCATAAATTTAGTCATTAAAATTCTTTTTTTTTAATTCTTTTTTTAAGTGCAAGTTTAAAATTGTAAGTTATGATTGGAATTTTCATGAAAATTGCAAATGTATATTTAAAACTGTAAAAATAACCGGAAAGATCTAAAACCTGGAACATTTTACCAACTTCTTTGTAACAATTAATCAACTCCTTTGTTTGTTTTATGGAATCCGATCCAGGTTTAAACCTTGAATTCTATATCCTTCATGATCATGGAGGTTAAAGTTTTAAACTAGCATACACACAGAACATTGGCCTTATCAAATCCATAACAATTGAATTTTAAATTACAAGTTTTTAGAACACAATTTCAGAATAGGTTTAGATCTGTTCAGTCTGTAGATTCAATTTGATTTGGTAAATTAGTATTCTTCATTATTGCATTATACCAGAGTGTAATAATAGTTTGTTGTAAAATTGATCTGCAATGAAAATGCAAGAAAAGAAGCAAAATCTGCTGTTATTCTTCTCACTGTCACATAAACATAACCGAGTAATCTATTACTGACTGAGTGAAGTGGACCCAGGTGGGTAAATAGCTTACTCCTACTTGCGAATGGCATTAAGGTGGGGCGTGGTTCCCCATTTACATTGGATGAAGCGTGGCATTATTTATTTATTTTGAGCTTGCTGTCACTCCACGAACCCATGTTCTCAGCGGCGGAAATGCTTCACAGGAACCCATGAGGTCTCGAGGCATACAATCATACTTCAACAAAATGTGAACAAAATTGGCACCGCTTGCTGAGGAAGTTCCACTACCTTCGAACAAATTAATACTGGACAGTGCCAAAAACTCAACACCCTTGTTTTTGGGGCCATTTTTGTGTAGTGACATAATCATATTTAAAAATTTGTGTGTAAATAAATATTATATTATTAGCATTTATGTTGAGCACACTTTCTTCTCAAGTAAGCTATGAATGGTTGGATATACATCTTGGACATTTTATAATTGATATAAAAAATATTTGTATTTTTTAAAATTGATGATATAATTAATTTGTTGATATTTATTTAAAAATGATTTATATATAAAAATTGTTCTTAAAGGATATATATAATTAGACATTTTTTTCTCATTGAATCCAAATATCATTGACAATGACATATTGAATTGATTTTACAAATAAATATATAATTATATAATCATTTTTACAAATGAATTAAGTATTATCTTTCTTCCCAAAAAATTGCATTGTATTACATAGTAGGATCCTATGTAAGAGTAATAGTTGGAACCTCACTACAATCTTCCTAGATTCAAACATGAATGTCTATATGCTTACATTTTGATGATTGATTTGTCTCTTTGAATCTTCAAACAACTATTACACCCCTTTCGTCCTCGTTGTTTATAAATACAAATGCCCTTATTTCTCCCTGTATGCACTCCAATAGCCGTAGTTAGCGTTTAGCATCACATGTGTTATGTGTTATTGTGATGTTTTATATTTTGTTTACCCATTTCTCTTATAATGATGCACAACTACATGAAGATATGCAATGGCCCATACCCAATGGGGTGCACTACATCCCTATGGAAGCAAATTGTGGCTAGATTTATTAATATTTAGTAAGTAATCATCTTCACATCAAGCATTTTAGTAGATGCTTTGGAAAAGAATATTACTAGTGAATAAGGCTATGACATTCTTCACCAACACATGCACTATGAAGCTTGAGATGAAGATGAATACAAACCAAATATTAAGAAAACTAGTCATAGCCTACTTCCGTACAGATGAAGTACACCTTAGTGGGCATGGACCGTTGCAATATCTTCCTGTAGTAGATGCATGTATAACACATGAACTACCAAATGCTAACTACAAATTTCTTTGTGAATCTTGACCACAAATTCTGCCAAAGGCCAAGCCACAAGCATATAATGGAGTGCATACATCAAGGAACAAGAGCACCGATGTTTATATGTAATGAGGATGAAGGGGGTATGATTGTTGAATATTTGAATATAAACAATCAAATAATCAAAATGTCCATGCAAATTATGACAAACAATGAGCCCAAATGCTAACTACCAATTTCTTGTGAATCATTAACCACAAATTATGCCAAATGCCAAGCCACAAGGATGTAATGGAGTGCATATAGGAAGGAACAAGGGAATTGGAAGATTATTAAGAGGTTCTTGCTAATTTATTGTGAAACATACATTAAAAGAATTCACTTAAACATGTGATAGTTGTTGTGCCCAAGGTTAGGGATAAAGAAACATGACTTTTGATATATGGGTGTAGAAAAACAAAGATGAAAGTATTGACCTTCCCAATAATATGTAAAGGCATCTGTCATTTTTATTCCATTAGAATTACAAATATTCACATATATGTACAAATTTAGTCGAGGAATTTTCCATGATGGCTCCCATGATATGAAGAATGGTTATTAGCGCTGCATTGTGAAGATTGTATTTTGGATGTTAAGTAAGGGTCATCCTTACCATGAACGTGCATTGAAAAGAAAACAATAATTAACATTATTATGTGCCCATTAGATGCCCCAAATGCACAATCAAGTTGAGTTCATGACACCTCCCTCAAACTTAACTCAATCACGTGTTTAGGACATCTCAAAAGGTATCGAAAAAATATTATTAGTATTATTATAATGACAACGATAATTTTCTTTTAAACTCATTCCAATGAGACTCTAAAGTGATATATGAAATATTTTTCAATATTGTATACATTTTTCATTGAAAGGGGTGGTAGGTGCAGTGTACTTTTTTATCCGAGGGAGAAAATTTAGAATGCATGGGGATTAGAGAGAACGACTAATAACTAAGTTCATATTTATGCCTTGTTCCTTGGCATCTTAGTTCTTAGCTCTTAGAATATCAATTCAGCTATTATATTTGAATATTCCTCGTTAATTATGGATATAAATAGAAAAAATGAAGGATGACAAAGGAATAATCCTTAATAAAATGCTATAGATAATACAAGGATTGCTAGCTACATTCAACAGTGCCCAACTTCTACACATTTGGAGATTGACCAATAGTCAAGCTAGCTCTTTGGCAAACCAAGTAACCTTATTGGAAAAGAAGGATTTTGGTAAAAAAATGGAGGTACCCCCGAGTTTCGTTAGATACCATAGTTTATAACCTCATGGATTCAAACCAAATCAAATAGCTTAAAATTAAGTCACATTCCAAAATTCATGCGGCGGAACATAAGAGTGAAGAAAAATGTACAAGAGTGAGTTATGAGGAGTGAGTCTTAACTCCTCCTTATGCCTCCCACACTTGATATAAGGGTTGATGGAAAGACAATTTATGTCGTCGTTAATACAATCTCATCGCATGGGTGGGATAATGGATATGGAAACCAGTGAAGCTTTGTTGAACTTAATGCAACTTGGCTTTGGTGCTATTGTGTGGAATTCAGGAGGTCCTTGTGTTCTCTACAAAGGGGGCTTACTATTTGGGATCTTCACATGCGACTAGAGCAATGGGGTATGTAACTTCGAAAGATATTCTGCATTTCATTGTATTATTATTTAATTATTATTGTATTGTTATTGTACCTCCTTTCGAGATGTTATTATTATACTTGGTCATGTAAGGATATCGAGGTAAAACCTCCATTGTAATTTAGGAAAATAGTCCCCAAAAGAATAAGTATCAAATGTATTTTCTATTCTCCCTAGGAGAGGTCGGCCCAGTAAGGCTAAAAAATCATCCCTGTTGGTGATTTACGTCACTCGCATGAAGTGTATAAACAGGGAGGCGCCCTCCCTCATTTGGGCACACAGAAAACACAAGGAAGTTCACTCCAAGAGAGAGAGAGACAAGTTCACAAGGGTAGAAGAAGAAGAAGCTGCATAGTTACCTTATCTTTGGGTTTTCCATCTTTGCTTGACATTGTACTAAGTGACGAATATATACATAAGAAGTTGTTGGGTTTTCTCCCTTGTGGTGTCCCGGGATATAAATTATTTATGTCTTTCTTTTGTGTTGTTCTTGTCTATCTTTCAGTGATCCTATTGCATTAGATTAAAGATCTAACATAATTAAATTAAAGTGAAAACTCTAACATGGTATCAGAGCCACCCTGAAAGAAGGAACTATGCACCTGCAGAAACTAGGGCTTCGAAGTTCTAGCACTTTTCTCCACACAAATTCCAAAAAAGAAGGCCAAGCTAACTCACCTCAAGGAGGTGCATCTTTTGGTGGAGAAAGATTCCAGTTTGGAGAACTTTCAATTTTTTTACTATGAGACACTACAGGAAGGAACTAGGGCATCAATTTTTTTTAGCTTCCCTCCACATAATTTGGAAAAGGACACCACTAGACAACTCGCCTTGAGGAGACACATCTTTCTATCTAGGCAGAAGTTCGAGTTTCCAAAATTGAAAAAATAGGGTTATTCTATCAAACCCTAGGTCAACTAGGTCAAGGAAAAGTTTGGGCATCTCAAATTGGTAAGATCTATTTCTTTGTTATTTCCATTTGAGGTTCTCATATCAAGATGATTAATCATACCAAGCTTGAGGACAAGCTTGAAGGAGATGACAATTTTCGAGCATGGAAGTATATAATTTCTCTTATCCTAGAAGAGAATGTCTTGGACAAGTATGTCACTGCGGAGATTCCAAATCCAAAGGGAGATGATGCTAAAGAAAATCACAAGAAGAATATGATTAGAGTCAAAAGGATTATTGCATACTCCATTAAATATCATCTCGTCCCTTCTATATCATCATTGAAGACTCCCAAGTAGATGTTCGATGCTTTGACCAAGCTATATGAAGGGAAGAACATCGAACAGAAGATGACTTTGATAAATCAACTCAAGAATGTCAAGATCCAACATGCATAAACCATCCATTCTTGTTTAACAAGGGTTTCTCAAATCAATCAGCAACTTGAGGCCATTGAAGAAAATGTTGAAGAAGGAGAGATCGTGATGACTACCTTGAATGGTCTCCCAAGATCATGGAACTCATTCATCCAAGGGATATGCACGAAAAAGAAGCTTATCAATTTCAACATATTGTGGGAGGAATGTACTCAAGAAGAAGCTTGATTAGTGTCAAGAGAAGAGAATATGGGAGATGATGATGATCAAGCTCTATCAATTCATGCAAAGAAGGATAAAAGCAAGAGGGAGGATCACCCTCACCAAAGGCACAAAATATCCCAAAGGAATCGTAAATCTCAAAGGGACTACTCAATTTTTAGATGCTTCATATGTGATGAGAAAGGCCATTTTGCAAAACACTGCCCAGAAACAAAGGATCCACTAGGACAATCAAGAAGAAGAGGCATCATGCACATACTACTGAAGATGATGAACCAATAAGAAAAAGAACAAGGGAAGATTCCTCAAGTGATGAGGAATATGTACTTTGATCCAGAAGGATTCAAATCATGAAGAAGAAGAATCTCTTATCCATTTCAGCATTGGATAAGAAGGGATGCGGTCGTGAATGAAGAAGAAGGGACACATAGATTCAACACCAATACACAGTAGAAGACATACTCAACATTCTCGATCATGAGTAGGATAGGTCCTTAAAATCAGATAATGGAGAAGAGCACACTGTCAGAGACTCCAATAATTCATGCAAGAAGACAGAGATCAAGAGAGAGTCTACCAAACAAACAAAGACAAGTGTTTAAATTGCTATATACCTAGTTTCTTAAATGATATTGTTTACTTGTGTACACATTTATGTTCCTAGATTTAGGAAACGTATTGTGCAAGTTAGAATGTTTGCATTCATGAAACAATATACTACTAATATGCATGTAATGGGTGAGTGGTGTTAGAATTTGATATTTGTAAAACCAAAATCACTATAAGAAAGACAAAGCACAAAAACAGTATGTGGAGCTCATTTAACCATGATGATTCTATGTCGTCCCCAACCATAGACAACGTAATGTCAACCCCGAGCTCAGACCTTCAAATAGAGATCAATGTACATCTAGGTAGTAGTAGCATGAACCCCTGAGAAATAAGAGAGAAGTTCTTGCATGCTAGAAAACCCCATAAACACTCCTCCTAGTTGAAGTATCCAACCTCCTTATGGTGGAGCTAACTAGCTTGAGTGATGTGTCAAATGAGGAGGGGTTCCTCCTATTTATATTGATTTTCCAAGTGAGCTTTTACTGGGGCTGACTTGACTATCTTACTGGGGCCGAATTGTCTTGGGGGAATATAAAAGTTCTGTTTAATAAACATTTTCTTTGTGTTATTTCACCCCAAGGTTTACATAGATCCTTTCAAGAGTTTTACCTGATCAATTACATTTATATCTACTCATGTAATGAATGAGAATAACTTCAGAAGTTGCACTATTTCCAACACTCCCTCTTAACAAGGAAGGTATTCTTCGTACATGGTATTCTGATTTTATTCTTTCTTGGGTCAACCTATGAGGTGGTGCCTCACACAACTACTTCTCCAACACTCCCTCTTAACCAAGGAGGAATTGTCAGTATTATCGTACCGGAACACATTTGGATTTCATCTATACATCATGGTTATCTCTAACCCCTCTATATCATAAGGAAGGTCCTTCAACACAATCTCAGTCTTTTGAGAAGGTTCAATAAATCAATATTTGTGCATCAGCTCGATCCAATTTATCGGAGAACATGCACTAACTCCACGACTCTACACATTCCATCGGAGAGTCCATCCTCCCATTCCATCGGGAATGCATCATCAATACAATGTGCCTAAGCTCAACCCAGTCCTTCGGGGAACATACACAATGATACTCCTAGTAACTGACCAGGTACCTCTTGGTAATAGGGCCAAGTGCCTCAATCCTAAGACTACATCTGGTGCCTCAACTTAACCCAGTCCTTCGGGGAACATGCACCATGATCTCCCCATCACCTCACTTGATGTCAAGGAGATCAATCGAAATAAAATCTCCCCATCATCTAAATATGATGTACACGAGATCAACTTATATACAATCTCCCTGCCATCTAAATATGATGTCCAGGAGATCAAGCGAAATACAATCTCCCCATCATCTGAATATGGTGTCCAAGAGATCTCCCCACTCTACTCAGTGTCTAGGAGTGTGTGTTGGTCTCTCCATCCTATAAGGATGTCACGACCATATACTACATGTTTGTCTCTATTGCCAATGCAAATTCTCCCATACTAGGTTGAGAACCAGGGCGAGCAGACTCACCACCAGTGTACACAACCATTTACTACTAATTCATCTCAAGGGTTGGTGTGAATTCTTCAAAACACCGTGTTGAGAACCAAAACGAGTAGTGGTCACCAGTGCACATGACCGTCTGCTACCTTACCGTCTCACAATCATCTATGACCATCGGTCTCAGTCGTTTCTATACATACACAGTTTGAGTCCATCGAGAGGTGTCATCATATATATGATCCACTTAGTCCATATGTATATCTATTAGCTCTGCAACTCTACATAGTCCGTCAGAGAGTACAGCAATCAACATCTCATCTACTATGAGTCCGTCTATACCTGACAACTAGAACATGCTTCACGCGACCATCTACTACTAATTCATATCAAGTGTTGGTGGGAATTCTCCTACACCAAGTTGAGAACCAGGGATGGTGGGAATTCTCCAAAACACCAGGTTAAGAACCAAGACAAATAGAGGTCACCAGTGTACATGACCATCTACTACCAGTTCATCTCAAGACCTGGTGGAAATACTCCAAAAACACCAGATTGAGAATCATAATGTATAGTGGTCACTAATGCACACGACCGTTTATTTCCTAATCGTCTCAAGATGCCGATGGGATTTCTCCCATACCAGGATGACAACCAGGGCGAGCAGAGGCCACCGGTGTACTCGAACATCTACTACCAGTTCATCTCAATAGATGGTGAAAATATTCCAAAACACCATATTGAGAATCAAAACATATAGTGGTTCTCAATGCAGACGACCATCTGCTACCTACTCGTCTCATAATGTTGATGGGATTTCTCCCATTCCAGGATAATATTTATAGCGAGTAGAGTAACTAGTTTGAAAAAAACGTAAATGTCAGTCTCAACTTTCCCTCTCCATGAGGGATGCATTTTCTTCTACTTCGATTCTTCTACGAAAGTATTCAAACTTTGTCCTGAGAAGAGGTTTGGTAAGAAAATCTGCAGTCTGGTCATATGTCAGAACATATTGTAATTCAATTGTGCCCTTTTGCACCATATCACAAATATAGTGACATCATATCTCTATATGCTTCATCTTGTCATGAAACACATGATTCACTGATATCTGAATACAACTTTGGTTGTCACAGTGAATCACAGTTGGTCCTGGAATTTGACCAAACAATCTAGCAAGGATTTTCGAAGCCATATTGTTGGGCCTAGGGATAATAAGGTAGAATTCAATCAGAATTATGCCTAAGTATGGAGAAGAGATAAAGAAAGGAAGAAGGAGCTGCGACAGAAGTAGCGACATAAAATTAAGAAGAGAAAGGAAGATGCGACAGAGGCAGTGAAAGAAAGGAAGAAGAAGAGGAAGAGGTGCAACAAAATAGGAAGTTGCACCAAAAGAGGAAGCCACCACAGAAGGAAGGAGTGCGACAAGGGAAGGTGTGGCAGGATAATAGTAACAGAAGGTGTGCAAGTAGCATAATAGCTAGAAAATGTCAGTAAGGTGTAACGCTTAGAAAGTGACAGGCCTTAACAATCTTGGGTATGAGTTTGGCTAGAGCCGGTGGAAACCACACGTATGAAGGCATCTTTGTAAGTCATGTCGTTAGTGCCTCTCGTTAGGTGTTGCTATAATAGGAAAGACAATTGTTGGCTGGATATAGGAAGTAGGTTGAGAAAGCAACAGAAAACGAGTCTGGAATGAGTCTGTATTGAGTCTATAATGAGTCTATATCGAGTTTGTAATGAGTATGTATCGAGTCTGTAATAGGGTTATAAAGAAGGGAACCCAAGCTGTATGCAGGTTAGACTATCGAGTTGGACTTCCATTAGACAAGGGTAGACTCTCATCAGCTTATGGCTGTTAGATTTTGGTTGATGGCTCTGTATTTTGTCTGTTAATATTGTTGAGTGCATATGAGTTGAAGAATCTGCAGCTGAGTGCGCAGAAGAGTAGGAAAGGTTGAGTCGATCCAGGCTGTGTGTGGATCATTAGTAGAGCAAAGTAGGAGGAGATCAGAGATAAGATCAGAGAGCATGAGAGGAAGGAAGAGTCTGTAAAGATAGAGAAGAATATCTTGAACAGAGTTTGCAGCTTAGTGCGCAGACGAAAGGTGCATATATTTCCTCATGCCAGATGAAGAGCACCTTGTGGTTTTTTCTCGGATGGGTTTCCACGTTATATTTTGGGTATATGTGTGAATGTTGAATGTGTTTGAATTAATTGGGTAGATGTTGCATTGAATGAATGATTATATATTTGCTAACATATGAATAGATGTATATCGGTCACATTGTATTGGTTGAATATGATTATGTTGCACAAACACTGTTGATATAATAAGTTGTATAAGAGAGGTTGGGTCACGGCCTAACTGTCCGATCATAGTGAACATAAATAATCCACCCATTGACTTCGTTGAGAACCTTGGTATAAGGCCAAGGTACCAAAAATCTCCCACCCAACTGCGGAAACGTGGTTCTGGCATTTACCCATTCAAGAGAGATCTTTCGGGTGAGACGACATTTACGTCGCAGGAGCTGTCGATTGAGCTCTGCTCTGTCGGGTCGATCTCTTCGGCTTTGTTGCGCTAATCAGAAGGGACTGAACCTAGGTCATGATGCTTGGAGGAGGGAGAAAATCCAACACATATTGCTTCCCAAGTTGTTGTAATGGAAGTCATATACTCGGCCTCTGCAGTGCTTATTGCTACTAAGGTCTGCTTCATGTTGCACCAAGAAATCATTGTAGATCCCAAACTGAAGCAACATCCAAAAGTACTCTTCTTTCCCGCAACACACCTGGCCCAATCCAAGTAAGAAAATCCTTGCAATGTCAAGTTACATCTTGAAGCATATCTTAGACCATATCCCATAGTGCCATGTAAGTATCTGAGAACATGTTTTGCAGTAACCCAGTGAATCTGCCTCAGATCACTCATAAACTGGTTAAGAGTATTTACACCAAAGCATATATATGGTCTGGTATTTGTCAGATACATCATAGAGCCAATCAATTAGCAATACATGATGGGATCAATCATATCAAAATTTGAACTTGGTTCCTTTAGCTTCTTGAAGTTTGCATTCATCGGAGTAGCCATGGACTTGTAGTCGAACATCCAGAATCTCTTCAAAATATCAATGGTGTATTTTCATTGACTTAGGAAAAATCCCTTCTGCCTCTTCCATACTTCTAGTCCCAAAAAGTAATGCATCAATCTGATATCCTTCATATCAAAATTCATCCTTCCCTCTTAGCGAGGGAGATAACCATGGAACCAATCTCCCACTCCATCTTAGAGTGTTAGGAAGTACAATGCAGATCCATTTGTATCATCCAAATACTAGTGTGCACTCATAGGATCTTCTAACAACCTGCACACATGTCAGTTAATAGAGGGTATTAATAGGCTAGTTTCCCCGCCCCATCTCAGGGTGTCTAGGAATCCTCCCTCTGTGTTGGAACATTTTGTTTCCTCTGCATATAAGCATTTTGCTCCCTCTATAGTTGATAATCTTACTCCCTTTCCGAGGGAGTCCATAGATATTAAATAAGTATCCATCCTGGTGAAGACTAGGTGCATTAAGGATACTTCAATTTTATTGACTGGATCAAGATATCACCGCCATCAGTGTAGCCACAGTCATCATGCTTGATCTGCTCAGGATCTCGATTGTGCTCTTCCTTAAATCAGGAAGATTTTTGTCACACTATCCAAAAGTGATGCAATAGGCGAAGATCCTCATCTTGAGGGCTATCCCCCTCTATCTCTTCGAAAATCGGCCCTGTAAGTTTTTTTCCTCCATATTTCATCCGTCATGACTCTAACTGGAAAGTAATTGATTTCCATACTCATTGAAGAGATGAACAAATGTAGCAGAGAGATCGAAATTCGTTGAAGCCTTCTGCTTTCAATTACCAATCTCTACATGAGATCATCTGGGTATTTGGGTCATGTGACCATGTATGTACTCGGTCCATTTTTGTCTGCCATCATACTTCTAGAGGTTTTCTGTTGTGGATCCATCTGCATGCCATTAGAATCACTTGTCCTTTAGACCTAGCTTCATCATCCTCTTCTTGTGGTCCATAGAATTCCCTACAAGTCAAATCCCATGAGATGGTTAGAAACATTGCATAATCAAATTTCATCAATTCATATTTTGATGCAGTAGTGATAGTTCACATAGTTATGTAAACATCTTAGCTAATGCTTCGGCACAACATATATATGGTTACTATCTGGATACCCACTATCTTCATTAGAACATAATATAAAAACCTAAACATGTTAGAAGGAGATATCATCCAAGATGGGTTCATGGAATGTTGTGTAGCATTGAACAATCATAACAAGTAAATAAATCACATGCTCAACAAACTTTCTAAATCTAGGAATATAGACCTGCATAAAATCTATCCAATGATAACCAGATCTAATCTACCAGAGCATGCAATTCCATATACTTATCTCTCATTGTCTTGTGGATGGCTGGGCTCCCATAACCTCATGAAAGTCCTTTGGTCTTCATATTCTCGCCTGGAGTTCATCACAATCTGGATCTTCATAAAGAGTACTAAAAGAAGAAATGTGTACAATCATCATTACTTTTGTCTAAATCATATCACTAAACAACATAGTGACCAACCTTTTGGCATCTAAAGTGAGATAGATCCTTCTTCTACATTTGTTTTGGAATATCCTCATCAACAATCCTAATGAGAACCTTAGACTTGGAAACCCCGTCAAGTCTATGTTCAACCTGCATGTCAATCTTCTTGAATGCAACCTAAAAATTACTTTAGAAACCCTAGGTCAAATTTGAAGTGTGGAGACTTGAAAATCTGAATCCACAAGGAGATGCGCTTCATCAAGGCGAGTTGAATACACCTCCTTTTCTCCCAGATTTGTGGTCCGGATAGCTCAAGACTGGACCCATGAGATAACACATACATCTACATGAGAAACTTGAGGATCACCTAGAGTGATGAAGATCCCAACCTTTGCTACAAGGTTGAAGATGGAAGCTTATTGAGGACAAGAAGCTTATATATGAATGTAAGAGGAACTTGCAACAAATTTTGATATGGAGGATATTGGTATCTAGTGACCTTGAGAGATGACATGGATGGATATACATAAGATCAATAACAGAAGAGACTACCTATCACTCTACTGCAAAATGTCTTGATGTAGAGAGTACAAGATGTAGAGGGAGGATGGTACTATGCTTCAAAGGCAGTGACTACGATAGATCTCAAAGTTCGAGAATCTTGACATGATTCTTGGGATTAGAGGTATAGTTGAATCTAGAGGATATTTCCCTTAGACAAGGAAAATATATGGTTGAGGTCCTACATAGGTTCAAGATGTTGGATTGTGAGGCTATATCTACACCAATGGAATCAAACTTGAAGTTGTTGTGTGATCCTACTTCAGAGGCAGTTGATGTCACAGTCTATAGGTAGATGATCGGTTCTTTGATGTACCTATTGACCATTAGGCCAAATATATGCTTTGTGGTGAACACTGTGAGCTAGTACATGGTGGAATTGGGATGTGTTCACATGGTTGTGACAAAACACGAGTTGAGGTACTTGAAGGGTACATTGAAGGGTACAATAGAGTATGGGCTCAAGTATGATATATGCATGGGTATGTGAATTCAGATTGGGAAGGTAGTGCCACGGATAGGAAGAGCACATTAGGATGTTGATTCAATTTGGGATCTATATGATCTCCTAATTTAGCATGAAGTAGTCAAGTGTGGCACTGCATACAACCAATGAAGAATACATTGCAACTTGTTCGACTAGTTGTGACGCAATATGGATTTGAAGTCTACTAACAGATTTGTTTGATCTCGAGTTAGAGGTGACTTGTATCTTTTGTGACAACCACAGTTGTGTGAAGTTGTCCGAGAATCCATTATTCCATGAAAAGTCGAAGTATATCGATATCAAGTATCAATATATCTAGGATATGGTGCATAGAGGAGAAATGAATCTCCAATATGTTGTGACAAACGAGCATACAATCGATGTGTTGACCAAGCCAATAGCAAGAGTGAAGTTTGAATACTTCACGGAGAAGCTTGGAGTTATCCAGACAGATGTTCCTCGAAAGAGGGAGCGATGTGACATGTACAAAAGATGTAGGTGCACCTAGGCTGCTCTCTACATGTTAGGAAGACGCAGGTGTGTGATCTTGGGCTGCTCTCCACTGGGTGGAAGACGTAGATGTTCTTGGGTTGTTCTCTACATGTTAGGAAGACACATTTGTGTGATCCTAGGTTGCTCTACACATGTCAAGAAGACGTAGCTTGACCAAGGGATGTAATACATCTAGGATGCTCTCTACATGTCAAGAAGATGCAGGTGTGTGATCCTTTGTTGCTCTCCACATGTCAAGAAGACGCAAATGTTCTTGGTTGATATCGATAGGAAGATGCAGGTTGTCTGGGGCTGAGAGATGTGATATAAGCACATAGGCTGCTCTCCACATGAGATGATGATATGATATGGATATGACAAAATGAAAATAGGAGACGCAGGTGTGTGATCCTGGGTTGTACCTACTTACTGTCTTGCTCGTAGAGAAGCTGAAGTCCTAGATGGGATGTAGGATTACATCTAGCATGAAAAAGGGATGACTCTGTAGAACTTCTCATGGCATATATATTCGAGAGATGTCACTAGTCAATGGTCGATGAGATGAGAATTGATGCAACAGTGATGATTATCCAGTGATGATGATGGTTCAATGATGACGATGATCCAATAATGATGATGATGATGTCCAGAGATTGTGTCCAACTGTGATGATGATTGAATCAGAAGAATACATTCTTTGTTAATAGGGAGTGTTGTTGTAAATGTAACTTCATAATATATTCTTCATTTTTTGTATTATTATTTTATTATTATTGTATTGTTGATGTACCTCCTTTGGAGATGTTTTTCCTCTGTTTAGAGATGTTATTATTATACTTGGTCATGTAAGAATATTGAGGTAAAACGTCCATTGTAAGTTGGGGAAATAGTCCCCAAAAGAATAACTATAAAATGTATTTTTGAGTCTCCCTAGGAGAGGTCTACCAAGTAAGGCTAAGAAGTCAACCATGTTGGGGATTTAGGTCATTCACATGAGGTGTATAAATAGGGAGGTGCCCTCCCTCATTTGGAAACACAGAAAACACAAGCAAGTTCACTCCAAGAGAGAGAGAGAAGTTCATTGGGGTAGAATAAGAAGAAGCTACAAAAGCTATCTTATTTTTGGTTTTCCATCTTTGCATGACATTGTACTAAGTGATGAATCTATACAGAAGAAGTTGTTTTGTTTTCTCCCTTGTGGTTTCCTAGGATAAAAATTATTTGTGTCTTTATTTTGTGATGTGCATGTCTATCTTTCACTGATCTTATTGCATTAGATTAAAGATGTAACATAATCAAATTTAAGTGCAAACTCTAATAGGTTGTAGGCAGTGGTAAGCTCTTAGTCCTCTATTTTGGCATTTATCAAGTTCAAGAGTTCATCATTTAGTTAGGGACAGGTTTTGCACCGTTAGCATAGTGAAATATCAAGGAACAACTAAATCCTTTGTCCATGACATTTTGGACAAAGAGAGGAATTTGGAAATGTTTTAAATAGAGCTTCGTTTATTGGGATGGCGATGGAAATAGTAATCTAAGGTTAAAAAGGTTATAAGGAAGATGTCAGGTCAACTGGACAAAATGAGGCATGTAATATAATATTTGAGTTTGCATATGGAGAGGCAAGAAGCAAAACAAGAATACATGGAAATCAAGCTTAGGGACCTCAATATGAAATATGGCAAATTGGTTAGTGATTCATAAATGCATTATAACATTATCTTGGATTTTACTTGAAGTTCCCAATTCATGGCTAGTTTTCCTAATGTGTGTAAACGTTTACTGAAAGATCAAGTTGTAGAGGAGGACATTGTGCAACAAAAACAATATCTTTCAACGAACAACAAAATACATGGAGAACAAGGCTCTAACAAAGATGATGTGCCAATCAAGGAGGCCCACACTGGGCATAAATTTGATCATGTTTATTTTCTCATATGTTATTTGCTTGCATTTTGCTTTTGGGACAATATGCCAAGCATATAACAAATATTTTCAAAGGAGGATCACTATAATATTTTGGACAATATTTGCCAAGCAATTTTGAGTGAATTTTGAATATTTTGTATCCCTTGGTTTGCACGGATTTCTAGAAACCTCTTTATAAATTTAAATCATACATATTCTTGCTATATATATGTTATCATCTTTTTTAGTGTCAAGGTTCTATGTGATATTTTTTGAGTTCTAGTAGCATATATGTTTGGATAAATTCTTATGTTGGGTTTTCTCCCTTGTGGTTTCCTAGGATACAAATTATGTGTGTATTTCTTTTGTGACGTGTTTGTTTATCTTTCAGTGATCCTATTGCATTAGATTAAAGGTCTAACACAATTGAATTAAAGTGCAAACTCTAACATGTAGTAGGCAATGGTAAGCTCTTAGTCCACTATTTTGGTATTTATCAAGTTCAAGAATTCATCATTTAGCTAGGGACATGTTTTGCACCTTTAGCATGTGTAATATCAAGGAACATCTAAAGCCCTTAGTTATAACATTCTTGACAAAGGGAGAAATTTGGAAATGTTTTTAAGTAGAGCTTTGTTTATTGGGATGGCATTTTTTCCTAACTCGAGATGGAATCATGGCAATAGTAATGTTAAGGTTAAAAATATTCTAAGAAAGATGTCAGGTCAACTAGACAAAATGAGGCATGTAATAGAATATTTGCGCATGCATATGGAGCGGCAAGAATCAAAACAAGAAGACATGGAAATCAAGCTTAGGGATCTTAATATGAAATATGGAAAATTGATCAGAGATTCATAGATGCATTATACCATTATCTTGGACTTTGCTTGGAGTTCCCAATCCATGACTAGTTTTCCTAATGTTTGTACAAGTTCAGTGAAATATCAAGTTCTAGAGGCGGGCATCGTGCAACAAAAACAATATCTTTCAACGAACAACAAAAGTCATGGACAACAAGGCCCTAACAAAGATGATGTGCCAATCAAGGAGGCCCACAGAAGGCAAAAATTTGGTCATGTTTATTTTCTCATATGTTATTTGCTTTCATTTTGCTTTTGGGACAATATGCCAAGCATATAACAAATGTTTTCAAAGGAAGATCACTATAATATTTTGGACAATATTTGCCAAGAAATTTTGTGTGAATTTTGAATATCTTGTATCCCTTGGGCTGCATGGATTTCTAGCAACCTCTTCATAAATTTAAATCATACATGTTCTTGCTATATATATGATATCATCTTTTTTCAGTGTCAAGGTTCTATATGATATTTTTTTACTTTTAATAGCATATATGTTTGGATAAAGTCTTATGTTGGCTCCTTTTAACAAACTTATGAATAATGTATTTTGATTTATCTCTAGAAATAAAAATACATCTCTTTCTAAGGAAAAAAAATTATAATTATGTGTGTGTGAGAGAATATAATAATTAGGATGTGTTGAATTGAAAATTTAAATATGATTTCATTTAAATTTAGAGGAATATTTTTTTATAGAAAAAAACTTACAACTTTAAATTAAAGTATTATTTAGTATTATTATAAATTTAAAATCATATGTTTATAATTTTGTATACGTATATGAAAGAGGAGAATTTCCGTCGATATCATTGGTATTGATTCCCCATTGATGATATAGAGGGAATCTCTCGGGCTCATGTTGGAGAGGTCTAGGATATCATGCGTAGGTTGTTGGAAATGGAAGGATCCAAACTACCAGGCATGAGGAGATTTAGATTTCTATGGTCGATATGAAAAATAGATTTCAGAAGCAGTGCAGGAATTCCAATGAAAGAATGAGACCCGCTTCGTTCAATTGAAGGAAATCTCGGTGAGGTTCAGGAAGGCTTGGCCGAGCTTTGTAGAGGTAATGACAATCCTTCGCATGAGAAGGAGGTGGCCTCCCTGATGGAAGAAGTCTCCATTGTGTAGTTGGATGTAGCAGATAACCAATTTCAAGAATGAAGTTTTTCAGTCCCTTGCTAAATATTTTGTTCTTTTTTTATCCTATGCTTATGTTGTAAGTTTGTTAGAATTTATATAGTATAGGATCAGGAAAGCATTTTAATTTTGTATATAGAAAAGATAAGATAGTAGCAGAAAAACTCTTGGACATACCCTGTCCAACCTGAAGGCGTTATGTACTTTATGCTTTTATTATATATAGATACAATTTCACATTTCGGTTAAAAAAAAATTGTATATGTATATGTGCATATTTAATCAAAACACTATATCAAAATGCATAATGTATACATATTTTATTTCAATTAATTAGTACTAAAGTGAAAATTATTAAAACGGTAATTTTGGGAAATGTTTATGGATACATTTGGCATTCAATATCCACCCCACATTGCATCATTTTATGTTATGGTTGTGGGGATATAAACCTTTGGATTCGATCCAACTCTCAATCCAATGGTTGATATCCTCGCAGCCGTAAAATTAATGTTGCGCTATGGAGTGGGGATTGAATGCAGATAAATTTAGGGTTTAGGACAAAGGCACTTGAGGACTTATTTTCCAAGTGATGGACATTTTCCATTGCACACGTGTGATACCATATTCCAATGCATATGGAATGATTCTCATATTGATTACATAAGTCTTTGAGTTATTTGTGGCCCAAGGTGGTCACAGTGTTGCCATATACTCCATTCAAGCAAAGAACCTAGGGGGAGCTTATCATATTTTTGTATTTTTCATTGATTCAAAGTAGAGATGATATTCCTACAATAACAACCTTGAATGAGACGATGAAGAGTTTATAAAATGTTCCAGTGGACTGGGAAAGAGATTCTTGTTTTCTTGTTGAACATTCATGGATTGAATTTGGGTAGTAGTTGTTTTCTTGGGGATTAAGGTTTTTTATTTGATGATTAGAATTGTTTCATTGGGACACTTTTAGGAATTATATTTTTTGTTAATGTAATTTTTTTATTGGAACATTGTGTTGTGTTATTTGGGTAGTGTAAAGGACTCGAAAAATATACCTTACTTTGGATGCAATGAGATCTCTTTTTAGCAAATGGAAGATAGACATCTCAACACAAGATAACACTAATCATTATACCATTCATTAGAACTAATGAGGGAGGTTGGCTTTTTTATATTTCATAAATTTATTTGGTCTTATTCTTGTAATGGATTAAGAAAGAGATGAAGTGTTTTTCTACTAGGTGAAAATTTGTGGCATCACTGCAATGCAAGCTCTAACATAACGAGTTTGGAAGGTAAAAGGAGGTTCTCTAAATCATATGTTTTTATTTATTTATTTTTAAATGGGGATGGGATCTAAGGCTATTTTATTTATATATTTCCATTATTCCACCTATCTTCTTAGATAGCATAGGCATATGCATCGATAGCCATGACATACAAGGAAAGCAACAATAGATGCTACCATGGCCAATTCTATATATTTACCATATGAAACTATGCATTATATTATCTCCTGGTCTCGAAGTCATTCTATTACTATTGCCTTTGACTTTACCCTCTCATTAATCCATGGATATCAATCAGAGTCATTCAGTTAAATATTTCATTGTTTATAAGTATGGAAGAAAGAGTTGAATGATTCACTATGAAATCATGTTAAAGTAGGTGAGGATCATGGCCACATGTACTACACTGCCAACATGTGATAACAATGTAAGAAATAGTGTTAGAACAAGTGAGGTTTATGGACACAGACCCTACACCATCATCATTTGGATACAATGTTTTCATATCAACAAAAAAATGTACCATGAAGCTCAACATGGCATAAGCGAGGGAGAGGCATCCACATTGCATGTGGTATATGCTTAAGGATGAAATTATGGAAACATTAATAATGAAATATAAACCATAATTTAGACTCTACATATACAACTCGATTATAGTTAGGAAAAGGATTGCCTATAACTCTCATTGTGGGCTATATGCATGCGCATGATGCAACAATAATTTGAATACTTTGCAATGGGCATATTCAGGTGGGAACTTTGATTTGGAAGCATGCATTCTGAGAGAGAGAGAGAGAGAGAGAGAGAGAGAGAGAGAGAGAGAGAGAGAGAGTCAAGGTCACTAAAGAAAATGCACCCAACTACAATAAGGGCAACAAAAATTACTAATAGTTCAATGGAAAATACAAACAAATCAAGTACTTGCTACTCTGTGTGTGCATGGTTCCAATATGTTCCCAAATAAGGCCAACACTCAAGCCTAGTCATTTGTGGTAATGAGAGGCCACCTTAAATGGTCACTTCATTGTATTGTCATTTGCAAATGCATTCATAAACCATATACTCACCCATTATGGTTTTTTGAAGTCACTTATATAGATAACGATATCATGGCCTCTTTGACCATAGGGAAGAATGCAACTTGTTTTGGATAGTGCTCGAAATAAGAACATCAACTAGGTTTTAACCTTAATTGTTCAATAGACAAGAAAAGGTAGGAATGCAATACCTATCGAATTTGGGTTAATCATTAGGTTCAATGAAGAATAGTACGGAGAAGGTCAGCCAACCATCGGTTGAAGGTCACTTGTTCATTGTCCTGGAGTGTGGTAGTTTCTTTTAGAATGTACCCTACGTATACATGTATCGTATTCCTCTAAGGCCTAGTGAAGCACTTTTCTTTGGTCTAGAAAGGGTAAGTAAAAAGAGCTCTTATAATAAGTCGAGTGAAGTGAGATGTGTTGGTTATGCTAGTAGAAGAAGTGTGACAAACCAAGTTAGAGGTGTTATGGTCTTCATTTGCGATGAATTTGACCTCAAAATCACCTATAAATAAGCATGAATTTTTATAGAGAAAATTTACTCTTAAATTACAATGAAAAGTAATTCAAAAAATAATATATAATAAACTTTAATGTAATTATATGAATTTTTTTTGAAAGTATTAGAATGCTCTAGAATAATCTACTATAAGCATTGGAAAGTTCCAAAGGAGTTCGATTTGCCATGAATAGAGCACAAAGAAAAATGACCCCCTTACGACAAGTGGAATGTTTAGGAATGGTCTTCTTACTATGACGAACACAAAGAGGACCGAGGATATTGCAATGCAACACAATTGAAATTAATTATTTGAACTAATGGTTGAGGCTATATATCACAAGATTTGGTCCTATCAACAAATAAACTAGCAATTGCCCCCCCAAAAAGGTGCAATGATGCGCTGATAGGTTGTGGTTGAAAGATGAACAACTAATATCAAATTGGTGTTTTGTAAAGCAATGGTGCATTTTTTGTTTCTTAAAAAGTTGTGGCACATTTGATAATGATTGTATTTATATATAATTTAGTCTAAAAGGAAATGAAAGAAATCCAAAAATAAGTTGGAGCTTTGAACTACTAGGCCTTGTCATGCTTATGTGATTTTGGTACTATTAAAGCATTATGAAAGAGGAATATTACAAATGTAAATGCTCATTTTTCTCTATCTTTGCCTTATGACCTTTTTGTAGGCTTCCAGTGCTGCAAAGCAACCGCTTCGCTTCCCCGAACTCTCAGTGGCTCTCAACAACCATATCCTCCATCACTTCCACACAATGATAAGCTTCACTTCCTCACCCACTCTCGACGGTCTACGCCAATATGTGATCTTTGAAACGTTAAAACTCTACCAAACTAGTGAATCACACCTCTTATTTGTGATCTCTTGGTATGGAACTCTAGCTTCAAGAAGGGTTTCAGAAAATGTGGAAAGAATATTGCTAACCTCAACCTCATGATCTCTAAAATGAAATGAGAAGAGAGGAACTCTTATTTAGGAAATTAAAGAGTAGCTCAACAATTTGAAGGCTTTGGAATCAGAGTCATGAACTACCATGGCCAGTGTTTGTATGCAACATCTACATTTAATTGCTAACCATTATGTTATTGAAGGTCCTCGTTAAGGGGAGGATGCCCCCACCTCTAGTGTAAAATGCAAGTCTTAAAGGAATGCTTAGTGCCTCCAACCCCTCAATCCATAGGGAGTGTGTGGCCAACCCCATCTAGGGCAGTAAAATTTCTCTTTCTAGTTCTATGTTTTGCCAATGTATAGTTTTAGTTGGTCAATATGTTAAAGAATACACTTGTAGTATTTTAAGTTGGAGGTATTAATTTTGTTTAGTTCGTATTTACCATAGAGAATTTCTAATTCTTCCATAACCTAGATATAACATTTTTTAATTTTGAAAATCATTGTTTGGTTTCACTCATAGTGTGTTTTAATGAAATTCCATAATCATTCCTTTGAAAAAAACAATGGAGGCTTGTTTTCAACTAGGCTGTGGTCAAGTATTGAAATCAAAGCACTTTCAATAATGCTCAAGCTTGGTTTCAAACCCTCCAAAAACAAGTTGCGATGTAAATTGATTAATGGAGTTAACTACCACATCTGAAACCAAATGAAATCTACGTTGGAGCACTTTCAATAGAGTTAACTACCACATCCAAGACTAAGTGAAAATGTTGGTGACCTTGATGGACTACAAATGAAGTGTATCGCAAAGAACAAGGCTAAGTACAAGTCCCGGGTGAATTTGACATAATAGTTACCGCTTCAACATTGGCATTTAAGATGAAGGTAGATCCCACTTCGATAACAAGGGATTGTTTACTAACAAATAAAAGACAATGGATTCCATGTTAATATGTCTATTGTATTTAGTTGCTTCTCTCTGGAGAACTATCAAGGGTGAGAGAGGCATGTAATTCACTCCATTCTCCCCGAGATCCTTCATGCTCTCTGTAATACTCCAAATTTTCATAAAAAATTAAAAATTTTCTTGCGACAATTGATGTTTAAAATCATTGATAAAGAGCGTAACTCAATTGCTAACAGTTAACATCCTAAAAGGTCTAATCTAGAAACTAAAACAATTTCCTTTATTGCATTCTTTACTATCTGCATTCAAAATTAAGTATTGAAAGATTGATTTAGATAGTAACGGTCTGAAGTAGTAAGTATTGTAATCAACTGTCTACTAAATTTTGAGCGCAAGGTACTAAGTTTGTCTTCTTGCTTACTGAAGGAAATTCATGGTTGTGCCGAGGCTTACTTAGCTTATTGAAGCTAATGCAGTGAAGCGATGATTCTTGTACAGGTCTTTTTACAGGTAAAACGTTTTGTTCCCAGTTTCAGGATCGAGATTAATTATCTCAACGTGCAAAAGTAAACTGCTAGCTTATTTATTTAAACAAAAATAATGCTTTGTGTAATGAAGGTAATGTCAAACTTGTCTTCTTCCAAAATCTTGATTTGGCTGTGTTAGCGGCAAAACATCTTAGGTCTATGTTTTAATCTTCTTATCTAGGTTTAAGAACATGAGGTTGCCTATAGTATATTTTATTTCTCTAAAGGTATAAGTACTTAGAAATATGAGCAAGGCAGACTTATGTCTTTAGACTAAACTATGAATATAGTATATAAATCTTATATTTAACCTATCGTTGGTGTAATAGATCCTACTCTTACATGCAACCTTATAGAATGAATTTCTATAAACTAAAAATATTGCAAGGCCTTTATTACTATTTCCAAAGGATTTACATATGTTATTTTATTAACGTGTGACATGGTGTTAACGTAACCCAGTATTGACCTATGTCTAGATATTGTTATAAATTTAAGAATGAACATATGCAAAGTTCAAACATGGATAATTGTCAAAGTATTAATGTGTTATGTGCAAAGTATACCATATGATAATACTCAGCATAAGGTTAGTATTTAACAATTGTTTGTAAAACAGGTTAAGTGGTGCCATTCGAGACTATAGAGAAACTCTATCCAAACCCATGCGATTTGTGTGATAGTGGAATCCACGTGTGGTGATTTCATAGGTTAGGGTTTTGTAACTATAAACCCTAACTATAGAGAAACTCTATCCAAACCCATGCGATTTGTGTGATAGTGGAATCCACGTGTGGTGATTTCATAGGTTAGGGTTTTGTAACTATAAACCCTAACTATAAGTTGGACTAAACCCAAATCTCTTGCTTATTCTCCATCATTTTCATTGTCGAGAGGCAGAGCCGACAGGCTCCCGGCCTGTTCGGCCTCCACAGTAAAACACCGAGTCTTTTTATCTCCATAAGAGTCTCGTGAACTGGAACTGAAAACTCTGAGCCGTCATGGTTTACACTATGGATTTCTCAGGTTCTAAAATCGAGGTTTTTGTCGTGGTTTCTTGGCTCTTGCAGTGGTGAAGACCCTTCTACTTTACTCTCCATTGCACAGTGGCTTCGGGCTGAGAGCTACTTCCACAACGGAGGTTTAATATTCCTGTTATGGTCGTGAGTGATATTGTTCAGGTAAAAAAAATACTTCTCCCCTCTGCCCTTTCTTCCATTCTTGCAATCCCGATTTTTTTTATAAGTTTTTAAGTAAGAAGAGTAATGACTGTGTTTCGAATCTTCCCTGTAGGTGGCTGTGATACGACCGAAAGAGAGTGTGAGAGGAAAGGTTAGCTACAGGATTTATCTCCTCCAAATCGCAGACAACCAGGTACGCCTCTGTTTACCCAAAGGTTTCTCCTTCAACGATGAGTGAAGTTCTACTAGCGTGGGTGGCTGTGACTCGATTGTTTTGAAGAATTACTTGTAAAGTCCATCTGGTAGTAGCTTTGTTTTGTTGGATTGTAATTTATGCATAAAAGGGTTTGAAATCTTATATATTTTGATTTATCTCTAAAAAACTTGACTGTGTTGAAAGTAAGAGTTTGGCACCGAGCTGTGTTTGAAGGAAGTCTATGAAAGACTTGGACTGTTGGGTTTTTTGTTTTGTATATTTCAGTTTGTTTAAAAGTTGGGTTAAAGAAATTTTAAAGAACCCTGTTGCTATTTACTTGTATCTAGTGAATGTTTTGATAAAAGATGGTGAAAGGATGTTTTGATAAAGGATGGTGAAAGATGGTAAAATTTATAAATCTTGGATCAATAAAAGATTTAACTAACTAACAAATAATGAGTCATATAGATGCATCAAATCCTAAGTTATGTTTTGAAATTTTAAAGAACCCTGTTGCTATTTACTTGTATTTGCAAAACCTAAGTTATTACTATAATTTCATTATATTGTCTATATAATCTAAGTTGTTCCTATTTATGTTATTTTTTTGTTTCTGTAATAGTTAATAATTATATGTATTTATAATAGGTTAAGCTTAAAGATAGTGGTTATTACCGTGTTAAAAAGGACACAGTTACACAAACTGTGTACTAGTTTTTAAGAAACCTTCTTTTATGATAGTTTATGTTTATGTTTTAAATAGATGTATTTTAACTAAGGGAACTTCTGAAATAGAGGAATCTTTCACCTACTGTACTAGAGTACTACCTTCTTGAAGGTGTGGAAAAATACAACCAGGTAATTCATTCATGAGTAAATTTAAACTAACCCTAAATCATTTATTCTAATACATATCTGAACAACATTTATAAATCTTGGATCAATAAAAGATTTAACTAACTAACAAATAATGAGTCATATAGATGCATCAAATCCTAAATTTATACATTCCAGTTCCTATGCTTTCATAAAGAAAATAAAATTCACATTTAGAACCTGGTAATGTAGTAGAGGAGACAACAACCTAAGGAGCCCGTTCCTCCCAACCAACTCTTGAAGACAACTGAGCTACAAATCTTAGGACCCCCGAGCTTGTTTACTGGTCCACCTAGTTGAAAGCACTGGGTGAGAGAATAGGTTTAGAAACCCCTGCAACTCCTTAGAGTAATTAGAAGTAATACTTCTACCTATGGCAGTAAGAACTCAGCCCAAAACAACTGCACTAGTTCAGTAAATCAACACTTTCCACTCAAACACTTATGCCTATCCCCTCCATCAAATTTCTTGTGCACCAATTTCACTAAAAAATTTCACAAGTAAAGAATGAGCATCCTCAGCTGAATTCAATGGGTAGTTTTATCAGCATGCCTAGGTCTTTTGGGTCAGTTTTCACTTAATGAGCCACCTGCTCTTGTTCCACTTTCTTGGGGAACATGACCACAAAATTAGGGAAGTTGCATCCTTCAACAACTAGAAGTAGTTCAGTAAATTAGCACTTTCCACTCAAACACTTATGCCTGTCCCCTCCATCGAATTTCTTATGCACCAATTTCACTCAGAAATTTCACAAGTAAAGAATGAGCATCCTCAGCTGAATTCAATGGGTAGTTTTATCAGCATGCCTAGGTCTTTTGGGTCAATTTTCACTTAATGAGTCACATGCTCTTGTTCCACTTTCTTGGGGAACATGACCATAAAAATAGGGAAGTTGCCTCCTGCAACAGCTAGAAGTAGTTTGAGGATGCTTCCAAGTGTCAATCTCCTCTTAACCCAGCCTATTCCACCAAGTGACCAGTAGACACTCATTTAACAGCCTCCTTAAGCTGTTGTCTCTTCTTTTATTTATTAATTAATAAAGTATTCAGCAATTAAATACAATTATCCTTGACCCCACTTGGTCAATAATTACAAACTTTATAATAAAATTAAAACATAATGTCTCCTAAAACATAAAAAAAATTTGCAATTTGGGGTATGTTACACTCTCCCTTGTCTCTATTCTATTTACCATTGCACCTCAGAAGCAAATTTGGAACTGATATGGAGGCAAAGCAATTTAATAAAGGCGATATTAAGAGAGATAGCAGAGTGATCGCTTCACTTTCATGCAAAAGCATAACCTAAATTAGAGTGAGGGTTCGGTCTAGTCCTAAATGGCTTGAGAGTCAAGAGAATGACGATGGACCAATGGATTTTTGACAATGTAATATAAAATTTCTAATGTTATTATCTTTTAAACAGTAAAAAGAACAAGCTTTCATAACACATTTTTTCTCAATTTATTTTTAATGTGTTCTCAATTTCTTTTTAATTATTTAGAATGCTTAAAATAATTAATACATGCATGGGAACAAGGGAACACATTTAATAAGTGCAAGGAAACAAGCTTAATAAGTGTGCATATACTATCGTACAATCAGTGTACCTAGACCAAGCACACCGAGACCAAACCAAGTGTACTTACACTTGGAGCATGAACTTCTACCTCTAGAAAAAAAGAGACTTGCTACTTTGCAACCTTACTTATTTTCATTTATGATTATATCAATGTGAGACCCTTTAAATTCCTTAATTGCAAATCATGAAAATAATTATTTTTCTATCGATTTAAGTGAAAAGTTTTATAAACTCTTTCGACCACAATTCTTGGTATATCAAGGATAAACACATTCAATATTATTTTCATGATCTCTT
This sequence comes from Pseudotsuga menziesii, assembly GCA_001517045.1. Taxonomy (NCBI): domain Eukaryota; kingdom Viridiplantae; phylum Streptophyta; class Pinopsida; order Pinales; family Pinaceae; genus Pseudotsuga; species Pseudotsuga menziesii. The sequence goes on from LPNX010058937.1 coordinate 345,223, forward strand.
AAATATTGTAATTATACAATATATTAAGGAGTACTTTTAGATGTGTATTTTCATTTTGACATTTATTAGTTTTTAAAATGTCTAAAATAATATTGAATAGTTTTTTAAAATCCAAATTTAGATGGATAAACTTAATTTTATGCTTCATTGTGTTGAGTTTCATATTAATAAGGATCTATTATATGATAATAATACAAATATTTTTTTTTTTATTATTCTAAAAAAAATTATTATAAATTTTCAAATATGTTAAGGAAGAATTTAATACTCAAGTACAAAGTCACTCAAAAAAAATTGAAAAAATACTATCAATTATGTAAAATGTGGAAAATGCATAAAATCAACCCATACAAAAAAGATAAATAAGAAGCTAAAACCTTCTTCCTCGAGTAGTAAATAAAACACCACTAAGTAAAGAAAACACCACGAAAGAGTATGAAAAGACTTAACGATCCAATAACTCTTATTTCCATACGGAGTTGCGACTCCATAAACATCATACATAATTAAGTTTTAAATAAAATATATAACATTAAATAAATATATAATTTGTATTAATTTTTAAATAAAATATATAATATTAAATTTATAAATATAATATAATATATATGTTTTATTTTTTTTTAAATAAAATAATTATTTTGAATAATAAAAGATTTAATTTTTTTTCAAATTTATGAATGAATATAGTGTTTTCTAAAATTGTATGTTTTAAGTTATTATAAATAGTTATTATTAGGTGGCGGAGGCTGTGGTAGCCGATAAGCTTTCATTTATTTGGACCTTAAAAACATAAGGAGTCATTCTGTATTCTTTAGAAATTTATTTTATGCTAAAAAAACTTTAAGAGTATTGTTCCTAAATCTCTATATTTGTGATGACAATATTGTACAAAAGATTTTGAAATTGCAAGGAAGGTCAATATTGTACAAAAGATTTTGAAATTGCACTATAATGTGGGTGTATTGGGGACATTTGTTCAGAAAGTAATGTTCATCTTCAATCCTCTTTGTATCACAAAGAATGACAAATTCTTTCATTTCACTGTGTTTTAGGAATTATCCACCACCCTATTTCACTATGGAGCTAGAGTGAGAGTTTGTTATTATTTTAGTAATTTTGATTTCTCTTTTACCCTAATTAAAATATAGAGATACTTTTAATTTTTGGTATTCTCTATTTCTTTATCACACCATCTTCTTTTTAAATTTAAATGAAAATCAACCCTATTTTCATTAATTATTTTTATAAATATTGATATAATAAAATAAATTTTAGAGAATAACATTAGCACCATTATCTTCATTTATTTCAGAATGGAAAAAATATAGATATTTTTATTCTTAAGGGGAAAAATATAAATATTTTATATCTTAATGTTCTTATATTAAATTTTTATGTAATTTAGTTTTCAAACATACTATATTTGATCATAGTAATCCTCATTCATATAACTTTGAAGGGTAGCTCACTAGGTTGGTTCTTCCGAGTCCAAGAATGAATTAGTCAAGGGCGGAGGTTCAATTCTTCGAGTCCTTCAGGGTAAGGCTCAGGAACATAAAGTCGATAGGGTGAGGTCCTACAGATAGCCCCAAAGAATTATTATTGTGGATTTAGCTAGCCCCTCTATCTTCTAGAGCCATGTACCATATAAAAAATAAACATTATTCATATTTATAATTTTTATTATTTAAATAAATATTTTTTTATAAAATTTAAATCTATTTTATATTATTATTATATTTAAATAAAAAATAATTTTTATAAATATTGTTATAGATAATTATTTAATGATACGTTTCTCTTCTATTTGGTGGTTACCCATAAAATTGACAATTTTATTCATGGTTTTTATTGTTAGTTAAAAAATGTGGTTTGAATGAATTATCATTTATAAATGAATTTTATTATTTTAAAATTCTAAGTATGAATGGATTATTATTATGTTTCTGATAAGGGGATATATATGAATCGCTTACGTATATTAATATGGAACAATTTAAAAAATTACGCAACTAATTGAGGTAAGTAAACAATATAATGCATTCATTTCATGCTGGGCCCAGGTTAGGTGGCATCTTAAGTCTCAGGAATTTCTTGAAATGTTTGGTAACCATTGCTGGTAAAACTTTTGTTCCATGATGTGGGAGATGAGGTTAAGAAGTTATGCTTTGGAATAGTAGCTAGCCGTTGCTTTTGAGCTCATTAACACAAATTCTAAAGCCCTTGTCTAGATATGAATAATCTGTGTATGTAATGACTGGTACTCTGCCACTGAATTCCTGTGCAATTTTGCGAATGTAGAACTTTTTTTGTTCTTTTCTTTTGGAACTTGCTTCCCCAACATACCCAATGGTATAAGGCTGCATTGCATAACACAAACTTCTTTCGGCTTTGGTGCCAGGTCTAAAGATTAACTATTCTGCCAAAGCTGCCTAAGACTTGCACCTGGCCTCGTTCCTTTTTGAGATGTACTGAGTGAGAATGGGCTGTGGTAGATGGCTAAATACTCTGGGCTCTGGTGGATGGCTTAGTACTCTTTCGACTTTAGTAAATCAAAACCCCATTTGCAAATCATTAAATTATTATGAAGGATGCAGTAGGTTATCATCATTCCAAAATTGATCATGTTCCTATGGTGATCACTGGTGATCATGGTGCATATGGCCCACGATCCTTAAGCTATGTATGTAACTTTCCTTGAGTTGATGCCCAGGGTTTAATATTTTGGTCAATCGAGAGATCATATGTTTTATTTATTTGTTTTTTGGGGAAATTTGCTTCAAGAAATGCAGCCTCTTTGATGTTGTAGGATGCAAAAATATCATGGACTTACTTTGCCCGAGGTTCCAGATCTGAGGGGTATCATTCCATGGATCCACTTGAATGGATTAATACTCTGTCAACCTCATTAGTGAAACATGGCCCTGTTGGCAAGATGATTGCAGTGGGAATGAAACTCTGTTGGATGGCTTAAAAGTTAATACTCCAACTTCACCAGTGAACCAAAACCCTAATCTTAAAGTAACAAAACGCGTATAAACTGAATAACATGAGATATTTTGAGAGTCGCACACTATTGTAGATTAACTCATCCATCTTCTATTATAAGTTGATAGTCTTACATTACTGGTTGAAGTTGATTACATGTGATCGTTTAAGCAAAACGAAAGAGTTTTTTTCGAAGGTAATATATCTGAGTTTTTTTCGTAGGTAATATATCCAAGGGAATTCGGGAAATCAGCTGGACACTTCCGGGGTCAGGGATGGTGGTAAACCCTAGATTTTTTGGTGGTAAACCCTATATTCTTTATGACAACGGCTAGATCAACAATTTATGAATAGATCATAGAGTGGGATTTGAATCGAGGTGGATGGTAAAAACTTTTCCTCACAATCACCACAACCACCCAATCACCACAACCACTTGAACTAAGGAATGATGAATATGCTCTACACAAAGACCATGGTTGAATATGCTCTACACAAAGACCATGGAGGGTCATTTGTTGAGGATCAATTGTGAAAAGATTGTGAAAGATTTTCATATAATTTAATCCTTCTAAAAAATTGATGACTAAATTGCCATCCTCCTCTTCTCATAAACATCTACCCATGGTTTATTGATATCACTTGAGCTACACTTGTTAATGAGGATGGCTATTCATTTGATCTTCGGTTTGGCGAGAGTGGTTAATAGGAGTGAGAAAATTTCAAACAAAATTACAATACTAGTGTTAGATATTAATGAAAAACTTTCAGAATAAAAATAAAATGTTGAAAATTTTGCTAAAATTCAACATTCCAGATGGAAGACTAAATGATCTGAGACAGCAAAGACTTATTTCTTTAACCAAAGAAGTATTTCCACTTATAATATTTTTAGTTAATTTCCCCAATTTTTCCAATGAGTGGAATACTGGAATACTTATCTTTTATCCCACTCTATGTGTTATCCATGGAATTATTGCATGCATTCCAGGTGGGCGTAACTGGACCATGTGCTTCGGCCAGGTCGAACAGGTCCCTTCGGTCAGGTCGAACATGTCCCTTCGTGTTATCATCAAGGGGGAGGAGAAATTGTTTTCATTCATCCTGTTTTTTTGTGTAAACAAATATTCAATTTGTGTGTGAAAACAATAGGCTATATACCCAGCCACCATCACTGCCTCTTTGTAATTGTTAGCAATGCAGACTCTCATTAGCAGAAAATACAGAATCGAACGCAAGATCGGTAGCAGTGCTAATAACTATACGATTAACATTAAGAATTCCAAAGATTCAATTTCCCAGAAATCGTTTGATTTTTTATAAGATTGCATTGAGGATTAAGGCCGGTTAGTAATTGTTGTTATATGTATGAAACCTACACATATTTTTGAATCAAAATATCATGGACCACTTTGTAGAATGCACTAATCTACTTCAGAGCAATGTCTTGTAGGAGAGTAATGGATTGAAATTGTACTATTTAGGTTTTACAAGTTCGGCTTGCAAATGAATATTTTATGATACTAGAGAATCAGTTGATATTTGTTCTCATAATGCTATTTTTTTGTTTAAAACTAGCAACTAGCCCATGTGACAATGTCGGGGACATTGCCACCTCGTGGTTCTTGTTTATAAACGAATTTGACTATTTTAAATTCAAGGGATAATTGACACTAAGATACTTAATGATGATGATAATATTTTTAAAGAAACATAGCATATTACAAGTATTTGATGATTAAATGAATAAATGAAAATATACACAATATTAATATATAATAATTATAATAATATCTTTTAAATATAATAATTATAATAATAATGTCTTTTACTAATTTAAAGAATTTAAATTAGAAAAGTATATATATATATATATTATTGTGCTCCATTGGGCGTAGCTCGGGTGGTTGGGAGATTTGGTTATTGCATTCCCCACTTGGGTTTGAATCTTGTCGGGGGCATTTGCTCCTTAGGAGCCTTGTTATGTAATGAAATATTAGGCTAGTGAGCCGTTTATCGTGACTGGCCCTCTCGATGGTTGTTGTTGCCCAAGTTCATGTATACTTTCTAAGCGAGTATAAGATATTTTCCCGAGTGGACATAGCAATGGTGAACCACTTTTTGAGAAAAAATATATATGTATGTATATTGTTTTTTTAATTTATAATATATGTTGATATGGTTTTGGGGATAAGGAATGGTGGGAACAAGGGACAAGTCTCTGAGACACCTACAGCGCAATTCCAATTGTTCAAGTGATAGAAGGTTGCAGACGGAATATATATACTTTAAAAAGTTAGAAATCACGATATACATTTGTAGTTGCTTGTAAGCACAATAACTTCTATACTATATAGTATATATAATATTATGCACATCCCTTACACTTTTTTGGTTTTGAAAAAGCTTACCCAAATAAGAAAAGTGTTGAGTGACATTTCATTATTGGCACTTGAACATGAGCAAAATGTAGTTTAGCTTTAGGAAACTTAAGTGTAACTATTTTCAATCTGCAATAAGGTCCATGAAGGGTCTATGAGAAAAATTCTTGACTATATATGAGAAATTTTCTTCTACAATGATTACATTAAAAGACATTCCCTTCTCAAGAAGTTCTCCATATTTTTATAGGTTTGTTGAAATCCAATACAGAACACTTTGAGATATACATGCTTACATTTTGTAAAGAGATTAAATTGATTGTTTAGATTAAGAAGGATATTACATAAACACATAGAATATCACAATGTAGACATGGAAACACTAGATTTATAACTCTATTAAGAGATCATCAAATGCATTGATTACTCCTTCGTTAATTTGTGATTGAAATTAAGATATAATGATATAACATTAATGCATGTTTATTTTAACATTCCCACATATGTATATAAACATTCAACAATTGAGATAAAAATAATCCAACTGAATACATAGTATATAATTGAATCATGAATAATAATGACGACGATATAATAACAATGCAAAATGAATTCATACATAATACACAACATAAAACAATGCAAGATTCACAAAACTACACATACAAGTCAAACCACTAAAATCTCGAACATGGCGTGAGCACAACAAGCAATAAAGGGATGTTAGATTTTCTTTAGATCCGATTCAATTATCTAGGATCTTTATCTGAAAGAATAACAAATACAACAAAATGCATAAGATATAAAAGATACACAAGACACAGATTTTCATCGAGGAAACCATAAAGGAGAAAACCCCACAAACTTCTTCAGAATAGTAAGATGATCAAAAGCAGTAATAAGAAATGTTCATCAGCTATCTTTCTCTCCTCCTTTGAATGTCTCTCTCTCTCATGCGCCTTAGAGAGTGTGTGAGGTGTGTATAAATGAGGGAAAGTGCCTCCCTATTTATACCCTTTCAAGTCAATGACCAAATATAAGACTCAATCCTACATGTCATTTCACATGGGACCCACTTCTCCTAGAGAGACCACAATTACATATTACATGATGTTACACTAGGGACTATTGCCCCGACTTACAACGGAGATTGTACCTCAAGGTCTAGACACAATTTAGACATCCCGTAAAGGGGTAACACACATCCCCAATGGAGGTACAACAACATACAATGATAATATACATCAGAATATCTTCCAAAGTTACAAATACATCAACAAGGGAAACAAAGTTATAAACCTATCACTATATACGATATGATGAATTGAAACACAAAATACAAAGCAACTAGTTCACAATCAAACTCTCTAATAAAAATGACAGAGATAGCAACGCATACCATGATTTGGGGCCCTACCAAACTCGGTTTGTGTTGTGGGAAAATATTACAAAGCTACTAAATCAAAACATAAATGATTTCTCACTCACAAATATCATAGTTGAAGACCTATAGCATTAATTCCAGGATTCTGGTTCACTCCACATTCAGTTTGGTGATCTGAAGCTTCTAAGTGATTTGCAGAGACAGAGTGGCTTCAAACGATTTGCAGGATTTGGGTTTGCACAGACAAATTGACTTCAACCAATTTGCAGGATTAGGGTTCGATGTTTCCATAGAGTAGGGTTTGCATTAGCGATTTCAATATGATTTGCAGGATTTTGGTTTCAAAGGGCCTAGACAAGACCATAGAAGAGAAAAAACCAGGTACCGTATATTTCCTCTCCTATCCATATGTGTGTGTGTGTGTAGAGCGGGTTCGATCTCATATTTTCCCTTGAACGCCTTGTTCTCTGTTTATTTTAGTTTTTCTTTGTTTATCGATCCCGTTAATAGGTGATTTATTGTTTTCTAGCACAAGGTCCACACCGATGAGTTTACTAATTTTGCTCACCCTCAATTTGTGCCACATATATACGGTTTCACTTAATGCGGTTCTTGTGGTCTTTGGCATTCTACTAATTATGATCCCTATAAAGATCAACCACATAATCTCACGAGGAAGGGTGAATTGAAAAAGCCCATTAACATGTTTCTATGCACTCCACAGAAAGGTCCAACTCAACTGGTGAGAGTGTTGGCTTATTGGAAGTGAGACAACATTGCCTTATCATTCGACTCATTGGAATAGAGGATTTCCCCTACTTGTATGTACATTGTCTCATTGGAAGAGAGGGTTGACATTACTTGTATGTGAGGTTGAATGAGAAAGCTATAGGATTCATAGGTGATAGCTCATATAAAGTGAGTTGATCTCTAAACTATTACATTTCTATATTAAAACATCTCTAAATCAATACATTAAAACATTTTTAAGAGAAGGTACAAGTAGCTTTGTTGCAAATTTATATTAATTTATGCTTTTACTTTTTTATATATATATATATATATATATATATATATGTCAAATTTATAATTAATTTATTTATTTCAATGTGAAATATTAACATTATATATAAATTTATATTATTTTGTTAATAATATTTCTTAATATTCATTATATTTTATTAATAATAAAATATATTATTAAATAATTTATATTTAACTTTATTTTCTCACGAGAGCTTAAAACACAATGCCTAAACCCATCGGGATTTGCCTATTAGTTTTAATGGTTTGTATTAATGGCTTGAAACACAATACTTAAACACATTAGGATTTGTTTATTAGTTTTAAAGGGTTGCATTAATGACATAATGATAGAAATAATGGATCTAATTAATAAAATTCCATTCTAGTACTTAAATGTTTCATTATTTGGCTGTTTTCAGTTTTGATAAGTAATTTTTTTCAATAAATATGAAATATATATTTATGAATTAGATTCCCTTGAATTTGTGCTTACAAAATATATCTTTTCCAACAAAATCATCTACAACAACTTTCACCCACCCTCACTTTTAAATTATGTTTAATAATTTCAAAATATAGATTATAGCAATAATATATTATGATTTCTAAAATATTGACTATAATAATAAAATTAAAAAATATATAAATTATAAGAATAATATATGATGATTTCCAAAATATTAACTATAATTATAAAATTTAAAAGATCATAATACTCAATGTATAATAATGGTTATGTTATAAATATATACTGAAGTAATTCAGTAAATATATAATATTTTTTAAATAAATATATTAAAGATTTCACATTTAAAATTCATCATAATGTGCTATAATAACAATACTTATCTAACTTAACATCCATTCATCTATTAATAAAAAATATGATTTTTCCTGAATAATCTAAGTTTACTGGGAGCTGCGCGCTTCTGCTGATCCTGCGCGTGAGAGAGGGCGGGTTGAGAGTGTGCAGGCATGGCGGTGCCTGGGGGAGGGGAGGACGCCCCCCCCCCTTTCGAGTTCGGCGGTGGATGAATTTAGTAGACTTCTTTCT
>LPNX010058937.1:359001-378301 GCA_001517045.1 Pseudotsuga menziesii
TAAACATCAGGCAGCTCTTTTGCCAGACCATCAATAAAATTATAACCGTTTTCGTAAAAAAAAAACAATACTTATCTATATTCATTTTCAGAACCTTTTTAGGGATGACAGTTCCTCTAACTCAAATTTAGCTTCTGACTTTTGTCCAACATTCCTAGTTTGGTGAGTGAGATGGAAAACAGTGAGTTAATGAAGCCCTTTATTGAGCAAGAAATTATTGATGTGATATGGTCCATGGAGCTGGATAAAGCCCCAGGCCCTGATGGCTTCTCCTTTCATTTTTATTGAATCAGCTGGACAGTAATTAGGAAAGATTTACTCCGGATGATAAAAGCATTTCAGGACAAAGCCAAAGTGGGTGGATGCACAAACTCCACATTCCTTGCTTTAATTCCTAAATAAGCCAATCCTTCTTCTTTTGATCGATCTAGACCCATTTCCCTTTGTAATGCTTCCTATAAAATCCTTTCTAAGCTTTTAGCCAACAGACTTAAACCTCTGCTTAGGAAATTGATCTCTCTTCTTCAAGGTGGGTTTGTAAAAGGTCGACATATTCTAGATAATGTAATACAAGTCCAGGAAGCTATGCACTCCAACTTTCATCGGAAGGAGAAGGGCATGCCTATCAAACTCGATATGGCAAATGCATTTGACAGGGTAAAGCTTTCCTATCTCTTCTTAGTTCTATGTTCTTTTGGATTTAGTTATGCCTTCATAAATTTGATAAAAGCTTGCATTAACAATCCTCGGATAGCGCCATTAGTAAATGGCAGGCCGACAAACTTTTTTTAAGCTTCCAGGGGTCTTCGTCAGGGTTGTCCTCTATCACCTTTTGTGTACATTCTCATGGTCGATTAATTAAGCAGAAAGCTAACAGCAGGGAAAAATGTTGGCATTATCCTGGGTATTACCTCAGCAGCAAGAGTTGAAGCTATTAACCATGCATTGTTTGCGGATGACACTTTACTCTTAGGAGGGGCTTCTTTAAAAATGGCAAGAGTCTTCTCATAAATCATGCATAAATTCTGTATTATTTCAGGGGCTCTCATCAACAATAGAAAGAGTGCAGTATCTAGATGGAATGTAGATCAATTTAAAGTTGAAAAAAATTCTCAGATTTTGGGTTTTGAAGGATACGCCTCTTGGGACAAGGTAAAATATTTAGGTCTCCCATTAACTCTGGGTCAAAATAACCCTTCTCTCTGGCTGGGTATCATTAGCAAGATTAAGGCAAAGATTGTTTCATGGGGTGGCCATTGGCTTACGAAGGCAGGAAAGGTAATTTTAATCAAATCAGTTCTTTCATCCCTTCCCATTTATCAATCTTCTCTTCTCTTGGCGCCAAAAGGGATTACGGATTAGATCTCCAAACTAATCAGAAATTTCCTCTCGAGAGGTGGCAAAGGAAATCAAAATCGAATGCATCTTGTTAAATGGGAAACTGTAAAGAGATATGTTCCTAATGGAGGTTTGCAAATTAAAGACCCGAGACTGTCAAACATAGCAATGGGAGGAAAATTGCTATGGCAGTTGTTTTCTAACAAAAAACATTCGGTAAGTAATATTTTCTGGAAAAAATACCTTCATGGAGGAAATATAGGAAATCTGAATATGGAAAATACCCCCAAAGCTTCGAATTCATGGAATTTATGGAGGAAAGGATTAGATTTTTTGTTCCGTATCTTTTTCGAATACCAAGCAATGGTGGAAAGACCTTGCTGTGGGATGATAAAATCAATGGACAAGCTCCTTTAAATTCTAAAAATTCCATCCTTGAGATAAAGAACTGGTTGATTAATAAAGGAACTTTTCGATTGGCTGATATATGACTTTGGGATGCTAAAGGAAACTGGAACGCGTGGTCTTTTCCAGTCATCTCAGATCGTGAACTCCCAAACTCCTCTGCACTCCAGAAATTGCTGATGGACAATTTGGCTGGCAAGGCTTCAGTCCATCACTCCTGTAAAGATTCATGGGGTTGGGGAACTAGTGGTTCCTACTCTGCAGTTGCTAGTTACAAACTATTACAGGATTCTTCCCAGATCTGTGCTACGGCCTCCAGTTGTTCCCTCAACGCAGCATTTTGGAAGTTGGTTTGGAATCTTCCCAGCTTTCCAAAAATCAATTTCTTTATTTGGACTTTAATGCATAAGAAATTATTAAGAGGAGAGAATTTACTAAGAAGAGGTTTCTTCAGACCATTTAGATGTTGCTTCTGTCATAGAGCTGCTGAATGCTTAGCACATATTTTTGTTGAATGTGGTTTTTCTCAAAAAGTTTGGGCACTTGTAATGAGTGGGCTACCTTACTCTTTTGATTCTGATAATGTTGATCTTGTCATGCTTTTTAAAAATTGGCAGTCAAGATATCTGGGCACCCTTCCGTCTAGACATGAATGGAGGAAAATATGGCAAGCCATTCAAAAAATTTGGTGGAAAATTTGGCTCGCTAGAAATGACTTAATTTTTAATAACAAAATTCAGAAATCAGAAATTGTAGTATCCAAAGCTAAAGCATTTCTTCTTGAAGCAGTTGGATCTCATCAAATTGATGGAACCAAATTAGAAGTTGAACTCAATTGGCTTGGCACGAAGCAAGTGGTTAATACTTAGATTGGAATTAGTAGGCCTGTTATAAAACCTTTCTGGCAGGTTAGACTTTCAGCAATCGAATTTTCAGAATGGTGGAAAACCAAAAATAAAGTCTCAATCTTCTTTGACGAAGCGTCAAAAGGAAACCCGGGGAAAGTAGGGGCATGGGGCTTGGTTTTCTATCCAGGCGGAAAGTTAGAAACTAGTTTCAGTTGGGGAGTAGGACACATTACAAATAATCAGGCCAAATTATTTGCACTTCTTAAAGCATGTCAACTTGCACAGGAAGTGGGACATAATAACTTTCAAATATTTGGAGATTCTGAAATTATCATTAAAATTTTAAATTCTGATTCATTGTTCAACAATCCCAGTTTGGATGTGATCATGCAAAGGCTGCATTACATTTTGACAGATTGTGCTTTAGTAAATTCTTATCACATTTTTCGTGAATTGAATAACCTCGTAGATACCAAAGCAAATCAAAGCAAATGAAGGTTGTCTTCTTCCTCCCGAAATGATAAGAGTTAATGAAGGACCGTGTTCACTGCATCCCATTCCTTGATAACAAATGTTTTTGATGTAAGAATTTGTTTTTTTAAGGAACATTTTGTAATTGGGTGAAAGCCCAATATATTCTTTATCAATAAATAAAAAATTAATTGTTTTGGTTATGGTTAAAAAAAAACATTACTTATATATATTAAAATATTTCAAAATGTATGTAATACTTTTTTTTAATAAATATATTATATATTTATATTTATTAAAAAAAAATATTTAAATGCCTCAGTCTAGTTGGTAATTTATTTACGCTGCAAATTATTTGTGTTGCCTTATTCTCCAAGATTACATGAGACTCAAGACTCAAGAGCATTAAACTTTGAGTAACCCGTCCCCTATTCCACCAAAATGTAAGAGGTGTATAGATGGTGTCAACAACTGAGCGGTTGGAAGTGGCAAAATGCTCACAATTAAAAATGATCTGTAGCAACATTTATTGAGCCGAGAGACCTTTCTACAGCTCAAATAGGTGAGATGTGTCTCGTCTGTAACGGTGACTTGCATATATTGGCTCAATAAAAATAATAATAATAAAAATATAAAAAAAAACTTATAACATGTCGGCTTATAATTAAAAATAAAATAAAAAATAAAAATATTATATTGATATAAATATACAACCATATTAGGGAAATACTCACAATCTTACAAACTGAGTAGTAAAATATTAGTAGTAAAATTCAATTGACTTGAGTAATAAAAAGAAAAATTATAAAACCAAGAACAAATTATAACTTATAAAATATAAAATATGTGATAGAAAATAAATTACAAAATAATAGCAATTGCAATAACAACACTATATTTACCTTAGAAAACCTCATAAGGGTTCAATAATAGATTTATTATTTGTTGGCCAAGGATGCCAAGAGCATCTCTCCTGCTCACTTTGGCACATTACAATAAAATATTACAACCATATTTATAAGGTTCTTTAAATACAAATACAACTAACAAGAAACCACTCGCCACTAAAACCATGTGCCTTAAACCCACCCTTGCGTAAGTTTCAATAACTGATTGAGAGGGTTGTAGGTACATGAGTGAAAGCCCCATTGATGCCGCCGGGCAGCGCTTTTAACCTTCCCATTATATATTATGAGCCTTTTTTTCGTCTTCCCGTGCTTACATGGGGCACTCTCGTGGAACTTATTACTGCATGGACAAAGATGGACTATGATTAGATTTATTTGCTATGGGCCCCACTTACAACCTTGCTCATTCCCAAGTCAAGGTTAACCCTAACATGTAAATGTTCATTTTTAGTTATAGAGAAAAACAAATCATTTCTCAAAAAGATTTGGATAATAGTTTCAAATCTTAATTTGAAGGTAAAATGTTTTTCAAATTCCAACTTATTGTGGAAATCTAGATTTTTTAATTTTATATGGATTGTTTTACTCATTAACTCATCTTAATTTTCATTATTAGTTTTAAAAAGACAAATAAAGCAATCTTTGAAAAATTATTTGATTATATGATTATTAATGTTACTCACCTCATTCTGCTACTCTTTTACTCATATTTATCCTATTTTGAAATTACGTAAGTTGTCGATTTCCCTCTCAAGTAGGAATACTTATTAGACATTTTTATAAATTAAAAAAAGTTTGTACCCTCAAGAAATACTTTTTTTAAATTAAAGGAGGATTGGTTGAAATTTTTAATGTAGTCTTATGCTTTTTTATGTAGCAGCTCACGTATCGACGTGGTAAAAATTTATTAACAAATAAAAATGAAATAATAATTTTCAATTTATTAACAAATAAAAATGAAATAATAATAACTAGTAAAAATTTATTAACAAATAAAAATAAAATGATCTATTTTCAAAATTTATTAACAAATAAAAATGAAATAATATTTTTTTATAATTTCAAAAATCTTTTTAATTTGGAATACATTTAATTTAAAATTCTATTTTTCCAAAATTTAAACAATATTTTTATTAAAAATACAAAGGAAAGCATTTCGAAGCAAAACTAAACAATATTTTTTTATATTCTCAAAAATCTTTTTAATTTGGAATATATTTAATTTAAAATTCTATTTTCCAAAATTTAAACAATATTTTTATTAAAAATAAAAAAGCAAAGCATTTTTTACATTCTCAAAAATCTTTTTAATTTGGAATATATTCAATTTAAAGCTCTATTTTTCCAAAATTTAAACACTATTTTTATTAAAATACAAAGCAAAGCATTTCGAAGCAAAAATAAAGGTAATATTTTTAATAAAAACTTATAAAAGTATAAAATTCATAAAGTTCATTGTACCAAGTGAATTAGTCATATAATTATAGAGTAATAACAGTATTGATGGAGTTAATTCTTGCTAGTTCATTTGGTTAAGGTGTGGTCAGCTTCAATTCACCTTAGGGGTGAGCTACTTGGGAAAATATATCCAAAATCCAACTAGTGGAGGGTTGGTGTGGCCCAGGCCAGGTGCGATCCCCAAGTAATTGTGATCGCACAGATGCCATTGGTTCTTAGACCAAAGGTCATTCCCCTAAGTCAGGGAGATTCTAACAAACAAACAAAAAGACAATATAGTTGATGATTTTTTTGTTCATTGATTAAACATATTCAAACTCATGCTTGTGTTTGCACTCTCGTTTTCAACTTCTTGATTAGTATGCATGGAGAATAGAAGTCTTAGAGAATTATAAACCATAGATCCATTTTAAATCCAAATCTATATCAATTTTTTTCCTCATAAGTGACATGTTGAGACCGAGGTCTCAAATGAGCATATTGTTGTATTCTTTAGCCCTTTAGAATCTGGTTTATCCTAGGTACTATCTTTGAAATGAGGATAAGTACTTGGTAGGTTTTCCTAGGATATGTTTTACGAGAAAAAAAAATTATGTTACAACGTTACAATATCTCCCCATACTAAATTGTAAAGCACCTTGCTACTAGTAATGCAATAAATTTATTATAATTTTTTATACAAAATAAAATATGATAACTTTTAGTATAGTAGTAAGATTTTGTGGTATTTATTTTTATTGTATAGAAATTTGCCTTAGTAAGAAATGTGGTTTTTTTTGTATAGTAAGGATATAGTAAGACATTGTCAATTCAATGTAAATTTAATGGTTGTGAGGAAAACTTGTTGCTCTCTCAACTTGGTTAAAATCCAATTTTATAATATGTTTGCTCTTAACAAATCCATGGTTAATAAGTTATGTGTATATGTATATATATTTATATGTTGTTAACTTGATTTTATAAAAAGAAAGGTTTAAAGCTCAACTTAGATATCTTTTTTAAAATGAGGAAAATTAAATGAAGTTTTCCTCTATATCAACCCATAAACCTAAAAAAAACAACTCAAAATTTTCAAATTTATTTAAAACAAAATCTTAAAATAATTTATAAATAAAAAAACTCACCAAAATGTAAACAAATATATTATTATTTTAAATAAAACATTAATTAACAAATAACTTAATCATTTTATAAGTGAGAAAGGTGAAATATAAAATACACTAAAATTGCACAAATGCTTCAATTCATGTGATTTTCCATTTGCTTTATGGTTTTGTTTTTGGTGTAAATGTATTTATGAGTTCATTTATCAATCCATTTTTTTTTAAATTTCACCACCACCACCTTTTATTTTGAAAATATTTGTTTAGTTATTTCAATTTTAATTTTTACATTAATATGTTTTTACAATTATCTTGAAAGTCTTTTAATGATTTTTATTTAGTTAACGAAAGTTTTTTAATGATTTTTATTTAGTTATATTGTTAGGTAATAATACTATTTATTCAATAATAATTTGGATTACTATTGTATTAGTTTTTTTATTATTTATTTTTCTCGTATTCATTTGTATATTTAAATGTTCTTATTAATATAAGAAAATAAAAATAATTTAAACAAATAATTTCATAAATGGTTATAGGTGTTTACTATTTTTATTATAGATTTTTTAAAAGATTTATGATTTTTAATATGGAAGTTATTGGAATGATATCAACAATAAAAAAATAGAAACATGGCAAAGAATCTAAGGCAACATGAAGGGAGGACACTTCAAAACAATGGGAAAAAAAGTTGATATTCCTAGATTAGTATTTCATGCTTTGAAGGTTGTAACTTTATTTAAATAATGGAAGTAGTTGACCATTTATGTTTAACAATTAATCTAATTATTTAATTAGGTGTTGTGAGTTTTGATCTTCCTAAGTCCTTAGTGACTTATGAAAATAAAAAGGACTAAGGTTTCAGAAATATGGAACAACTAGATTGTGTAATACATACATTGAAGTTATATATGAAGACTTCATGAGTGTCAAATGATTACTTTTACATCTTGTATGATCTAGATAATTAATGCATCGTGTAGTTATAAGTTTAGTCAGTTGCATGAGAACGATACAAAGAATATTAGCATGGCCCTTGCTCAAGGATGGCACACACAAATTGAGAAATTGTCTAAATTTTTTAGGGTGACGTTGTGATCGGGAAGATGGAGGAGGAGGAGGCCCTAGACTACTACGAGGATTCGTATGATGGAGTTCCATATGGTAAATTCCATCAATTTGCAGTACGATGCAGGTTACAGGTGGAGTTCAAAGGAACAAAAGGACCATTGGGATCATAACCACTGGAGGAAGACACGTTGGAGGTCCTTCTTTGGTGGCTCACTCGCTCGAGATTGTGATGTACACTTTTCCAGTCCCACCCCTAGAAATCTTATGTCATATTTCTTATATCAATGCAAAGGTATATGAGCATCTTTGGGAACCTTTGAAGGGTCGATACATGCAAATTTGTTGTCAGATCCTACTTCCTTAGCACAAGAGGCCATTATGGAGGTAAGATTAGGCTGCATTATTAAAGGGTATAACATTGATCTCAAAAGATCCTTGGTGTAGCTTGGGAACCTGATGTTTTAAGTGCTAGGTTTCTTCAAGGTAACTTTGTGACAACAAAGGATTTTACTAAAACATTTGAAGTCATTCTTGAAACCTTCATATATCCTAAAGGTGTCTCTAAAGGCTTTATTGGCTCACTCTCATTTTCAAACCCTTAGTGGAATTAGGGTTACAGACTTCAGGCCTTCTTCTCCTCTAGAATAAAAGACTGAAGTTAGTAGTTTAGAGCTACTGGTAAATGAAGTGGTCCTAGGAAAGACCGTAAATGTGTTAAAAAGAAGGTTGTTCCAAACATTGTCCAATGGGAGGACGTGAAGTTAAACAAAGTTATTTAGATTGTTGATAATTTTTTGGTTGGGATATTTTAGGATCACATTTGGGTTACCAAAAATTGTAAGAGTGGGCTCAATCTTCTTTGGAACTAGTTTTCGGCTATATCCACAGATTCAAGGTTTTAGCATGGGGTGGATAGCCTTGGAGTTTACTTAATTAAAGAATCAAATCTTACTCTCTCCCATACCTGGAAGGTAGGCTCCTCGTTGTTGCTTCTAAAGAGATGGACTATGAGCTTTGATGTTAAAATTGAATGAGTAGAAAGGTTGTTTGTTTGTGTATGACTACCAATCTTACCTCTTCCATACTGGTACAGAGAAGCCTTGGTGAAGATAGGAGACACTCTAGGGTAGTTCTATGAAGTTGATATCTCTTTTAAATCCTCTGGAGTTTACTCGATGGGTCAAGTCCTAGTTGAATTTGAGCTTAATGATGGGATCATTGGGATGGTTGAGTCTATTTCCTTGTCATATGGTAAGATGACACATTTGCAAAATTTGGACTATGAAGCGATTCCTTTCAATTGCAATCCAATTTCTTGTTGCCCCATGGAAAAAATATTGGGTAAGAAAATTTGAAGCAATTATGTGTAAATGTTTTGGGTTCTATCTCTCTGAAACATTCTAAGCATGGTTTCCCTCCTTAACGAGTATAAGAGACTCAATCTAGCCTTGGAAGGGAGCATCAAATCCCCATAAGCTTGTTAAAGCAAGAAGACGAAAAGACTCATCATGCCTCAACTGAAAGCACCTCTGCAACAAATGATTTAGAGTCAAATCACCTACCTAGCAAAGGTAAGGATTATCCTCCTTGATCCATTCTCCTTTGAGAATCAATAGTTCAATCTTTCTCCACCTATGGGGGCATTTATCAATGGAACAAAAGAAATTACTATTGGTTCTTTTGTGATTTTCCTTAACAATATCTCAGGGTTAAACAATTCTCCCCCCCCCCCCCCCCAACACCTGGGCACACCTCTTTTAGATCAACAAGAAAAAAGAAATACCTTAACTTCCTCAATTAATACAATAAATCTAAGCAATGAATTTTCTGGTGGGAACTTAGGAGTAAATGAGGATCTCTTAAAGGGATCTAAATACCACCTCAGATATCGACAAAATGAGACTGAAAAAATGGGTATAGAAGGCGGTTTCGGATGTATTTTGGAATCTTGATCCAATATTGGGGGGAGTGGTTGAAAAAATTATATGTCCATAGCACATAAACAAGCTAATTCTAAAATAGTAGAAAGGAAACAAATTTCCCTACAAGGGGTGTTTAGAGGCAGCAATCCCTACTTCATGTGTTTATCATGATTATCCTAACCCTTAATTGCAGAGGGTTCGCTAATTATCCATTCAAAAAATTAGCCTTACATAGGGTGGTTAAGTCTTAAAAGGTGATTTTCACAATGTGGGAACATGATTAACAATCTGATTGATTTTCCTTAGCCTTGATTGGGCGATCCATCGAAGCTTACCAGAGCTAGGCGAGCTCCCCGACACGACTTGCACCTGCATGTTGCGCTCACAGCAATTCGCTCGAAGCTTACTAGAGCACCAACCTCCCCCTCCAATTGTTGCGCCCTACCGATGTTTCGTTGACTAGGATGGATGAAGTGCTGGTCTACTAAATGATCTAACGTTTTGGCTATCCCAATCTACGTCTCCCCCTATGGATCCTGGTGAAGGAGGGTTGGGAACCTCTCCATCGATCCCAGCCGATGTCGATGACTTCACTCGTTTAGATTTTTCACTGAGCAAGAATATATCCAATGGATTCCCCCCCCCCCCAAGTTTGTCAAGCAGATCGAAGATGTGCCCGTTGTATCCCTACCGCCGAAGGATACCATCCGGGTTGCACTTTCATTAGCAGATCAAGCTCTGATAGGGCAATTCACTAGCCTATGGCCATCCCCAAAATCCACTAAGAGTTGGGTTCAAAGGAATTGGAGACCTCTGATCTCCAAAAGTGTGGCTTCATATTCAGTTGGTCGAGGTTACTTTTTGTTTGACTTTGAGTCGAAGGAAGACAAGGATTTAATCTTTCAAAACGGTCCTTAGTTCATGGGGCCACAAGGTCTCTATCTGAATAGATGGACTTCGGACTTTGATCCTGAGGCAGATATCCCTAAAGCCGTCCCAGTCTGGGTCAAGCTGCCAATCCTGCCAATGCATTGCTGGAATCTAGAATCGCTAAAGTCGATTGGAAACGCCTTGTGAATATTTATTGACACAACAAGTCCAAAAGACTAGTATGCATGCGCCTGGATTAGCGTGGAGGTGGATCTTGAAGGCATCTTACCTGAGGCTATCAAACTCATAGTTGGAACCTGGTATCATTTTCAAAAGTTGGATTATGAACAGTTGCCTTTCAAGTGCATAGGGTGTCATGAATACAGGAATTTCCTCTGTAACTGCCCTCAAAAGTAGGAAACTCGTCAAGAAAAGGAAGAAGGATGGCAAACAGTAAAGAAAACCAAGATGAACCCAAAGAACGGGCAAGCGACAAGAAAATAGATGAAAAATAATGTGATAGGGAAAGCTTCTCCGAAAGTAAATCCAACACTTTAGAAGGTCAATGGGAAGGGGAAGAAGAGGAAGGGGAAATCAAGACGATTACACCAGATAAGAAAATATCAAGAGGAAGGAAATCAACTAAAGAAGTAAGGGAGCAAGCCATGTACAAGGACGAGCTTCAAGGGTCTCAGCAAACCTTGAAAATCCTCCTTTGAAATCCTAGGAATACTCGACTCCAAGGATTCCCTCAACTACCAAGAGTAAGTAATGAAGGTCCTCTCTTAGAACTGTATAGGTCTAGGAATTAAAGTTAAGGAATAAGTCATGAAATATTTAATCTAAATATACCAACCAAGCCTCTTACTGATCCAGGAGACAAAGATGGATAAAGAAGCATTTCTCTAGCTAAGTGAAAAGTTCTGGAAAAAAGATGGAGGTATCGTGGTCAGTTCTAGGGGAGCCTCCGGAGGAATTGAAACATTATGGGATGCTTAGAAGTTTGAGTTGATTGAATCCAAGCAATGCACTCATTGGATCTTCAGGTAAGTCTTTTTAATATTTACGTCTCTGTCCTTTTTGCTGAAAAAAAAATTTGTTGGATTCATTTGAGGGAAGTGAGGAGCAATTCCTCGTTGGACAATATGATTCTAGTCAAAGATTTAAATGTTGTCCTGAATCAATTTGAAAAACGAGGAGGATCTCTAGTCATAGATCCCATAAGGGAACAATTCGACGAGCTTATCTTAGATTGGGAGCTCTCTGATGTCATCCCTTCAAATGGGAAGTTTACCTGGACTAACAAGAGGATGGGTCCAGGACATATAGCTGACAGACTTTATAGATTTCTGATCCAAGACTTGTTTCTACTACTTGGATTTAATACCTCTTCCAAAATCTTGCCTTTTGGAGGATCAAATCGCAAGCCAATTCTTTTAGAAGTAAAAAAAGAATAGAACCTCAGTCTTATTTGTTTTCGATTTAGTCCTCTATGGGCTACTGACAAAGACTTCTTGGGACTTCTAATTGAATCCTGGTCAGCTCTAGTCTCGAGGTCTCCTTTTTATATTTGGGAAGAAAAACTAAGAAGAGTTTAAAAAGTCCTCAAACTTTGGGCCAAGCCTGTGTCATCACCTGCTCATTCTAGATCCAAATCCCAACTCTCTTTAGAGGGTCACCGGTCTGCGATGGAGACAACCCTGATTACAAAAGACGATTTAGAAAAAGGAAGTGTCTCTTCATAACAATGTACATGTTTCCTGTAGGCAAGAAGAAGAGTTTCATAGGAAAAATTCTAAAAGCATATGGATTAAATATGGGGATCAGAATACTGCATATTTTCATAAACGAGTAGAGGTAAGGAAACATTATAAGCCTGTCCAAGAGATTCATCTTCAAGATCAAGTTGTCACAAATTTTGATAAAATAAAGGAGGAAGTAACTCATCACTTCAGTGCTATCTATACTGTGAATCCTGCCTCTAATCCTCCAAATATTGCACTGCTGGATTTAATTCCAAGGTTGGTCAAGAGAAAGGATAATAGTATCCTTACTCAAAGAATCAATTTAGAAGAACTAAAATCAACAGTGGAGGACATGGAAGAAGATAAAGCACCAGGCCTGTACGAATTTAGTGCAAGGTTCATTAATATTTGTTGGGAAACAGTTCATAAGGACCTGCATAAAATGGTGTTAAAATATCAGCATTGTGATAAGATCGAGGGTAGCACAAACTCAGCCTTCCTAGCTCTAGTTTCCAAAGAGAAAGATGTTGCTTCTTTTGACAAATTCCGGCCCATCTCGTTATGTAATATTGGATACAAAATTATCACCAAAATAATGGCTAAGAGACTAAATCACATCTTGCCGCGTATCTTTCCAGAGAACCAAGGAGGGTTCATCGAAGGCAGGAAAATCCGGGATAATATTATTCTGGTACAAGAGGCCATCCACTCCAGCCTGAAGAATCGTGAAAGAGGTATGGTGGTTAAAATAGACTTAGCTAGCACATTTGATAGAGTCCGCCACTCCTTTTTATTCCAAGTGATGTTGAAGTTCGGATTTGATACTAGCTTTATCCGTTGGGTCAAATCCTATATAAGTAATCCTTGGATAGATCCTCTCATCAACAGAAGAGCAACAACCTTTTTCCAAGCAACTCAAGGACTTAGGAAAGGCTTCCCGATTTCTCCCTTGATTTATGCAGTCCAAGCCTCAATGCTCGGTCTTCAACTCAAACAAGCCAGGAAGGACCAAGACCTATTGGGCATTAGAATGGCACGTGGAACTAAGGACATTAACCATGCACAGCTTGCAAACTATACTATTTTGTTGGGAGGCGCCAGCATACATATAGCGAGAAGGTTCAAGGCTATTTTGGACTCCTACTGTCAAGCATCTGGTAACAAATTAATTTTAATAAAGAGATCGATGTATAGTTGGAATATAAATCCAAGGGAGATGTCTGATATTTCACGCATTTTAGGAATTGAGGGCGTCACTACTTGGGACTCCATTAAATATTTGGGTGTTCCAATCTTCAAAAACAAACCAAAAAAATCATATTGGAGCCCCTTGATTGAAAAAATCAAGAAAATAATCCGGGTATGGGGATCTGCATGGCTAAACTTGGCAAGGAAGCTGATTATTATAAAGTATGTATTAAACAGTTTCTCTCTATATCAACGCTCCATTATGGTGGCTCCAACTGGAATTCTCGTCGATATTGAAGGTTTGTCGAGATCCTTCCTCTGACAAGGGGGGAAAATTAGAGGTAAGAAACTTGCTCTGATTAGCTAGAAAAAAAATCAAATTGTCGTGGATGGAAGGAGGTCTCCATGTTAGAGAGTTAAAATATCAAAAATTAGCCATGGGAGAAAATATCCTTTGGAATATGATTGGGAAGAAACGGACATGGAGTAGTCAGGTGCTCAAGCGCAAGTATTTTTCTGGATCAAAGCTATGGTGCTTGGATGCTGAACCTACAGTCAAGAAAGGTTCCTCTATATTCGTTATTTGCATGAAAAGCCTGCCCCTATTCAAAGAAGAGCTATATTGGATTTCAAGTAACGGTAAGCAGGTGCGAATGTGGCACGATTCCATCCTGGGGAATCCACCCCTATCTCTCATTCCAAATCTCAATAATTTCAAAAACTGGAGCGATAGCTAAGGTTTAAACTATCGCTAGGATATTTCAAGATTAGATTCGTCTCCACCTCATCGATGAGATTGTTGGGCTCTTACGGATTTCCCGGTTGAGCTTGAACACGATAAGAACATGTTGCTCTCTCATCTAATAGGATTAGCCCTGTTAGAAAATGGTGTTAAAGATAAGACAGGCTAGGGATCCTGATCTGGGAATTACACCTCTGCTCATGGATATAATGTTTTCTCTACGATTCCAAACACTCCCAACGATCCGTTGATTTGGAAAAGAATCTGGAACTTAAAAATGTCTACCAAAAATCGACATGTTTATTAGGACATTAGTGCATGAAAGCATTCTAATTAGTGAGAACCTTGAAAGAAGAGGAATTGAGGGGTCGTTTTGTTGTCCGCTCTGTAATAGAAGTAAAGAAACCATACATCTCCTATTTTTAAACTGCTCATTTGCCCGTAAGGTTTGGGAACTGTTGGTCTGCCTATGGGTTGGAAATATAGATCTTCCTGGAAATATTCATCAAGCTTTTTTGAGTTGGGACAAAATGTATCAAGGCAATTTTGATAATAATAAAAAAGGACTTAAAACCTATTGGTTAACGCTCCCAAAGTTTATTTTTTGGTTTATTTGGAACGAGCGCAATCAACGAATTTTCAAAGACAAGGCTCATTATCCATACCAAATTGCATTTAAAATTCAATCTTTACTGAGAGAATCTTTTAGAGCAACTTTGTTGCCTAAGAATAAAACGATTCTCTCCCCTAAAGAAGCCAACTAGTTGCAATCCTTCAACATCTTTGATTTAGACATTGAAATGGATAGCCGACAGTTGGAAGTATAGGAAATAAGATTGGATCATTCTTAGTTTGAAATTTGGATGAAGGAGAGGAAACTCTTTAAACTCTTCTTTGACGGGGCTTTGAAAGGGAACCCTGGGGTGGCTGGAGGGGGTGGGGTCATGATTAATCCTGAAGGGAACAATGAAATAGAATATTATTGGAATATAGAAATTGACACAAACAACATGGTTGAAGCTTATGGTCTCTAGAAAGGACTTAAGCAGTTGGAAACTTTGGGGATATATAAAGTTATTGTGATAGGAGATTCTCAATTAATAATCCACGCAATGAATGACACAAGTCACTCCAAAAGCTTAAGGCTATCCATATTGGTCAAAAGAATTCAATCCATCTCTAGATCATTTCAACATATTGAATTTGTTCATGTTCTCCGTGAGCTGAATTTCAAGGCGAATCAAACATCAAATAAGGCGACAACAATACGAATCAATGAGCTCTATGTCAATAATCATGTTTGTCCAACTATTCCTCCCTAAAGAAATTTGTGCAAAAAGAAAAAGCAACAGACATGATAGAAGATTAAAGAGCATACAACAACAATTTAGGAGCTCAGAATTTCCAGTCAATCTACTCTTATGTTTGGAATTGTAATCTTTGGAAATTGTTGGTAAAGTCGGCCATGGCTTTATAAACTAGAATGTATGTAATCCTATTTATGGTTGGTTCGCCACCTTTATAATCTAATCTATAACCATTTTTGTCCCAAAAAAAATGAAAAGTTTGACATCCTCTTTCTACAAAAAACAATGACAATCAATGATAAAACTATAGAGAGTCTGAAGAAGACTCTTTAGGGTTGGATCTTTTTATATTTGGATTCTTAAGGTAGATCTTGTGGGATAATTACCAGTTGGAAAGGAGATAATTTCATTCTTACTAACTCTTAGTCTTTATTCTCGGGGCTAGGCACTTTTCTCTTCTCAAGGGAGATCAAGAAATACATCAAACTCTTAAATATATATGGACCCTATTTAGATCGAGAAAATTGATGGAATGTTGTCTTCAGATGCGAGTGGATGTTTCAAGGACTAATAGTGGTATGGGGTGATATAAACTTCACCCTCGCCTCTTCCGAGATCTGGGGCCATGAAGCATAAATCGATCCTTTCCCATAATTCTTCATCTGAAAGATTAATGAGATAGGGCTAGTGGACATTGCTCATGCATTGCTTAAACAAACTTGGAGAAATAACCACATTGGGCAGGCAAAAATAACAAAATGTCTTGATAGGATTTTAGTATCAAAGACCTTCTTGGAATAGAAATTTAAGTTTCGTCAATATGTAACACCAAGAGGGGACTCGTACCACCTTCTTGTCATTCTATAAATAACTTGTGAAGAATAAAAACCCCCATTCCCCTAATTTAAATGAAATCCAGAATGGCTAAACCTAGATGGTTACCTTGAGGAAATAAAATATGTTTGGCCTCCATTGGATAGGAACTCAAGGGTCACTATTGTTGTTCAATTTTTGAGAAATATGAAAAAGAGTTAAATAAGGCTCAATAGTCTGGGTAAAAGATGAAATGATTTTAAAAGAGATAGAAGGCAAACCAGAGGCTTTGTACAATAGTTATGGATTTGGGTATCTTACAAAAACAATAAAGGGGGAAGTGACCTTACTAAAAACACAGAATTGGAAACTTCTTGAAGATGAAGAGAAGTTCTGGAGGCTGAAAATATGGGCACTTTGGCTCAAGGCGGGTGATTAAAATACATTTTTTCCATAATTTCCCTAAGTTGATAAAAAATCAAAACTCAGTTTAGCAGATAGAATAGGAGGACGACACTTTAGTGACTAGACATGATGGCCAAGCATAACCAAGATTGAATTATTTCAAACATATATATATATNTCTTGAAACTAACTGTAAATCAACCAATCTAGTCATGTGGGATAAAAATTAGTTATTCTTTTAAACTCTTGTCATCCTTGTTATCTTATATGGTTGTGAAGTATGGGGGTGCAACATTTATAGAGAATCTTGGAGGAAGATTGAGCAAATCCAGAAGCGGTTTATAACTTATAACCTCAAAATTAAAATCAATACTCCTAATCCTATTCTCCTCATAGAAGTGGGTCTCCCCCCCATCGAGAGCATGGCTATGACTAGGTACATGATGTACAAGCATAAGATAAATAACATGGGATGCGAGAGACTTCCTAAAATTACTTTAAACTCAAGTCAAAACCAACTATGCCTCAAGCGGTGTTGGTGTAAAGATACTATGGCTTGGTTAAGCCATTGGGGTATTGATGAAAACGACATTTTGCAGAACATTGATAATGTCAAAAATATTATTACTTCTAAATTTAAAGAGAAGTTGTGGTGTGAGGAAAATTCGACGGTTAAGAGAAAATTAAGATACTATAAGGAGGTCATCAATCTTAATTTGGAAGATCAGAAGTATCTCTTGGTAGTAACGAGATCATGAAAGAAAATTAATATAGCCAAGATTAGAATGAACTCCCATGAACTCCATAGAGAAACATGTTGTTGGTATATTCCTAAAACTCCATGGGCGGAAAGGGTTTGTCATCTATGTGAGTCTATGAGCGTTGAGGATGAATATCACTTTATCTTAGAGTGCCCTTGCTTACACCCACATTAGATCTGAGTATTATAGTATCTGCTACAATACAAACCTTTATAATCTCCTAACTTGCCAAAACTATAGTGAGCTTGGAAAACTTCTTGGAAATCTTTTTGAACACATGAACGAACAAGATTTTAAACTAAATCAACTATTATCCTTCTTAAGGTCCAATAGACCAAAGTTGGTCTCAGTGGACGTTAATCATCATCATCATATATATGTGTGTGTGTGTGTGTGTGTAGATATGTATATGTATACATGTATATAAATATGTGTATATGTATATATATATACGCATATATGTATAGATACACATATGTATACAAACACACACATATATGTATATGTGTATACATATACATATACATACATATATGTGCACACACACACACATACATGATGATGATGATGATTAACATCCACTGAAACCAACTTCGGTCTATTGGACCTTAAGAAGGATAATACTTGGTTTACTTTAAAATATTGTTCCTATGTTCAAAAAGCTTGCTAAGAAGCTTTCCAAGATCATTATAGTTTTAGCAAGTTAGGAGGTTATAAAGGTTTGTATTGTAGAAAATACTATGAAACTCAGATCTAATGTGGGTGTCAGCAGGGCACTCTAAGATAAAATTATTTTCATCCTCAACAAACATAGACTCACATAGATGGTAAACCCTTTCCACCCATGGAGTTTTAGGAATATACCAACTCCCTGTTTCACAATGGAGTTCATGAGAGTTCGTTCTAATCTTGGCTATATTAATTTTCTTTCGTGAGCTAGTTACTACCAAGAGATACTTATGATCTTCCAAAATAGGATTAATGACCTCCTTATAGTATCTTACTTTTTCTTAATCGTTGAATTTTCCTCACACCACAACTTCTCTTTAAACTTAGAAGTAATAATATTTTTGACATTAACAATGTTATACAAAATGTCATTTTCATCAATGCCCCAATGGTTTAACCAAGCCATGGTATCTTTACACTGGAATCACTTGAGGCGTAGTTGGTTTTGACTTGAGTTTAAATCAATTTTAGGAAGTCTCTTGTTTCCCATGTTATTTATCTTATGATTGTACACCATGTACCTAGTCATAGCCATGATGTCAAAGGGGGAAAGACCCACTGTATGTGTGTGTGTGTAATGTACATAAATTAATGTATGTATGTATATATATACACATATGCATGTATATATATGTGTATGTGTGTATGTATATATATGTGTATGTGTGTATGTATATGCATGTGTGTGTGTGTGTGTGTGTGTGTGTGTTCGTTCTAGTTTTTTCACTCTTGGTTGAGGCCTTTGACAAGGTTTCCCACTATCACTTTTTATGTTTCTTTTTGTAGTTGAAAGTCTCAGTGAGTTGATTACAAAATTACTTTGTGAAGGCCACCTCAAAGGTATAAAAATTGATCATTCTTATTTTCTAACTCATCTTCTTTTTGTAGATGATATTATGGTTTTCAGTGATGGGGATCACTAAGAGATCATGCACTTATGAGATCTTGTCATCTTTTTATGCACAACCAAAGGGATGGTGTTCAATCTGGAGAAATCCTACATATCCTTTTATGGGTTGATTGACAGGGAAAATAATCTCTTTTCAATTGTTCTTCCATATCAACCAGTGATGGAACAAAGTCTGAAATATCTAGCTTTACTATCGGACCAAATAACTATAAAACTTGAGACTAGTAGTGGTTAAAATCCAAATTTGAAAAAAAGCGTTAAATATTTGGTGCAATAGATGGCTTTGAAAGTTGGGGGGGGGGGGGG
>LPNX010058937.1:385741-507198 GCA_001517045.1 Pseudotsuga menziesii
ACTTATTCATGGTGGAAGGGTCTTTAATAACTAATACTCAACTACTTTTATGGGGCTAAGACCATTTGTCAATTGACTAGGTGGTATTTTTTAGAGTTGTCTTTTCCTCTCTTCCATAGGAATTGTCGAATTTATGTGGAGATCTTTGATGTCACCCCCTTAGGGGCCAAGAGTGCAAAGAATTTGAATATCGACAGAGCAGTGAGCATTGACTTAATTAGAATGGTATTCCCAACATGATTCAACCATTTTTCACCCCATTTATCGAAGTTTCATTTTATCTTTCTTATTACATCGTTCCATATTTCCATTTTGGGATTTGACAAAGATATTGGCATGTTGAGATACTTGAAAATTTTCCACTTGTTAGTGCAGGGATCTCTCAAGATTCCAACAATGTTCTGCATATTTGTTGTGCTAATATTCCATCCATATATATTTATTTTGCTTTCATTAATTTCCCCTCCAGCTATGTCTAAAAAAGAATCCAAGACCCCACTAAATCTTGTGGAAATTATTGTGAATGCTCCTCCAAGAAACAATGCGTCATCAACGAATTAAGAATGATTGGGAGGTTTGAATCCTCTAGTAATGGAGATGCCTGGAAGATTCCCATCAATTATTTCTATCTCTAATTTTAAGCTCAGAGGCTCTAGCATTATCAGGTACAATGAAGGAAACATTAGGAAACCTTGTCGCATGCTTCAATTGCTTTTGAAGAAATTAGTGGGCTTGTCATTGACCAACGGGGAAATCCATGGACCACTAACAAAAGCACTTATAATATTGATAATTATTTTATCAAAAACTAAATTTTCCATAACTTTGAAAAGAAATGCTAAGTGTACTTTGTCAAAGGCGTTTCCCATATCTATTTTGATCAAAATACCTATTTGTTTTCGCTCTTTGCTGGAGTGTACCACTTCTTGCACCATTATTATAGTGTTCATTATTATTTTTTTTACATGAATCCTCTATGATTCTCAGCAATGATGGAAGTTACAATTTTTTTAATACTTTTCCAATAATTTGGTGAAGATCTTGTATGAATAGTTTCACAGTGAAATTGGGCGGAATCTCAAGAAGGAAGTGGGATTTTCCTCTTTGGGGATGAGCGTTAAGAAAGATGAGTTCGTTACTCCACCAACTTTTTGCTTCTTCACAATGTTTGCATAAATTTTCTTAAGATATTTTTTCACTATATCCCAGTAGACCCCGTAGAAGTGAATGGTGAATCCATCTGGATATGGAGCTTTCTCTATTGCTAGAGTCATATTTCTTCAACAATTTTAGCCTCTTCAATTTCATTCCTTTGCTTTATGTTTTTTGCTTTAGTTATCATCGAGGGGATGTTATCTAGAAGAGGATAATATGATATTGTTGGACTAGATGCTTCTTCGGTGAATAATTGTTGAAAATAACATTCGGCCTCCTCCTTGACCTCAGAGAAAATCTGAGATGAGGGAGCCATCCCTAATTTTGATTTCCATAATCTTATTTCTTTGCTCTTTTTTTGTTTGATGATGGAAAAATGAAGTATTTTTGTCACTCACTTTGAGACACAGAATTCAGGATTTTAGCCTCCATTTATGCACTTCTTCTCTTTGAGCTTTATATATATGGTATCCAATCTCTTTTTCTTTCAACCTACTTTTTGAGGTAATCTCAACCACCTCCATTTCCTACTAAGTGGATTCCAATCGAGCGACCAACACGTCAAGCTTTTGAGATGGGTTGATGAAGTACGATTTGGCCCATTCCTTGAGCACGATATTGGTGTTTTTTAATTTATATTCCCACACATAAGAAGGGGAGTCGATAACTAGGCATGCCCAAGTAGTGGATATAATAACTATAGCAGTAGGATCTTCAAGCCATAGAGGGTTGAATCTGAAGGGGATGGGCGCAAGAGTAGGATTATCTTACATACTGAGTAAAATAGCCTTGTGATTTAAAATCGTGGAGGAAACAATGTGATAAGAGAAAGAAAGGCTTCCATTCAATAGGTCATTATGAAGAAGGAACCTATCCAATCTAGCAGTTATGTGTCCAGGACCCAATCTACGATTTGTCCAAGCACAACACCCATTACGAGGTTTGAGATCAATCAAATCCCATTCCCCCATGAAGTCTTCCATGTTTTCTCGAAAAGGGTCTCTTACTATGTTTCCCCTTTTCTTCTCTTCATTGTTTAAAATTGTCTTGAGTCACCTACTACAATGTTGTTTTTTGCCCAATTTGAGTTGTGAAAATCCTATAAAGTCTGCCAATAAAGATTTTTTTCTTGGCATTGAATAAGCCTATATGCATTGAAAATGTTTAGACTTTTACTTGAGCTTTGACTGATTAAGGATGTGAGGAGCCAAAGCTAGATTTGTTGTTGTTTGTCGAGTCTGAGAATCCTTGATTTCCACATGGTGCAAGTTCCATTATAATCCCTTCTAGAACTTATTGCTTTACATTCACAAAATTTCAAAAATTTCTTTGCTAATAATATCATGTCTTCTGAGCTGAGTTTAGTTTCCTGGATCATAATGACAACAAGTCTTTTATTTCTTATTAGATATGTCGCAACCGTTTATTTTATTGTGTTTCCCATTCCTCAACAATTCCAAGAAATGATTTGCATCATCTATTTTGTCAAGATTTGGTTCCACCCCCAAACCGATGGACCTTGTTTCCTTGTGTCCTAGTTATGCTATTGCTTATAAAACTTTTCTCTACGGTGGATTGTGTATCCAATGCTTTGTATTTTTTTGCCTCTTCTTCTCTTTTTTCTTTTGACATCTTTCTTCCAACTTTCTTGTGCGCTTGTTCTTTTCCTAGTGATTCTTTGCTTTCTTCTACTTTTGGATTTTGATAAGCTTGTGAACTTGTAAGAATTCTAATGGGTTGAACGGGGGTATTTAGAAGATGTATTTATTATGCTATATCTTAACCATTATCATTTAAGGAATATGTAAAAGGAGGAGTGATCTGCTGCAAGAGAGGGGTTTGAGGATGTTCTAATTCAGAGTTCATGGTCGCTTCAAATGGGGTATCTTCTTAGTGTAAAGTTGCAAATTTGTTAGAGCTATAATAGGTGATATTAGGGGGAGGAGATCCTTCTAACGTTGTTGTGTATGGTGTGGGGCATGGAGGGAATTGAGTGGGGATTTGGACAGAAATTAAGGTTGACTAAGGAGATCCTTGAATTAGGTGAAGGGAGGAAGATGAAATTCTAGTGGCTAATGCTCGTTTCCATAGATTTTGTTTTTTCTTCACTCTTTACCATGGTTCTTCTCTATCAACGGTTACATCTGGAGGATATTAATTTTGTTTGCAATTTTTTGTGAAGTGTCCATACTCATGGCAGGTTTTGCATTTGAAGGGAATTTGTTCATAATCCAATTTTTATAGATGTTTCCAACTTGCAAAGATATAATAATTACTTACAATATCCCCTTTTCTAAATCTACTTCGACACATATCCTACTACATGTGAACATTCCCTCTTTGGGATCTGATTTGTCGATGTAATTCCCAAGCTTATTCCTGATTTGTCTCAGAGATTCATCCCCCCGGTAATGAAGGGATAAGTGAGGAAGCCTGAACCACACATGTATGGATGAGGGCACATCCAGTTTCAGGTCGAACTCTGGTATCCATCTATTAAGATACATTCCTCTATTCTCATAGAAATACAACCTGTTTCTAAAGATTAGGTTTCTATTTGGTTGTAGTTCAAATAGGAAGGCGTTAAATCCTCTACCACAAAATAAATGAAAGAGCTTTCCTAGGATCAATAGTACCCAAATTATTTGAACCCACTTTTCCATGTTCCTCAACGACGACTAGATTCTGGTGAATTGTCTGATTAGACCTCTAGTGGTGAGAGCTAGTGCCATTGATCTCAAACAGGCATGTGATAGTTCCACCTTTAAAATATTGTCTATCTTTTTAATGAATTTTGAGGGCTAATATTTTGTGGATGCACCGAGGGATGAGATCAAAGTCTGGAAGTCAATTTCTTCTTCATTAGTGGATGGGGGATGACCGCCTCTAGAGATTGTTGCCATTGCATCTGAATCCAAATTGTCATCTCTTGAGGGGGATTGGTGGTCCCTTCCATAGGTCGCTTCCATTGCAACTGACTGGTCCGCTGAATCATACCTCTATCACTGGTCTGACATCGTTGCAGAGCACATTTATTTCGTTGAACTTCAAAGACAATGTTTCATTAAAAAATTATCATCCTTTTTATTAATAAATCTTTGATTTACAATTAAAAAGTTAAAAATACTTGAAGGATTTATATATGTGTGTATGCGCGCGTGCGTGTGCATACAAATACACACACACACACATATACATATACATATATTATTTCAAATAAAAAATTATACTTTGAAGCATATGAAATAAGATATTAGAAATAAATAAAGGAATAATATTATGAAAATGTATAATAATTAATACCCAAATGTTAAGTATTATTGATGATGATGATGATATTTAGAGTCCACTGCGACCAATTTTAGTCTATCGGACCTTAAGAAAGAAAAGTAAGTAACTTCTTGGTCTGCTTTAAAATTTTATTTCTATGCTTGGAAAGCTAGAGAGAAGCGTTCGTAAATCACCATAATTTTGATAAGTTAAAAGGTAAGGCAGGCCTGTATTGTAACACAAATTTTGGAACCGAGATCTTATGTGGGTGTATGAAGGGCAAGGATCGTTTTTCATCCTCAACGTTCATAGTTTCACAGAGATGATAAATCCTTTAAGCCCATACAGTTTTAGGAAATGTCTAATGCCATGTTTCACCATGCAATTCATGAGAGATCGTTCTTATTTTAGTTATGTGGATCTTCTTCTTTATAATAATTAAAAGAGAGATATTTATAATTAAAAATAAATAAATATTTTTCTTAATTATGTGTTTTATTTTTAAACTATATTTTTAAAGGTACAACCTTTACTATCATTTACATTGGATTAGGGTAGCTATAATCTAACTCAAATCAATAAAGTTCATAACTCAAAAGATAAAAATATAATTTTGATTATTATTAAGGTATTCATACTTACATTGTAACAATATTTATATGTAAATATTATTCTCAGAAAGAAAAAACTATCACTTGTTATTCATCTAGTAGAGCATCAAAGTTACGTAGACTTTACAATATAATTTTGACTATCTGAAAATATACTATCACCATAATACTATATCTTTCACACACACTCCTCATCCTTCAATTAAACCAACATCATTATGATTGCATCTGATAG
Source organism: Pseudotsuga menziesii (assembly GCA_001517045.1). Classification (NCBI taxonomy): domain Eukaryota; kingdom Viridiplantae; phylum Streptophyta; class Pinopsida; order Pinales; family Pinaceae; genus Pseudotsuga; species Pseudotsuga menziesii. The sequence goes on from LPNX010058937.1 coordinate 391,013, forward strand.
AACTCACATATTACAGTCTAAATTATCAAGTTGTCAATATTAGTTATTACAAAAGACAATACTATCCCTAAAAAAGTTCTATATAAGTAACAAAATTTACTCTAGAAAAATGGAACACTTCCACCATCAACCCTATAATCACCAACTTTTTTCTTCAAAAACAATATATTTGTACATGTCTCCAACATCCCTTTTGGAGAGGTTCCAACCCAATTGTTGAACTCTCGGTAAATATGAGTAAAGGAGAGCATAGAAAACCAATCCTTTAGGTCATGAACTCTGTTAGGCCACTGTTCCAAGTGAATTACCTGCAATTTGGACTTTCATGTTTCCCAATCAATTATAATCTTGGAATCACCTGCTACTTGAAGGTAAAAAATACCTCTCGACTTTACAAACAAGAGCAACCCCCACAAAGCAAGGAGTTTAGCCTTGGTATTGGTATAATGGCCAACCCCATCCATAAATGAATAACATAATATTTTTTAACCTCAAAAATCATTCCAGCACCGCATTACCATTCTCGGCCCCATCAAAATACCCTATAGGAAAATGGTCATCAAAATAAGGGAGAGCAAGAATCATGTTTTTTTAAGACAAGAACGGGTAGAGTTGTATTAATCGCTTTCTAGTTAACCAGAATATGTAGCGTACAAACTTAAAGAGGGATGATGACCTCTAACAGTGCTGTGAGCCTTCTTATGAATTATGAATATCTTGGGAGATAAATCCCACTTGCTTCTAGATCTTTTTCGAGAACAAGCTAGAAATTGCTTACAAGAGTAAACTCTCACGAACTGTGAGCAATGAAGAGTGCATAAGCAAAACATTAATTAGAAGGGGAGGTAAAATGCCCCTTAATAAAAGGGTCTAACCGCTTCTAAGATCCCCAAAAAATGTTTGAGGCCGCTTCCTTTTCCCTACGTTCTTTGTTGGTCTTTCTCCCTCTGGTGAGGGGAGGAGAAGGGGCTGAGAAGTCTTCAGGATCGGAACTTCCCTCTGACCAAGAGGAAGGGACTAAGGAATCCAGTCCTGCTTGGACTAAAGTCTCATGATCTAATGTCCGAGCATATCTCTTGGATCCTGAAGGAGCAAGGCTTGTAGAAGCTTCTTTCATGGATGGGCAGCGACAACTGTCACCGAGGGGCCAGAAGGACCTGGGGGGGTCTAGCCCTGCACCAGATATTTCACTGCTTCAGACTCTTGGGCTTCAACTTCCTGCAAAACTTTAAAGTTGTTTTTGTTTTCCAGCAGAGGAGAGAATGTCGCGGGATGAGGAGGAGGGTCTTGAGGGGGATCCTTTTGCTGTTGAGTCTCCTTTCCCCGAGGAGGACGACACCGATTAGTGACCATTTGAAACTCTGATTCTTTAGGTGCAGGGGGAATTATTGATTTCTAAGATTCGGGAAGCTTGGGGCAGCTTTTGGCAAAGCGACCATAAACATGGCAAAAGTTGCATTTGAATGGAATATGCTCGTAGTCCAGTTCTTGGATGTGGGTCCATTCTCCTAATGTAAGATTTAGGGCCTCCAAGAGCCCTTTTTCAAGATTTACCTCTACGCAAATGCAAGCACATGTAAACTAACCCCCTTTTGGATATGCACTATCCAGGTAGGGCCCTAGCCTATTATCGATGTCCTTATGAGAGCTTTTCCCCCAAAGATGAAGTGGTAGATGAGGCAATCTTACCCAGACTGGAGCGGCTATGATCTCTGCTTCAGGGTTAAAACCTAGAGTCCAAGAGGCTAAAAACAGCCCTCTCGAGCCCATGAAGAAGGGACCTGGTCGAAAAACAAGGTCACATTCTTCTTTATTAAAAAATAGAAAAACAAAATAAACCCTACTAGTTGCGAATAGAGATACCTGTCCTTGCAAAATAGGGTTCCATTGTTCAACAATCCAAATATCTATCGCCTTAGGGCTGGGCCACAACCTTGTAAACTTGCCGATGAGGGATTTCTCTGAAAGAATGAGCGATTTCCGGCATGAATCCGAAGGAGAGAGTTTCAGAAAGGGGATCTCATCAATCTTCTTCACAAACTTGGATGGAGGTACAGAGGTAGCATGAGGAGCGACTGCTTGAACTAGGGCCTTAAAGGCTTGAAGCTAGTCTTGGATCTCCATAACCAGAGAGCCCACGAACGCAATTAGAACGCGGATCGGCAGCCACTGCGCAGAAGCTCCAACGGGCAGCAGCCTGATCCACACGAAACCTTCGAGCAACAACCTGAGCAGGAAGACTTCGTGCAGCAGGCCAAGGACGGTGGCTAAGAAATCCCTAGCCGCACTTTAGAGCAGATTTTTGGTTCCATAATGAGAGCAAGAATCATGTTACCTTTTAATTTCTAAAATAATCAAAGAAAAGGTCAGGAAGCACTAACATATAAAATATTATGCTTGATGCGCTCAAAGATAAGCTTGTTTCTAGCTTTCCAAAGCTCCCATACCACAAAGAGAGGAACTTCCTTGAACTTAACACGTTTATTAAACCAATCAGACATGCATTCCTAAAAATGTGAATCTCCCCACCCATCAAGGATATTTAAAGCTTTATTGATTTCATCCCAAACACTTTTGAAAAAGGAACAGTGAATGCAAATATGGGATACTTATTTTGTATTCTCCTTACATAATACACATAGAATTGGACATATAAAGACCCTCTTTAATAGATTATCCTATGTTGAAATTTTATTTCCAACACTAAGCCACAAAAAACATTTCAATTTCAAAGGAACTTTCCATTGCCATAGAAGCTTTAACCACCATTTTGGTGATGATAACACCTTGTCTTCTGATATAGCTTCATATGCTTTCTTCGCTAAGAGGATCCCATTTTCCCCTTTCCAATCCCCCACTAGAACATCCTCCTTTTTATCTCAACCTTATCCCTACTTTTTTCAAAACCATCACATGTGAGTTCCATTCCTATGCCATTGTTGCAGACACACCCAAATCAGTTGCTAAACACCGGCAATGTGATGACAAAACAAATTCATTGCATCTTCTTATATGTGCTAGGACCTGAATATTTAATATGTGAAGTTCGGTAAGTAATTCGTTTGATAGTTTGAAGTTTTACTCTCCACCAACAAAAGGATCAATACCAATAATAACCCGAACTCCATTCCCAATCTTCCAATCAAGTATTTCACCCATCTTATGATAGGATCTAGTAAGTCCTCGCCAAATAATCGAAGCATTAGGGAAAGTTTTTTGTGCCATTCTAATCCAATCAACCACCGAACACTTTTTCAAATACTTGTCCTTGAGGACCTTGCTCCACGAGCCTTTTCCGAAGAGACCTCTCCATTGACTCTTGAGGCTTAAAGCACAACCAAACCAATCTAAAATTGTTAAACTCCATTATCCCAACTTTTGGGGGAAGGATAAAGTTTCCCAAGAAGATAAATGAAATTTATTTGAAATAGAAATACCTTCCCAAAGGAAGTTGAACATTCACTTCCCAATCCCATTAATGACAGATATTGGTATCTTAAATAAAGATAACCAATATACTAGTATACTTTCAAGCACTTATTTAAGCAATATGAGCCTTCCACCAAGAGGCGACCATCTAAAGGTCCAATTGCTAATCCTTTTTTCAACTTTTTGGATCAGCCAACTCTAATACCATATTCTGTAACAATTGGGTTTCAAATAATATCCTAGATATTTGAATCCAATATCCAATTAATTCATATGATAAGGAAAAAATTGAAAGATTTGTTCTCAACTCCTCCTTTTAGATAGGTTATACAAAAGCATAGACTTCTGAGTAATAACAACCATACCAAAAGCCTCATAAAAATATTGATGATAGACAAATAAACCTACCATTCAACAAAAGATCCCATCCCAAAAATAAGAACATTGTCAACAAATAAAAGATCAGTAATATAAACGGTATCAGGAAATTTTGATACCTTGAATTTTCTTCTCCTTTTTTGCAACATCAATTAATCTACTTAGTCCTTCAATGACAAAAAGAAACAATAGTGGAGATAATAGGCAACCTTGCCTTATACCTTTGAAACCTTTGAAAAAATAACTGGGAGAGACATTAATTAAGATGGAAAAAATTGCAGAAGATATACAAGCCATTATCCAAATTGAGACCTCCACCAGAAGCCCATTGGAGCCCAATATGAAGGTGAACTAACCTCATATAAGTCCATTCCACACAATCATATGCTTTGATTTAGTCCACTTTGGGAATAGTTGCACATATAGCTTTGGTTTTAATAGTATGAAGACTTTCTTAAGCCATGCCCATTACATCTAAGAATTGCTTGTTTGAGAAAAACCCAAATTGTTCCTTAGATATGTAAGTAGCCATAATTTGTTTAATATGATTTGCAATTACCTTTGTGATTACTTTATAAATCAAATTACATAAAGAGATTGGTTTGTAATCATTGAAGGATTTTGGTTTGCCTTTTTTTGGAATAAGAGCAATAAAAGTATCATTCATACTTCTTGGCACAAAACCATATACTCTAGGTTCTTGAACTGCATCCAATATATCTTTGCCAATCATTTCAAATAAATGGAGGAAAAAATTTACACCCCATCCATCTGGCCTATGGATTTTAGCCCACTTTTAGCCTTGGAAAACATTTTTAGAACACCATGAATCTCGTCAAAAGAAACTACCTCTCCAACTTTAGATCCTTCATCATTGTTAAAAAATCTAGGATGATGTTCTAGAACCTTCAATTGAGCCTCTAAAGAAACAAGATTGCTCTGTTTATATGTCTCCTTAAAATGATTAACAATTGCATCTTCAATGTCCCATTCATTAGATATAAGATTGCCATTTTCATCCTTCAAATCCCATATAGCATTATTGATCCTCCTTTGGTTAGCATAATTATGAAAAAAATTGTATTGTTGTCACCTTGGGATAACCAAGTTGCCCTACTTTTTAATCGCCAAGTTTCTTCCTCTTGCTTGAGTAATTTAGTCCTCTTAGTCTCTAAACTAACCACTCTTTCTTTTCTAGTAAGGGAAAATAAGTCCCCATCAGCAAAGGTTGATAAAGCTTCAATCTCTACATCTTTAGAATTTTGTTGGAATTAAATACAATAATTCGGTTTTTAGAATTTTTTTGGAATTGAGATCTTATGTAGGTTGAGAATCATCTTTAGGTTTTCTTGCATCTTTTAATAGTTTTTAAAAATGTGAAATATTGTTCAATGCTTTGACATAGTATGAGCATCAATGCTAAAAAAACATTAAAAAAGAGCATCGATGCACCAAAACCTTAAAAAGGAGCATCGATGCGCATATATCTAAAACATGAACATCAACATGTGTATATTTCTAAAAGGAGCATCAGAGCCCATACCAAAAGATAAGCACCACTACGTCATTATTAAATAGGAGCACTAACATTTTTTTGGGATATTGTCTATCCAAAGTGCATTGGTATCAAAGCATTGATGCACTTAGACCAATGCGGAATATTGACACTCTGGGATAAAGTGGAGCATGGATGTATTTTTGACATGTTGTTTCTATGCGGTTCTTGTAGCCATAGAGAACCGATGCATTTGATACTAAATCACACTTGTGCACCATAATGGTTTAGGTACATGGACAAACAAAATCCACTAAAACCTTCGACCACTATCCTCTGCTAGCAACCTTCGTTATAAATGAAGAATTTTTTTTGGAAAAGTTCCACAAAAACCTCCACTAGAAAATATTTTCCTTGTAGCAAATCCTTACAACACATAATGAAAACTACTTATGATAGAAGTGATATTGAATGTACTTGGGCCTCTAAATGGCAACTCCTAGAGCAAATGCATTGAAGTCAATAGGAACATATCAATTGGAAAAAGGGAAATAATGAATCCTTATAAACCAACAAAAGGTACAAATAATGTAGATGGATGTAAGGATTGGGACTAGACTTAATGCAGTGAGGCTATGTTGGGTTTTGAAATATGAGTTCTCTTGAACAGAGCATAATATGAAGGTTGTAATGGTAGTAACCATAACATGCTCACTATATAACTCAATCAAATGTTAATGTATGCATGTAAGGCAAGCAAGACTAAAAGTGGTATGGGACCAAAGAGGTGACACCATATTATAAGGAAAAGTGTGACTCAATGAGTAGGCAACAAAGCTCAATAGGTGTGACAAGTCTTTGATACAGAGTTCAAGACAATGAGGTCAAAGTAGATGGTGACACATGGACTCAAAACCCAATGATGCATGCATGAATACATCATAAGGGGACACAATACAATGATATGGATAAGGGTAACTCTTATAGCTTCTTAAATTGGTATTATTATTGAATTCAATAATACAAAATTTGACTCTCTTCCCCTTTTTGGTATCTTATATTTGGAATTTTAAGTTTTATGTTATGGTTTTAGTGATTTGTGTTTTATTAGGAATAAAATAATGTTTTTTTTTTAAATGTTACAAAGGGAGTTGAGAGGCATATGTGACAAATCTTTTAAACCATGAACCATAAATGTCATAACATAGGGGTAGTTACCAAGGATGTATCCAAGGCGTATCTCTTTGAATGGGATGAATGATGGATGTTTACTTGCAAATGAAGTATTAAAATTAGAAAGTGATGGTACACTGGTTCAAAGCAAGGAAAATAAATTGATTTGGTGATTGCTCAAGACTTTATTGGGTAAAGGCCAACAATTGAGAAAAGGAAGGAAGGATACTTATATATTCAAGTGTGGACTACGAGGTTACCTAAAAATATGAGATAACATGGTGTCGATATGTGAAGTGTGCTAAACTACGACAACCCATGTAAGGATGAACACTATAATCGTTAAGGGTTGCAAAAACTATTAATCATAAGGGTTAAGTCACTTTCCTAGATAGGGTGGAACCTTTGGAAAAATTAAGGGATGACAATATGTAAAAAAATAAATGTATCGGAGGGAGATATTTAGCTTATAAGTTAAAGTAATGACTTATACCTATGATGGAACCACCGATGGGGAAATAAGATAGGAAATAAATGTATTACCAAAACAAATCATACATAAAAAACAAATCCAATGACGTGAGAGTACTCCAAAAATGTATTTAACCATGCAAACAATGTAAAAATGGACGTGTAATGCTCTCAAAACGATCATATTAAAATTGGGGCCACTCATCGATAAGTAGGGAAAATTTGAAATTTGGAAATTGATTTCCATAAACAAGAGTTAGAGTGAAGCATGTGAGCCCTAGACCTATTTTTGTCGATTCTAGGAGCCTAGACTACTATTCTTTTTCCTTCCTTTGCAAGGTTAGCAAAATTTCTCATAATCTACATTTTTACTACTTTAGTTTTCAATTTTATTTGGCCCAAAAGCTCACTTGTAGGGATCCCAATGAACTATGTAGGTATGGAAGAAAGAATTGGATACATATGTGTGTCAAGTATTCAATAGTGGCATAACAATGTGAGATATTTGGGTTGTTGGGTGTAAAGTTGCAAAATGTGCAAGAAATAAGTATACATCTCACACATTGGTTTGAATTGCATGGGTAAAGTATGAGGGGGTCACATGATGGGTGTGGAAAAGGATCTAAAAAATCATGTCATATTGATGATTTTGGCTCTTCGTCAGTTGTAGGAATTATGGATTGTGAGTGGTCAGAGCATGAGCACTTCAGGCTATGGAAACTTGTTGATGGGGAAGTTGATATGCATAGTCTCATGTGTAGATTTAGAATACTATAATTCTTCTAGATTCCTTTGATCACACTAATCCCGAGCTCCTTTAACTCATCACATCGATGTTGAATCTTGATGGATACTTTTAGGTTAAGGGGTAGCATATGCTATTGAAACTCTATGGCATTTACTCCATGATTGGGCTACTTGGTGGTGTGGATCCTTAAGGACTATTATGGATTGAGTATGCCAACACATCATGGATAAAGTATAGAGGAAATGTATGATAAAGGGGATTGTATGAATAGGTGGATGGTACATTACACATTGCACATTGAGGATGGGTGGGTCTTTTGCTACCCACTACATATTTGGTCATGTGCTATCTTTAATGTAGAGCTGCAAGGGAGGAGATGTATTTGACTAGGCATTGGTAGTACTTCAACAAGTGTGCTCCCATCTAAGGAGTGTTAGTGATGTAGGTGTGTTCAATTTTCTTTTTCAAACCGATGAACGCATAAATACTCACAAGCACACACATGTTACTAGGAGAACTTGAACCCTCGTTTAGATGCCTTGGGTGGTTCGATTTTTGGTTTAGATGTCTTGAGTGCTTACGACAATAAGCAAGATATTATCTAGATTGAAAGTAGGATTTGGCTTATGGTATTCAAGTTGATCAATAGCGATCGCTTGTTTTGAATGATGGAATTTCATGGTGCGAAATATTGAGGATACAACTGCTTTCATGGAATATACGTAACTATGGTTCAACAAGATATTGTAATCATATAAGGAACATAATGCGTGGTTGCAAACATAACTATTGAGCACAACAAAATGTAGTAGAACAATGTACTAAACAATAAATACTTAGATAATTAAACATTATATGTAAACCTATCTATATTATATGAAAACTTAAGATGTACAACATAAGATTGGAACACAAAAGGCATCGAGGATTGGTTAAAGTATACCCTTTATAAAAAAACAGGGCCAAGATTGTATCATCGTGGAAGCACATTATTTGCTATAATCATGCAAGTATGATGATTGTGTGTGTAGAGCATTGTGTGTACAAACAAATATATATAAATATATATCTCCTCATATGGAAAGAGATGACTAAAATATTTTACAATTCATTCATGATACATGTATATATAATGGATAAGCTATTGGCTTCCTAATTGAGGTAATGCCCATTGATTGGCCTCATGCATAATGTACGAGTATGGGAATTGCTATATGATTGGAAATAAAGTAAATCGAGGCATGCATTGCGCTAATATGCTTTGATCATTGTAATGAGCATGTAGCTTACTTGTTTTGGTCAAACTTGATCACTTAATGTGACATTTATGCGGTCCCTCTTAGCTGTGATGTGGCATGCTACAATGCCATAAGGTGGTGCATGGCATTGATTGAGGCACTAAAGATGCTTGGTGCCAAAGGTCTAGTGCTATATGAAGGTTAGGTAGGGAATTAACACATGGGATGCTGACACAATGCTAAGGATCCCATTGTTGTCATAAATTGGATGCAACGTGACAAGTGTTATTGAAGCCTCAAAATATTTTTTTTATGAGTGGTGAGAATGTTTAGTTGTGTGGCACATGATATAGTTGCTCTTGTGTATAAATCAAAAGTGTAAATCTTAATTAATGGGGGATTGGTTGGTTGGGAAAACAAGGATGTTGTTATTGACTGGGCCAAGGCACCACCATGCAAGGAACCTAGGCTCAAACCTCAATGGTGTAGAATCCCCTGCGTATGTGTGAGTGAAGGTGTTTTCTCTCCAAGAGTTGGGTTCCCTCCATTATCAAAGGGACATAACACATATGATAAGATGAATCTATTTAAATGGATAATACTTGGATAGTTTATCATTTTACTCAACTCCGATAATGTTCAAATCCCCCCAGATGCATGTTTACTCCTAGAGGGTTGGCATCTAGCATAAGTGACACATTTATGGGAAATCACTAATGAAAGTCTTAGGCGACTTTAGAGGAATATATACCGCACAACTGTCATTGCTTTGTCGAAAGATCATCATAGTAGCACGTGAGATGTATTCACTTTATTGTAATTAATTCTCATACCAAAAAAAAATTTGCATGTTCTTGCATAAAAATGCTCACAAAAAGAAGCGAGAACTCATATCTAGAATAGGCCCCCTTTATGCTTTTGCATGGTGACCATTCCTATTCCTTTGCACAATTGATTTACTTCTAAGTACTTTGTTGTTTCATGCTTTCTTTAAGATCCTATTAACTTTTAGTGACGTTGAAGATTAAATATTAACTAGCACTGTTTGCATGTCAAAAGAGTGCAATAGACCCCATGAGAGTTCCATTTACTTTGTAAGAATTAGGTTTACAAATAGCTTGAAGGTGACTACCACCTACCTCACAACAAACTTGTAGGTGAAGTGCTATTTTGAAGCCAAACAATCTCTTTCCTAAGTAATACAATATTTTCTTAAATGTAAGTTAAGGTGCTAGGTGCACCTTTATTAATATAGGCATTTCTAACTTACAAACCCCAAGGGTTAGCTCAATTGGTAAGGCCTGCACACACTTTCCTAGTGAAGGGGGAGGTTACGCGTTTGAGCCTTGAGTCCTCCCAGATTAGGTTTTCGTTTAAAAAGACTAACAATTTATCACCCTTACCATCCATAAAACACAAGAAAGTATTAATAAGTTTTGAAATCAATTTCCCTTGATCTCTTTCCCTTGATCTCTTTGGCTTGACAAAGGTGCGTTATGCTTTGGTCTCAACTATGCCGTGAAGTTGAAATTCAAACGAGTTTCAATAGATATTGCCATAAAGATGTCTTACATACCAAATCTCAAAGGGTAAGTATGACCAAAACCTAAATCATTACCTTTTCCCATGAAAATTAGAGGCCTTTTCTGTTGCCTTTTCTGTTGTTGGTATATTCGGACAAGGCCGCCCCTCCGACATCCGTTTTTATCATCTATAATATAAAAAATGAGTGAGAAGCGGTGTCCAAAATGCAGTCTAGATCCATTTTCTTCTTCTTCAAATCAGCTAAGTGTCATTCATACAGACGAAGCAGTATTAACTCAATCAGAGACGTAGTAGAGTTTAATCCAGGTAATTTCAAAGCCCATTTTCACCATTTTATGTCCAGTTCCTGGCATGGTTTTCACCGATTTTGGATTAAATCTTCGGGAGAACGCCGAAGCAGACTAGGGTTTTGTTGCAAATAGCTTTCAAAATTATGGGTTGTTTTTGTAAAATTGAACACATGCACGATTTTGCACTGTTAATGATGGTAGACTATCGTTTCGCTGTTTACTTGATAGTAATTCGTTTTGAATAGAATTTAGTCGTGAAATATATGCGTGTATGTATATATTTTTAGAAATACACTTACAGTATTCTGGAACTTATATCCCCTGGGATATGTGAAACCAAGAAGAATAATCTACACATTCTATCCAAGATTAATATCAAATTTGAAGTGAGGCGGGACATTGTAATGATGCCAATGGATCTGATAAGTTTAGAGACTATGACCCAACAAGGATGATTGCAGCAGGAGGAAACAGATTGTGCTAGCTTTATTAAAGAAGCAAATCAATGGAGCCACATAAAAAAGACTAGATATTGAGAAGGGATAGGAGATGTGGAGATTGTAAAAACAATACCAAGAAAGAAATAAACATATGCGAAGAGACATTGCATTTTTTACCATTGGCAATAAGGAAATGAATGGTGTTGATCTTTGGAAAGAATATTGGTTGAGCACATGGGAAAACCCTTTTATCAACACTGCAAGACATACAAACATGTAGACACTGCAAGACAAGTGCTATATCATTGCAGAAACTATCACGGGACGATCTAACCTACCAATAAGATCTGGAAATTAGATTTGCAATCAACAGCTAAATACCAGATCTGAAAGTATACATAAAGCATGCTAAATCAACTTAACATTTAGCCCAACGGTTGATTACATCAGCATGATAAATTAGCAAGTGCACGCCAACCAAACGGATCCATCAAACTAGATTTAAACTTCAAATTTGAGACAACAATCACATCTCTTTCTATTATAATGAAAGATGATTACAATACAACATCTTGAGCTAAAAGTTCAATCCCCAAGTCAGCTAGATATTCCAGGTAGTCCTCACCCAAGCAAAAAAAGTAAATGGAAAACCTTAGCTATTCCAACTTCACATTTTTCCTTCCATCTTAGCATTCTAATTCCTAAGAATACCAAAACAAAACATAATAAAAGATGTTTTTAAGTCATCACAAATCTCATGAATCTCTTGTGATCATGGCATCAATAATACTATAAAAATGGACTACATCCAAGAGGAGCGCTCTACTTCCTTTTTATAGACTAAGGGAGAAGTAGATTACAAGCAATCCTCAAGCTTGTTTTACAAGAAAACATGAGTTTGGGTCCTGTTGTCCACTAATTTGCGCTTAGTGGATTTCTAGTGAGTCACTGAAGTCATGAACAAGCCAGTTGTTCATTGTTAGTGCTCGGAAGGTTCCGTGGTTGCATCATTGTCAGTGCTCGGAAGGTTCTGTGGTTGCATCAGGATCAATTGTGGTCCTTTTTTGTTTTTCATAAATGCATGTTCATACCTCTTGGGGGCGTTGTAATAAATGCTCTAACACACCAAACTTTTTGTAAATGACTTGGCTTCCTAGGACTTGGTTATCAATCTGATTATTCCAAGGTGTTTTTTCCCTTGTCAATTATCCAATGCTGAATAAACGATGTATAATTTTTGAGTTTTTCACCGCTCCTCCAAAGTTGGAATTTTCGTTTTGACTTAGGCCTTAGGAGGTTATTAAAGTTCATTTGTTGATGTATATAAGCGTGTTAGGCATCGGTATTGAGTCGTATGGACATGTACTAAGTCCCCCTGAAGTTTCGTCTGATTTTGAGATTTATTTTTATTTTTATTTTTTATATTTTTTATTCTAAATTTTTACGCCATTATTTAATGGTTTAAATGGAAAAATTCAAAATGTAAAAAAAGTGTGATCCGAAGTTCATTTTTGGTGTGGATGGGCTTGTTTTCAAGCTCAGAGCACCTCCTTTACCCTGGGACCCACTTCTCCCATGCTCCGAGTGACTATTTTGTCCTGTATGGCATTATTTTTCTATCGATGCGACAAAATGCCCCAAAATGCTAAATTTGGACAAGATAACACTAATAAGTCAAAAGTCAAAAGTCAAATTTAGTGACATGGAGAGGGTGGCGATTGTTTTATGGGGTAGGCAGATAATATTTAGGATAAGAAACGTCATATTTTAGCATTTGTTTGTGTTGAATTTTTAGCATTAGCATAAACTTTAAAATTTTGCAGATCTACTTAAACAGCTCAGCAGTACAGTAAAAACACATTCATCACATCAACACACATGGACACAAGATTTTTCACTGGGGAATCCTTGAAAGGACAAAACCCCCAAAAGCATTAATAGCTCATCTCGTAAATGAGATGACTCAGAAAATTCTTCAAAAAGTTCCTCAAATTCAGATCTGGATTTTTAACCACAATTACAGTAAAAACTTATCATTAAAAATTAGACTGATAATTCAACCCACAATTTCCAGATTTACCAAAAATACCCAAAACAGGAATTTTCTCTCTCTTGTCTAAAAAACTCAAACTGTCCGAAAAAACTCAGATTGTACCTTCTGTTTGCTGCCTGAAAACATCAGACTCCCCGGACTGTACCTGAGCTACCCAGTTCTGGGCTTAACTGCTGCCCGTTGACTTTTTACTTGCCCGGGCTGCCCTTCAATCTGCTCGATCTGCTCTTTTGTCTACTCGTGACAGTCCGTGACTATTGGGCAACTGTCTGCTGTTGCTGAGGTGGCTGGGCAGCTTGTTGTGGGCTTGGCCGAGGCTTTAAAGCCTGCCCTATGCCTCTCGGGGCCTGCTTTTTAGTAGCCCGTGAATTGTTCAGTCAACCCGGGCCTGCTATTTAGCAACCTGTGGCCATGCCAGCCCTGTTAGGGTCTGCCCTAGGCAACCCGAGGGTTGGCCGTAGGCCAAACCCTCACGGGTGTGCCTGTAGCAGGCTTCCTGTGGGTGCTGATAGGGCAGTGCCCTAAAGTGGCCTGCCCAATGAACAAACAACCCGAGAAGAAGAAGAAGGGAGCTGCCCGAAAATTAACCTCGCTGCCCGGAAAAGATGAAGAAGGGCTGTCACAAAAAATTCTGAGAGAAGGACTGCTGATAAAAACCCTAGTTGAGGGTTTGCTGAAGATGCCCTAGCTGAGGCAAAATCTTCTTCAATAAAAATAGTAGCTCCACCCGTGAGAGAAAACTTGTGTGTAATAATGAGAAGACTTGATCTTCTTTTATAGTCTTCATTCACCTGTAAGTGGACAAAATTAGGGAAGATAAAAATAATAATATTTTTAATCTTTTCCTAATTTCACTTTCACCTTTTACCAAAAGGTCCTTTTTATTTATCTTTGACTTTTATAAGAAGTCCTTATTTATTTTGATTTCCACCTTTGGTCCTTTTCTTGTGGTACAAAAGTCTTTATTTATTTTGACTTTTGACTTTGGCCTTTTTCCAAGTGCCCCTGTGGTCATTACCTCTGGTCCTTTTTGATTTCAAAAGTACATCATCATAAACCAAGAGAGTTATTAATGCTTTTATCTCACACACTGTGTGACTCCTGGATCTGGTACTAGGGTAGCTTGACCAAGGGTAGCTAATCCTTGGAGAAGCACACTAAGCCCATAGATCAAGGGTCAAAGTGCCACACATGCCCAGAGCCAATCTAGGGCTTACAGTGTCTTCATTCTCCAAGAGAATGGCTACTCAGAACTAAGTTGAGTCTACTAGTTCTTGACTGGTCTACATCGTGGTCCTGGACCAGATGTCTACTCAACACAAGGTTGAGTCTACCCAGGGCAGAGCTGGGCCTATATCATGCCCCAGACCAGATTTCTACCATTCAACAGAATGGTCACTCAACACTAGGTTGAGTCTTCACCATGGTCCCAGACCAAGTAGTCCCATTCTCCTAAGAGAAGGGCTCTCGATGCTGCTTAGAAAAATCAACAGTTTGGAGCTAGCAAATGACCAAAATTAAGCTCACGCTCCACCTCATGGGGACCCACAACTTGGTTGAGTTGGTGGGTGACTAATGACGTGGAAAGGGAACGGGATATCATCCTAAATCAAGGCGATTTCTCCCCATATTTCAAGCATGTGATCAATTGGCGGCTTGGTAAAGATGGCGAATCAATCAAATTAAAGGAGAGTGTGCCGTATTTTGTGGCCCCTCTCATGTATGGGTGAAGTGGCATCGCGTGGGTGGTTGTTGAAGTTTAAGAGTGATGGATCACATCTCTAGTGTGGTGTTGACTCTTTGTTGTTAGAGTTAGCATTTAAACTTATCCACCAATCCCCCATTTCTCTCACGAAACTAGAGATCATGCCCTCCTCCACGCGAGTCATCTTCATGATGTGGTAGTTGCTCTTTATCATTGGAGATGAGGTTGAGCGCATCTCTCATGAGAGAGGTGGCACTCCCTCATGGAAACTCATTCAATCAATCCCTTAACTCTCTCACCCAAACTCACGTTAGCTTAGGTCCACTTCTGTTGGTTGGTGCATCCCTGGGGGTTTTGTAATTTCTTTTTAAGCAAGGCCTTCTTCCTCATTTTGGACAGAAGCAAGGAACCTCTGCTATTGTAATGCTGCAATTATTTATCTGTTGAATAAAAGTGAAGCCTTTGGAGGTCCATTGTGTGCAAGATCCCTTTTCATGGTGAATGTTTGTACTTCATGAGGTGATATTAACTTAGTTCTATTTCTTCGTATGCAATTTGTGGTATCATTTCTAGCTTAAGAAGGCTATCTTTAGTCCATTGAGTAGGCATTTGAGGTTTTCAAGTTGCTTGCTTGTGTTTAATTAGCTAAGACTGCAAAGTAGCATGCTGTGGTCGGTAATACTAGTGCTGTTTTCGTCTTATTTATGTTATCACATTGGATTTGATCCCTTTTTGTTTGAGGTTTTATAGCTTTGCAGATCGCCACAAGTGAAGG
The DNA here is from genome assembly GCA_001517045.1 of Pseudotsuga menziesii. Classification (NCBI taxonomy): domain Eukaryota; kingdom Viridiplantae; phylum Streptophyta; class Pinopsida; order Pinales; family Pinaceae; genus Pseudotsuga; species Pseudotsuga menziesii. The sequence goes on from LPNX010058937.1 coordinate 406,753, forward strand.
AGAACTTGGAGCTCGGTTGCTTTCTCTTTCTCTTCACTTCCTCCTGTTTGAGATCTAATGCTTCTTGTGCCGTAGGAACACTTCATTCTTCACTACATTCAAGTTGGAGCTTGAGATCCTTCTTTCTTCAAGCAATTTTCTCTCTCTCTTGATTACTTTATTATTGCAAGTAAAATTAAATCTAAAGTGTTTATCATTCCTCTTTACTTGCATATGTTTAGATCTAAAATATTGCAAGTTCTCATCTCTAAATACTAGATCTAAACCACTAGTTGATTTCGTACTTAAAAGTCCCATTTTTTCCCAATTTTACTAGTACTTAAGTAATGTATTTTTAAAGCATTAGCCCACTAACTTTGCTTCATTAGCTTGCTGGTTTTTAGCAGGTTAGAGGAAAAAGAGAGGGAGGTGCTACCAAAAAATCGAGTTTTCGCCATCCAGAGCACCCATGATCCATCTACCTTCCCTCTCCTCCATCCATTTTCTTCCTAGCACTTGTAAAGCCTCTTTTGACCCATTTTTCAAGTGCCAAAAAAGGGTTTTCCTTTTAAGCATTATTGTAACTAATTTGAATAAAGAGCAAGTGATATTACGACTCCCACACCCCTCTTTTCCCATTTTGGGGAAGCTCGTATCTGTACTTGAAGTGGTGTGATTGTTTTCTGTAGGTTAGCTTTAGTCATTCTAGATCAACCATCGTTTCTTTCAACTTTACAATTTCTTTTAGAGTAACCAAGTACTTATCCAACCTTGCTTTCCCGAATATGACATCCAGGTCGGAAAGAGATTCTTGGCTGTAGTAATTAGAACAACTAATATTTTTGCACGTTTACTTTATGTTTAAAATTAAATTTCTCTGACTATCTTGCAACAAAAGCACACAATCTGTCCTTGAAGGGTTGTATAGATTAGTACTTTTGTTATTACTTTCACTAAATCGGAACAAACATTTGCCTCTACCGTGTATGCTCTACCCCTCGCGCTTTAGTCTGAGACTTGGGGATATCAAAAGCGGTATTGTACATTGATTAATCCCTTACATCTAATTAATCAACTCACATTAATAAAATTTACAACTCTTAAAACATGACGAAAATCCGGTGTACGAACCTGAGGAACAGTGGGCAAATTCTTCAAGGAAAGCAGGAACAACTAGAAAGCGATCGTGGGGTCCCGTCAGGCTACATCCTTGTTGGTGTAGTGTTGAACACCCCCCCACGACTCCATCTAGCCCACATTTTCTTATGCGGAGCCACTTTGCTCAGAATCCAGACATATTCCCAGTACCTCACGGTATATCGGGAATCCCATTTCCCCTTAACTCGGTCATCATTGAATAAGATTAAAACTGACCAAGTACACTGCAAAACATTTCTTATTTTCAGCAACACTTATTTTACTTTCCATTTTGGCATTGGTTTATATTGTATCGATATTTAATTCTGCTTCATTTAAATCTATTGTGAATGCCATTTTATGCCATTTTAGTGGAATATAACTAATTGAGAACCATTCACAACATGAATCACATCAATAGAAACGACACAGTCTTTTTGGGTAGAAATCCCCAGACAAAACCCAAGATGCAAAAACCAGTGCAGTAGTATGAGATGATATTTTTATTAAGACAATATGGAGCTTTTACAAATCAAAAATTTCGATTTAGGCCCTAGATGGAAAAATCAAATCACCCAAAACACACTGAGAAAAACCTGGAGTTAGGGCACAGATCCCAAGGTAGCTGTACGACTATTGCTGTACGGTCCTGCGTTGTACGTCCGATTGCTGTATGGTCTGTACGGAATCCGTATGGTCTACTGTAAGGATCCGTACGGCTGTACGACCTCTTGCTGTATGACCTCCGTGCTGTACGGTCCCTCTGTCTGCTTTGCCTGTCTCTCTGCTCTGTCAATTTTGGTCTCCTTCCCGAATTTCTGCTCCTCTCTCTTCTTTGCCAAAATCCTCTCTCTCACACTTCTTTGCCAAAATCCTCTCTCTCACACTTCTTTCTCCGTCTTTGTCGGAATGCAATTGTGTCCTCTCCCCCAAATGATCTTTCTTTTATAACTTCATGAAAAAAGAAAACCCTAATTTCACTTTCACTTTATAAAGTCAATTAATAATTAGATCACTCTAATTTATTTTCCAAAGTAAATTTAGGAAAAATAAATTAATTACAATTGGCTTCCTAATTTAAGTCTTCTGCATGCATGCAAGAAGACCTTCCTTGTTGTCACTTTCTAACACTCCCTCTCAACGAGGAAGGAATTCTGTAACAACCCCAACTTATCCCTGAACTTCACAAAATTGTGTCAGCAAAATGCCTTGGTGAAATTGTCCGCCATCTGCTCATCTGTCTATATGTACTCCAACCGAATGGTTCCTCTTTGAGCACAATCTCTCAAGAAGTGGTACCTGATATCTATGTGTTTGCTTCGGTCATGGAACACTGGATTTTCAGATAGCTTGATGCCACTTTGATTGTCACAGCGAACTACTGTAGCATTTAGCTCACACTTGAACAACTCTTAAAGTAACTCCCTCAGCCACATACCCTCACAAGCAGCCATGTACTTAGCCTCTACCGAGCTCAATGCAACTGACTTTTGCTTCTTGTTGAACCCAAAGTTACAAAAACCGAACCGGTGGACGAACCAACCGACCCTCAGAACCGGAACTGGACCGGAACTGGTAAAAAACCGGATCATAAAACTGGTCCACCAAAATACATAAAATATTCAATTTTTTTTAAAATATTCATGTGCATCCATGTGAATTCAAACCATTATACACAAAATATGCAAAGTTTCTCATGTATATAACATATAAGAGTTCATAGAACCAAAATAGCACTTAACATCGAGTGCAATCCATGTCTGAATCAAAATACATCAACAAAAAGGCTCTAAATGGCCTATAGAAAAGACTAGAGTCAAAGACTGAACAATCTAATCATCAGAATCGTCTGAATCCTCATGATCAGACTTATCAGAGACCTTAGAGTTAACCTAGGAACCAACTCTAAGACCCTTAACAATCAACACTTTCAAACTAAAAGATTCGAAGACACTCAAGCACAAACTCAAAAACACTCGGATGAATAGTGTGAGTGAAAGAGAGGGGGTAGGGGTCTTTTTATAGGTTCATTAGGTGTCTTAAGGATGTCCAGATGCATCCCCCCAACCCACTTTCCAAAAAATAAAAAATAAAATTATAAAAAAACCTCTTTTTTGGCCTCCGTACGGCCCTGTACGGGCCGGTCGGTTTCCTGAGAAAACCGGTTTTGGACTGGTTCGATACCAAACCGGGCGGTTCGTGGACCAACCCGGCTGGTTTGGTATCGAATCGGCCCAAAACGGTTAGGTCCTTCGGTTCGGACCGGAAACCCACCGGAACCGGGCTGACGGACCGATTTTGTCGGTTCTGGTCCAGTTTTGACAATGTTGGCTGAACCAAGAGACAACCCTCGATCCAATACTAAAGCAACAACATGAAGTACTCTTCCGGTCCTCTACAATGCTGCCCAGTCAACATCCGTGAATCCTGCTAACTGTACACTCCCCTTGTGCTCATAAACCAATCCATACTCCACTGTACCTCTGATGCAGGGAAGTATGTGCTTTGCTGCTGTCCAATGCACTCTCCGAGGGTCCATCATGAACTGGCTCAAAGAGTTTACTGCAAAGCTGATGTTTGGTCGTGTGTAGACCAGATACATAAGAGATCCGATAAGCTGACGATACAAGGTAGGATCAAATCCGTCTGATCCTGATGCATCAATCTTCCTCTAGTTGGAAACTAGAGGTATGACCATATGCTTGCAGTCCTCCATCATGAATCTCTTCAAGATCTCTACTGCATGCTTCCCCTTTCCAATGAAGAAGCATCCATCTCTTTGCCAAACCTCCAAGCCCAGAAAGTAATGCATCAACCGAAGGTCTTTCATCTCAAGCTCCACTGCAAGGTTGGACTTGCAGTCATCAATCAACTTCTCATCTCTTGTAAGAATTAGATCATCCACATATAAGACCATTATGAGAGGCACATCACCTGTCAAGAAGTACAGGTTGTGGTTAGCCTCACGCCGCTGAAATCCCATCCCTCGTAGATAGTTGTCTATCCTTGAGTACCATGCTCGAGGTGCCTGCTTGAGCCTGCAAAGAGCTCAATGCAGTCTGCATACATGCGTTTCCCTGTTCTCCACATCAAACCCCTTTGGCTGTTCAATATATACCTCCTCTTCTATCACTTTGTTGAGGAAGGCAGTCTTGATGTCCATTTGATGGACTCGCCAACCCATCTCAGCTGCTAGTGAGATAATGGTCTGAATGGAAGAATACCTGACAACATCGGCGAAGGTCTCCTCATAGTCAATACCCTCCTTCTATGAAAACCCCTTTGCCACGAAGCGTGCCTTGTACTTCTCCATGCTTTCATCTGCTGCATGCTTCACCTTGTAGATCCACTTGGATCCCACTACCTTCTTGCCTTCAGGTCTCGACACATCCTTCCATACCTGGTTCTTCATGATTGAGTCATACTCCTCAACCATGGCCTCTTGCCACACGTCATGTTGTGCAGTCTCCTCGAAACTGGAAGGTTTAGAGTAAATCAACTTTGTCATCAGTGCCATATAACCGAGTCCCTCTGGTGACACGCTCTGTCTAAACGATGTTTGTGGAAGACTCACTTGCTTGGAATCCTGAACAGTGGACCTATCCCACTTAGGCCGTGCCCTAGTGTCTTCCTGCTGCGGCTGTTGGATCTCCTCCTGCTGCTGCTGCTCATCCTCCCCATAAAAGATAGGAGGATCCTGTCCACCTGACTCCCTCTGACTACCAGAACCTATGCCCTGTGTCTATACCTATACCTGTACTTGTGGTTCCTCCAACTTGACCCCCGTGTTCTGTGCTGGCTGTTGCTCTGCTGGTAAGTCCATTGATCTCCGCAAGGCCCTTTCCTCATCGGACTGGAGATCCCTGTTCACAATGATCCTCTTGCGAGCAGGAATGTAAACTTTGTATGCTTTCGAAGTCTCACTGTATCCAACAAGTAACTCCTTCTCTCCAGAAGGGTCCAACTTCTTCCTAGTGTCAGCATGAACATGACAATAGCAGACACACCCAAATATGCAAATGTGACTTACATCTGACCGAGTGCCTGTGAAGACCTCCTCGGGTGTCTTCCTCCCCAAAGCTGTGTGGGGACACCTGTTCTGAATGTACACTGCAGTCTTGTATGCCTCGACCCAAAGGAATAGTGGTAATCCCAGATCAAATAGCATGTCCTTGGTTGCTCCTATTAAAGTCTTGTTCTTTCGCTCTGCCACTCCATTCTGCTGTGGGGTATGGGGCATAGTGTGCTCCTTCTTAATCCTCTCCGTCGAACAATACTCCAAGAACTCATTGGAGCTGTACTCACCCCCGTTGTCTATCCTCAAGACACGAATTTTCTTTCCTGTTTGGTTCTCCACAAGAGTCTTGAACTCTTAGAACCTCTCAAAGACCTTTGACTTGGCCTTCAAGAAATAGATCCAGGTTTTCCGGGAATAGTCATCAATGAAGGTTACACAGGAACTGTAACATCTGAAAGAATGGACACTCATAGGTCCGCATACATCCAAATGCACCAAGTCCAATGGCTCCTTAGACTTGTGCTCACTCTATGGGAAAGGCTTCCCGATGTTCTTCCCCAAAGCACAACCCTTGTATTGGTTATGCTTCTCCTCCTGTACCTGAGGAACTCCAATGACAGCCTGTCTCAAGTGCCTCAGTGCTCCATGGTGTAAGTGTGCCATCCTCCTATGCCACAACTCACCCTTACTGCTGCCGCTGCTGACTAGAGCCTTTGTAGGCTCAAAGTGTAGTCTATACACTTTCTCATTCCTGATGCCAATCACCCGATCCGAGCTCCTATTTAAACCCTCGGGCCTGATATACACTCTATGGTCTCAAAACTTCACCTAATATCCCTTGTCCTCCAGAATGGAGACTGATATGAGGTTCTTGGTCAACCCTGGAACATATAACACATCAGCAAAACTTAGGGGTTTGCCACACTCCCTCTATAATGAAATAGTGCCAACTCCCTGCCCCTGATACTGCGCATCATCACCCAGGTCAACGTGGATCCCTATTCCACCCTCCTGCAAGTCTCTGAAGAATCTCTTCTGTCCAGTCATGTGACTAGACGCTCCACTGTCGATGTACCATATGATGCTCCCTGTGGTGCTTTCCATGCAAGCTATCAAACAAAACTCCTCATCGAAGTTTTTGCCGAACTCCTCCACCTCTACAGATCCAGCCATCTGAGTGTTACTCTTCTTGCTGTCTGGGCACTGGGAGGCAAAGTGTCCTTGCTTATGGCTGATAAAACACTTGACCTTTGACATGTCAAGGTTCTTCTTACCACCTTTCTTCGTCTTTGCCTTACCTTTGCTGTTCCTTGTCAGGGCTAGAGCCTCCTCATCCACAATTTGTGGGGAATTGCTGGATGAGCCTGATCCTTGACCCATGCGGGTCTCCTCCTGCACAAAGCCATCCCATAGTCTCTGCCAATTAGGGAGCTTATCCCTAGCCACAACACCTTTGACAAAGGTGTCCCATGGCTTAGAGAAGCCATTGATGGCTATCCGAACGAGCTCCTCATCCTTAATCTTTGAGCCAACAACTCCAAGCTCATCCTTGAACTGATGAGCCTTATGAGATAGGGCACCACTCCTTCTCCCTTGGCCATCTTGGTGCTGCGCATCCTCTCTTGCAGCACCATCTTCTGGTTTTCATTCTTACTTTGGTACAGATTTTCCAAAGCCTTCCAGATCTTTGATGCGGTCTTCTTCCCGAAAAGGTGAGGGACTGTGTGGTCCTTCACCCCATCCAAGATGATCAACACTGCTCTTGAATCAATCTTCTTCCAAGCTATCAAACCTGCCGGATCCGTGGGTGCAACTTTTGTGGAGTCAATGTGCTTTGTAGCATCACTGACGTCCAGGATCCTTGTGATCCTTTCTTTCCATGTAGGAAAGTTTTGTGTCCCCTAGAGTCTATCTTCAACTCTCAACTGCACGACCATAGTGAAGTGTTACCTGTCAGACCCTAGATTTGGAAGTCTAGGTTTGTGTCTTCCAATAGATCTGCCTTTGATCTATCACTGCTACTGAAAATCTCTCACCTTTAGCTCACTAGAGCTTTGATACCATGTAAATTTTTCTTCAAAGCACAACTAGGGCTAAAATAGTATATTTAATTTAATTATTGAAATAACCACACATGTACTTCTTTACTAGTATGCAGCGGAATATAACTAGCTGAGAACCATTCACAACATCAATCACATCAATAGAAACGACACAGTCTTTTTGGGTAGAAACCCCCATACAAAACCCAAGATGGGAAAACTGGTGCAGCAGTATGAGACGATATTTTTATTAAGAAAATATGAAGCTTTTACAAATCAGAAATTTTGATTTATGCCCAGAATGGCAAAATCAAATCACCCAAAACACACCGAGAAAAACCTAGAGGTAGGGCATGGATCCCAAGGCAACTGTACGATCTTGCACTGTACGACCGACTGCTGTACGATCTGTACAGCTTGTTGTACGGAATCCGTACGACCTGTTATACGGATCCGTACGACCTCCTTGCTGTACGGTCCCTCTGCCTGCTCTGCCTATTTCTATCCTCTATCAATCTTGGTCTCTCTCTTGAATTTCTGCTCCTCTATCTTCTTTGCCAAAATGCTCTCTCTCACACTTCTTCCTCTGTCTCTATCAGAATGCAACTGTGTCCTCTCCACCAATTGATCTTTATTTTATAACTTTATGAAAAGCGAAAGCCCTAATTTCACTTTCGCTTTATAAAGTCAATTAATAATTAGATCACTTAATTTATTTTCCAAAGTAAACTTAGGAAAAATAAATTAAATACAATTGGCTTCCTAATTTAAGTCTTTTGCATGCAGGAAGACCTTCCTTGTTGTCACTTTCTAACAAGAAACTCTTTCGTAGGGACTACCCCCCTTGGCTTCGTTAGGAGTGGCCTAAACGGAGGAGTCAAGAGCAGGTGACAGTACCTGACTCGAGACTTGCCCCCAAGACACATCGAGCAACTTGAATATTTTTGCTGCGTTCCCCCTTAGGTGTGTGTAAGGCGGCAACAGGTCCACAAGTGGAGCACCCTACAAGACATGTGCCATTCTTAACTAGTGATCACGATCTCCAAGAGAATTTTCTTTCAAGCAAGCTCCATTTCCTCCCCCAGTTACAATATCTTTCCTCAAAATGTGCAGCAAAGGTTAGAGAGGTACAAATATACATGTGCCAAATGCCCTAGCCACTCCAAGCACAAAACCTTAAGTATCCTTGTTGGACGGTGAACTCTCTCCAAATCCAAGTGTTAAGCAAGTAGGTTGTTACATAGCCATTTATGCATAGCACACTTCTTCAAGCAACAATCCATGTAGGCCTTCCCACATGTGTTGAGGTGAGTATGCACATGTCCAAATGTGCCAACTCACCCACTGCATATATTTTCATGCAACATGTGCATCCTCCTAGCGAAACATCTCCAAGTATGTGCACCCTACTTGTCCATGTGTCAAAAATAGATGAAAAGGGGTTATGAGACAAAATACCCAGGGCCATCATTGATTATCTCACCCATGAACTGCTCTTCCTCCAAGCAAAGTGCTACTCATCCACTAAGTGCTCATACAACTGAAGGAGAGTGGAGAACAAATTCAAAGCAACCAAAACTAACATTCCCTCTTTGCGGTGAACATGTTCTCCACCAAACCAAACTACACCCTTTTTATCTGGAATTTCCCCTCTACTAATGGCTTTATCATAATGTTGATCACCTATGAATCTGAAGGAACATAACCCTGGATCATTGCTCCTCCTTTTACTTTGAAATCTCTTGAAAATATTCAAGGTATACTTCCCTTGTTCGAGGAATGTTGAAATTTCCAAACCCTCGGTGACTAATGTCCTTATGTTCTCAACTAAACCCAAACTTGTTATTTAATTGCAGAATTTAAATTATTTCACATAACAGTAGTCACACATATTGTTGGAAAGTAAACAACGGAAGAAAAGCACAATACATAGATAATTTACTCCTTCAAATCGACATTTCATTAATAATTCAAAGCCTACAAGGAAACCTCCATAGACTGCCAAACTAATAACTGTATGGTACAATAAAAAGCAAAACAAAACTGCACACTTATTGAGGAAAATTGCTTGCAAAGCGGAGAAAAGCAACCTACAAGTTGCTGCCCACTGTATGGAGTGTCCATGCCGATCCATACAACTGTACCAAATCTGTCTTGTATAACTTGCTTGCTGATCTCTGCCTGGTTGCTGAACTAGCTCCTCTTCGACGCTTTGAATTTGCTCGATCAAACTGTCTTTGAGTGAATAATGAATGTGTCTTAAGACTCTTAACCCTCTACCTTGACTTGCCTTTATACTTGAGTTGAAACTCTAATCCACTAAAACTCTATTCTCTCAATGAGATGTAAGGTTGAGATTAGTTTAAAACTTTAAATCACTAAAGTAATAAAAATACACTTTATTAGATTCAATAACTAAATATAATAATTTTTTTTTATTACTAAAGTGAATTACAAAATAGAATTGATTCGAACGACTTCTGGCACTTTTAACACTAAACCTGTGCAAAAGTTCTTATATGAGATACTTTCAACACTCCCTCTTAGCGAGGAAGGGATGCTGCACAAAGGGATGCTGCACAAATCAAAGTCTGTCTCTGAATGCTTCAAACTTTCCTTTTGCTAAGTACTTGGTTAGAAATTATAATATAACCTGTTGATATGTGGGTACATATTGGAGCTTTACTGCTCCCTTTTGAATCTTGCCTTGGATGAAGTGATATCTGATCTCAATGTGCCAAACTAATAGTTGTATGTTATAATAAAAAACAGAACAAATCTGCACACTTATTGAGGAAGATTACTTTCCAAAATGGAGAAAAGCAACCTACAAGTTGTTGCCCACTGTACGGCTTGTTCATATTGATCCGTAAGGAAACCTCCGTAGACTGCCAAACTAATAGCTGTGTGGTACAATAAAAAACAGAAAAAATCTGCACAATTATTGAGGAAAATTGCTTGCCAAAATGGAGAAAAGCAACCTACAAGTTGCTGCCTACTGTACGGCCTGTCTGTACCGATCTGTACCACCGTACAAAATCTGTCCTGTGTGACTTGCTTGCAGATCTCTGCCTTATTGCTGAACTGGCTCCTCTCCAACGCTCTAAATTTGCTCGATCAAACTGTCTTTGAGTGAATAATGACTGTCTTAACCCTCTACCTTGACTTGCCTTTATACTTGACTTGAAACCCTAATGTGCCAAAACTCTATTCTCTCAATGAGATGTAAGGTTGAGATTAGTTTAGAGTTCAAGAATCAACAAGTCCTTATAGAATCCAGGATCAGTTCAGGTGATCAGGGTTAGGGAAGGCAAGTTATACAGGTTACAAGGCGAACTTGCAGGTAATAATTACTACAAGGTGAACTTTGTACTGAAAGCAATAATTTTCACTGATAAATAGTATGCCCCCCATGCTACGGGTTGAATTAGGGCCTTGACAGGCCCCATCAAAATATCCCTAAGGGCTGGACTTGTCAACCAGCACCTCACCTAACTACACTTTCTGAATTTTTCTGTTCTTAATGCCCCCTCATAGATAACTGATTTCTCCATAAAAGAGACAGAAAACTTCAGCAAACCTCTCTGATACCATGTTGAATTTTGAGGGCCCTGTAACCATGACAAACTTCAGCCTTCAAATAAGGCCATTGATCTGCAGGAGAGCTGTTTTCAGCTCTAGGCATAATCTGATTTTCCAGGAACACATGCAAAACTTTAGATTTGCACCTCACAAAACTGCTAGGGCAACATACAAGCATGTAGACACTGCAAGATAATGTTAGATCATTTCAACAGCATTAGTGTAAAATCTAACCCACGAATCAGATATGAAAATTACATTAACAATCAACAGCTAACCCAGCTATAAATATCAGATCTGAAAGAACACAGAAAGTAGTGTAGCATTCAGCGTAGCTGTTCATTACGTCAACAAGTACAATCAACAAAACAAATCTGTTAAATCAGATCCAAACTCCAAATATGGGACAGTAATCACATCTCTTTCTATTTTACATAAAAGATGGCTACAATACAACAATCAATACAAATCAGTTTATCCCAAGCTGAAAATTCAATCCCCAAATCAGCAAGGTATCCCAGGCTCCAGCTATCTTCACCCCAGCAAAACAAGTAACTAACAAACCCTAGCTTTTCCAACTTCTTCACATTTTGCCCTTCCCTCCTAGCATACTACTTCTTAGCAATTCCAAAACACAAAATAAAAAAATATGTTTCTAACTCATCATTGGTCTCATGAATCTCTCATGATCATAACATATCTCCTACAACAAGACTATTAAAAATAACCATATCCAAGAGGAATGCTCTACTTCCCTTATATAGACTAAGAGAGAGGTAGATTACAAACAGGTCTTAAGCTTGGTTCACAAGGAAGCATGAGTCTGGGTCCACAAGTGGAGCACCCAACAAGACATGTGCCACCCTTAACCACTCATCACAGTCTCCAAGGGAATATTCCCTCGCTTAAGTTCCATCTCTACCCCTAGGTACAAGACTGTTCCTAAAACTGTATGCCCAAGGTTAGGGAGGCACAAATCCACAAGTATCTTTTTCCCTACCCACTCCAAGCATGAAATAGTGAAACTAGTATACCACTTAGGCATTGTGCTCTCCAAGTCCAAGTGTCAAGCAAGTAGTGGTCACATAACCATTTGTGCCCAACACACTTCTCTAACCAACAACCTAAGTCGGGCATCCCACAGGTGCGAAGGTAGGTATGGACATGGCCACATATGCCACCTTACCCACTCATATTTGTAATAACCCAAATCCGGAGTTGAAGAAGAAAACCTGTTTCTGATATGAATAAATAAATTATTGAAGATGATGATTTAAATTACAAGATGGCCTACTTAAATATAGCTTGGGCTTACATGTTGAGGAGTCGAGTCCTCTTGCTTCCAATTTTTGAATATTCATTACTATTATTAATTATTAATTGTTAAAGATAGTGCAGATGCGAGACCCATTCTCAGGGAGAACGGTACCCTAGTCAGTTAACTAGGGTAGAGTAAGACACTAGAAGATACCCGGTAGTCTCCTGAGGTTCTTGGTCTGGGATCAAGCAGGTTGATGCCATGGCAAAGTCCCTAACATATGGTTAGGGCCCCTATGTGCCTCTAGGGTTTTTGGTCTGGAATCAAGCAGATCCTACAGGTTGAGGAAGAGACATGTTGATGAAATTGTCATTGATGCCAACATGGACTTGCAGTGACCCCACAGGTTGTCATTGATGCCACCAAGTCCCACTTGTAGTGCCTTGGATCCCTTACAGAGTGGGTTTGTGCCTTGAAGCCCCTTGTACCTAGTTGACAAGGTTCCTGTACCCACAAGGTTGGATCTTGATGCAACACCTTGCTGAAGATGTTGAAGATCCTGCTGATGGTGTTGAAGACCCTGGAGATGGTCCTGAAGCCCTTGCAGATGATGGAGAAGCCCTGAACAGGTTGGAAAAGCATTGATGACCCATTTTGTCGTCATTCATGCCTTGATGAGGTCATGGTACCCTAGGAGAAAGTTTGGCAACCCCACTTGATGGGTTAATGGTCCTTGAACCCTTGAAGGAGATGATACGGCCGTTTGTAGGTTGACGGTGTCATGGAACCCCTGATGAAGACCTTGATGCCCTTGCAAAGGTCATGAAGCCCATTGCTTGTGGTTAGATGCATGATGAAGGCACCCACACACATGTGATGCCACCTAGACACACTAAATGATGGGTTGATAATCCTTGCACTCTTGAAGGATGTATAGGAATGATGAAAATGTTTTTTGATGACATGGAGCCTAGGGTCATGATGGCACCTTGATGGTGGCATGTCCTTGGAAGCCCTAAATGGCTTGATGCATTCCTATTGGCAGATTCTCTTTAACAATGATGGGAAGTGTGTGGTGACCTTGAGGAGCTTTTTGTAACCTTAATGACTTATAGTTGAATCTTGAAGAAATCTTTGGTTAAATAAAACAAACCCTAAGACATGATAAACCTTGATGACTTGTGATCAGGCCCTAAAGTTATGTATGTGGACAAACCTTAAGGTTGACCTTGAAACAAAATAAAAACATGAAAAACGTTTTGTTGACCTTAAAGTGAGCCTTAAAGTTAAGGTTATGTGATAAAAATAAAAAACAAAAATATATAAAAACATTTTGTTAACCTAAAAGGCTGCCCTATTTTGTGGACACACATTGAAGCATGTTCACACTCACAATGCATTAAAATAAAATAAGATAAAGAGAAACATAAAGAAAGGTGGACAAGGTCGGCTCCACAAATGAAGCTTTTTGACAAAATAAAAATAAATGAAATTTTTTACGACAGGTCGGCCCAGTAGGAAACCGGTATAAATAACCTATCCAAACTTCATTTTACATACACAAAATTTTTGGATAAGCTCTGCAATTTTGTGGACTGAGGCCAAGTGTCTGAGGAAAATTTGGGTGCATCAGTGTAGCAGCAGGGAGGAGCAGACCCCAATTATAGTGGAGGAGCAGTCACGATTTTTTGGAGCAGCAGAACATAATTCTTTTTCATTTTTTTTCTTATCTTTTTGCAAGTGTATACCAGTGCAAGTGATGAAGGCTCTCAGTGGTGTTTAGAGCTGCTACAGCAACACACAGAAGGTGATCCAGGGCTTGTAGAGGCCACGGGCTGCATTATATTCAAGGGCAGCAAACAGAAGCACTGAATGTTTTGACAAGGAATATTGACAATTATGCACCAGCAGTCCCGAATTTGTGACTGATATTGGAGGCTTTTCCACAGTCCCAAATTTGACATAGCTTGCAAGGTTGACTGAGAATTTTCGGACTGTTTTCTAGCTACTTTAATGATGGGTTAACGGCTGCCACAGTAATGTTTTTTTTGGACTGATCAGCAATAGTTTTCTGACCATTTGTTAGTGATCAAAATTTGGTGGATCCAATTGAAGCTACAGAAGACCCTGGACTTGCACTAAAAATGATGACATGGATGCATGATAAGACTTGTTTTGGATGCACTGCTAATGAAAGAGGTCCAAATTAGGGATCAGACTGTTCCTTGAAATTTGTTTTTGGTGTGCTAATTTATTGCAACAGTTATCTCTTGAAGCCAAGTGAACAAGGTTTGGACGATGCCCTAGTTACACATACAGTAATAAAGGTATGTTATTATGATGCCCTAAGTTGCATATATAGTAATAAAGGTCTATTATGATGTCATAGTTCCAGTTGCTCAAACAGTAATGAAGTGGCATGTGTGTGATGTATAAGCAAACTATGATCATACATAATGCATATCCAGCCAAGTATACAGTGCAAAGTCTGTCAAGGTCTTTGATTGCTCAGTAATATGGCCCTTTGAAGATTATGGTTTTGATTATGGTAGTGGTCATGAAAATTCCATCAATAGTTTTGAGTTCCATAAGGTGATATTGACAGAAGTAGCGCATTGAGTTGACAGATTGATTGACATAGAATAAGAATACTGTATGCATGAATGAGTAGACATATGATGATGATATAAATCCTTGGCTGAATGGTTGAACCGCTATAATGTGATGATGATACATCTTGTAAGATGACGAACTAACATGATGATCCAGACCTTGATGTTCCAGAGTCCAGACCTTGCCTTGATGATGATGATGGTGACAATCTTTAGAAGTGTCACCCAGAGTTGCAGCAGCAAGCATGGAATGATCAGCAAAAATTAATGAGCAGTGTTGACCAGCAGAAGAAGTATTGACCAGAGCCTAGAGGTTGATTAGCAGTAGTGATGAGCAACAGAGGTTGACGAACAAAATGATGAGCAAAGATGACGAGCAACAATAATGAGCAGGGATGACGAGCATAGATGATGAGTAGAGATGATGAGCATGAGCAGAGATGGTTGAGCAGCATATTGATGACAATCAATGATTGGCATCAAATTTGCAAGTAGTGACTTGCACTTGAGGATTGGACTTCTCAATCCTTCTTTGTTGGAGCTAAGAAAACTAGGCTGGGTCCTATTTTAGAGTTGGTGCTCTTTCTATCAGTTGGTGCTGATTATAATCGAGAAAATTGTTGTCTTCCATGTACAATAAATAAAAATAAAAATTCCAAATATTCTTGTGTCTTTTGTGATGTGATGAATGTGCTTATGACTCTTGATTGATTTAGCAAATGCATATGATTATGTGATTAATACTTGGTATACTCTGATTGAATAAAAGAAGGTAAAAAGTTTAAAATTTCTCTCACACTGATTCACCCCCCTCTCTTTGTGGCCTTTGTGGCCAACATTTGGTATCAGAGCCGACTTTTGTCACAAGCCTAGCAAGTTTGAAGGAGATCCTGAAACACAATGGAAGAAAATGAAAAGTCATCAAGCAATGATGTGCCTGTACTTGATATGACAGATTATTTCAGTTGGAGGAGAAAGATGAAGGCATATATGAAGAAATTTGGTGTTTGGGAGATTGTGATCAATCCACCCGCTCTATCAAACAAGAAGAGAAAATCAGCTGCACAGAAGGAAGCAAAGAAGGACAATACTACAACCTTGAAGTTCCTCATGGATGGACTTCCCAGTTCAGTGAAATAAAGTGTGGGGGAGTACACTTCAGCCAAATATTTATGGTTCAAGTTGGAAAGCGAGTACCAAAAGGCAAGATCAGAACCCGAGAAGACAAATAAAGAATCAGAAGACAAGCCCTTAGAAGAGATCAATCAAGAAGAAGAGAAGCAAGATGAGGACAATAATAAAGGTATAGACTCTTGTGATTATAATGATAGCTTGTGTGATGAAATTGATAATGTTCTTGTAGATGATGATGAAGGGCTATCAAAGACTGCACATGAGATACATCTCACATTGTTGAATATTGATCTCAGAGCCAATTGGTTTCTGAACACAGTAAATCTGAACCCAAGTGACTTCATGAAGTTCAAAAAGAAAATCTTGGACTCCTTGAATGAATATCAACAGAAGGCCATGACAATGAAAGTGTTGCTTGTGAAGCTTAAACACAAGGACAAAGAGTTGCAGGATCAAATAAAAGACAAGGATGTTGAAGTTGAACAATTAAAGAATGAATTGATCAGTCAAAAGGAAGAACCAGAAGAGCCTGCTGAAGATGTTAAAGAAACTAGAGAGGTCAATCATGATATGAAGACTCAGCTGGAGGAAGCCAAGAGGATAGAAGAAATCCTGAAGATTCAATTGGAAGAAATGGAAGAGACAATCCAGAAGCTGGAAATGGAGATAGTTGGTCTCAGGAAGAAAGGTGAGAAGAATGAAGCTTTTTTCAAGTTCAAGGACAGTTCAGTTGTCCTAGATAAGATCTTGGATTGCCAGAGATCTCCACTTGACAAAACTGGTCTTGGTTACAAGAAGGACAAGGAAAAATTTGAAGATGACACTTGGTCTTCGAAGACTCCAGAAGCAGGTCCATCAACGTCCAAAGCTGCTCCCCACGCACCTGCACATGACAACAAGGAATTTGGAAGTTCAAAGATGAAACACAGAGTTAGGTCTATTTCTCGAAGCAAACTAAAGAAAGAAACAACTCCAAGATCTAGGGATGAAATTGGTTTCAATGGTTATTGCTATTTTTGTTCTAATTTTGGTCATAAAGCTGTGGATTGTAGACTCTACGGAAGAAGAAGTGGTGGAAGGCCTAATGACTCAGTCAAATGCTGGACATGTAATCAAGTTGGACATGTTGCTGCCACATGTCACACATTGAGATGTTGCACATGCAGTGGGTTTGGTCACAAAGCCCAAGAATGTGCAAGTCAAAGAAGTCAACCGAGGAAGAGTCCTTCCTATACATCAGTAAGAAGAACCAGTGAACCTTGGAAGAAGAACAATGCAGAAAGATTTAAAGATCAGAAGACAAAGGCCTACAGTCAGGGACACTCTCAGGCATGGAGACATGAAGTTGATCAAAGAAGTGTTAGAAGTTCCAATAGCTCAGTCAGGTGCTGGACATGCAACCGTGTTGGTCACATTGCTGCACATTGTCGTACGATGAGGTGTTATAATTGAAGTGGCCTTGGGCACAAAGCTCAAGATTGTTGGAGTACACGGAAACAAACCTTGAGAAGTTTCTTATACAGCTCATCAAGGAAAGCCAACATAGATGAAGGAACAAATGCTGAAAGGACAGATGCCAAGAAGCAAGTATGGATGAAGAAGACGGAGCAGCTACAAATAGGAGAGGTTGATTAAAGCATGGAGGATGGCGTCCATATGGCAAGCCAAGTGTAAGGTCTCTCAAAGACCTTAGCACACCTTGAGTTCATGAGGCTGGAGGATGAACTCAAAGAAGAAAGGATGATTACTCCAGGCATACAGATAGGTCCTAGGATCGTACACATTGACAAGGGAGCAACGAACAATGATTAGTGATCAGTGATTTCAGATACAGGTATGTGGTCACCCTTTGCCATTTATGCCAAAGGGGGAGAGATGAAGACAAAAGGGGAGCATGAGTTGTTGTCATCAATGACAAAGGGGGAGATTGTTGATAAAATTTTCATTGATGCCAACATGGACTTGTAGTGGCCCCACAGGTTGTCATTAATGCCACGAAGTCTCACTTGCAGTGCCTTGGATCCCTTACAGAGTGGGTTTGTGCCGAAACACATTTTACCCAGTTGACAAGGTTCATGTACCCACAAGGCTGGATCTTGATGCAACACCTTGCTGAAGATGTTGAAGATCCTGCTGATGGTGTTGAAGACCCTGGAGATGGTCCTGAAGCCCTTGCAGATGATGGAGAAGCCCTGAACAGGTTGGAAAAGCATTGATGACCCATTTTGTCGTCATTCATGCCTTGATGAGGTCATGGTACCCTAGGAGAAAGTTTGGCAACCCCACTTGATGGGTTAATGGTCCTTGAACCCTTGAAGGAGATGATACGGCCGTTTGTAGGTTGACGGTGTCATGGAACCCCTGATGAAGACCTTGATGCCCTTGCAAAGGTCATGAAGCCCATTGCTTGTGGTTAGATGCATGATGAAGGCACCCACACACATGTGATGCCACCTAGACACACTAAATGATGGGTTGATAATCCTTGCACTCTTGAAGGATGTATAGGAATGATGAAAATGTTTTTTGATGACATGGAGCCTAGGGTCATGATGGCACCTTGATGGTGGCATGTCCTTGGAAGCCCTAAATGGCTTGATGCATTCCTATTGGCAGATTCTCTTTAACAATGATGGGAAGTGTGTGGTGACCTTGAGGAGCTTTTTGTAACCTTGATGACTTATAGTTGAATCTTGAAGAAATGTTGGGTTAAATAAAACAAACCCTAAGACATGATAAACCTTGATGACTTGTGATCAAGCCCTAAAGTTATGGATGTGGACAGACCTTAAGGTTGACCTTGAAACAAAATAAAAACATGAAAAACTTTTTGTTGACCTTAAAGTGAGCCCTAAAGTTAAGGTTATGTGATAAAAATAAAAACAAAAATATATAAAAACATTTTGTTAACCTAAAAGGCTGCCCTATATTGTGGACAAACATTGAAGCATGTTTACACTCACAATGCATAAAAATAATAAAAATAAAGAGAAGCATAAAGAAAGGTGGACAAGGTCGGCTCCACAAATGAAGCTTTTTGACAAAATAAAAATAAATGAAATTTTTTATGACAGGTCAGCCCAGTAGGAAACCGGTATAAATAACCTATCCAAACTTAATTTTACATACAAAATTTTTTTGGATAAGCTTTGCAATTTTGTGGACTGAGGCCAAGTGTCTGAAGAAAATTCGGGTGCATCAGTGTAGTAGCAGGGAGGAGCAGACCCCAATTATAGTGGAGGAGCAGTCACGTTTGTTTGGAGCAGCAGAACATAATTCTTTTTCATTTGTTTTCTTATCTTTTTGCAAGTGTATACCAGTGCAAGTGATGAAGGCTCGCAGTGGTGTTTAGAGCTGCTACAGCAAACACAAGGTGATCCAGGGCTTGTGGAGGCCATGGGATGCATTATATTCAAGGGCAGCAAACAAAAGCAGCGAATGTTTTGACAAGGAATATTGACAATTATGCACCAACATCCCGAATTTGTGACTGATATTGGAGGCTTTTCCACAGTCCCAAATTTGACATAGCTTGCAAGGTTGATTGAGAATTTTCGGATTGTTTTCTAGCTACCTTAATGATGGGTTAACGGCTGCCACAATACTGTTTTTTTTGGACCGATCAACAATAGTTTTCTGACTATTTGTTAGTGATCAAAATTCAGTGGATCCAATTGAAGGTACAGAAGACCTTGGACTTGCACTAAAAATGATGACATGGATGCATGATAAGACTTGTTTTGGCTGCACTGCTAATGAAAGACCTAGTAGTCATCTGTTAAAAGGTGTTGTTTCTCTACCTTTATGGTAAACCTTGGTCTTGTGGGTATGGGGGTTGCCTTACCATCTTGTTGTGACCCCTTTGGTTGACTTATGGTCCTTTATCTTCTGCTTGGTCCTAGGCTCAATCTTCTCTGTTCACTCAGTCTGGTCATCAACACCCGCTCTTCATTAACCATGACAAGTCTGCTCAAGCACCATCATCATCAACAGGTCATCATCATCAAGTATACATGGAGTACATCATCGTAGTTTACAGTATCTTCATCGTTAAGGCAAGAAGTATCATCATAGGGTATGCATCATCAACACAACATGTATCAATATGAAATCATCATACAACTTCACACTTCACTGTTTGTCTTCGTGCTGGTTAGACTTCAAAACATTGTACATCACTGTTCATAGCATATCTTTGTCAATGCCTGTGTATGTCTGTTGGTGGAAGAAAGACATCAATGCGAAATAATACAAACAATGTCACCATCATCAAAAGGTCTCTCAAACTGAACATGTCATCAAGGTCTAGAACATCATCATAGAGAATGCATCATAGTGTTCATTGTACATGCATCATCACCATAAGGGAGTATGCATCAAAATAACATTATCATGGAGTATCATCATCGGATATCACCATAAGGTACAAGACATCATCAAGTCTACTACGTACTTGTATACTCACTGTTCATCATAAACATTTATTGTCTGTACAATAGTATCATATAAAGGTTCATCATAGTGTTTGCATAATCATAACATCATCTTCATACCTCACTGTACATCTACCATTGTATACATCATTGTATGCCACTGCATATTTCACTGTATACTACTGTAAGTATATTACTTGACATTCATCACTGTATATTGTATGTAGATGCCACTGTATATGTAGCTGTGCATACTGTATTGTAACTAAGGCATCCACATTAGTTCCTCATCTTATTGTATAGGGTATGCATCATTATTACATCATCATAGTGTAACAATGGACTTATCTCATACTTGAGCAAACAAAGCCAACCTCAACTATGACCTTGAACAACTTCAGGACTGCTCTGTAGATGACCTCAACCAAGAACCATGAATAACCTTAGAAAGTTTGTGCATGCTTCAAGAATTCGGGTTCACCTTCAGTCTGTTCACTCTCCAAACAACTCACAAACCAGTCTTGTATGAAGGCTCAGTCATAAAATTCAGACTGTGTAGACATCAAGTTCAATCTGTGTATTTCACTCACCACTGTGACTGTACACTGCTGCAAAATTTCGGATCTGCTCCTCCATTAAGGTCTGCAAAAACAACATTAAACCTTGGACTGTGTACATGTGTTCCATGACTCTGAAGAAACCAAACAAATCCACAATTCAGGACTGTGGAGAAGCAAGTTTCAAAGGGCTGCATCAAAACTCGGAATTGTTTGACTCCATGCTAGGGCTGCTGCAAAATTCGGACTGTTTGAAGACCCCGACACTATTTAACTTGGGACTGTTTGTGCTGAGGTAGAACCCCGATCTGACTGTGGTATGCTGGTAGAAAACTCCAAGACATTGCCAAAATGTACTGTCATATAGCAACAGCAATTAAAACAAAAAAAACTTCCACAAGAAATTCGGGACTGTGTCCAACTGCTTCTAGACCACCAAATTTCCACAGTCTAAGTGCCTCAGTCAAGCGAGCTCTTTCACCTTGCTAATGTTGTCCACATCTTAACTTAGGTCTGACTTGTCTTCAACGGTAAGGATGGTAAGTATTTTTAATTTTAATTTTATTTTATTTTGAATTTGATTATTTTATGTATTTTGTATTTAAAATTTGAATTTAAATGTCATCAGAAGTCATTGTAGGGTTTTAGGGTTTGTCTTCAAGTCATCAACACCCCAAAATCCTTCTTACCATAAGAGGAACCAAGGACCCTTAATTAAGGGTGTGCATTTGACCTTAAGATCAATGTATGTGTGCCATGTGTCCACTACATCATCAATGCCAAGGGTGTAACAAGCCACAAGTGTCATGTCCCCCACAAACCCAAGCTGATCACACACAACATCTTCACCCCTCCTTCAATGGTACTGTTATCACACAAAGTGTAGCGACCCACTAAAGGTATCCCATCCGGGACGGTAGAGGTGAGGTAGCTAATCGGTGACATCGCAAGGGCCTCGTCCGCTACGGATAAAGGGTAGCTGTCACACCGGACGGGCTCTTGTCACTTTAGATCAATCCGCAGAATGACCAAGGGAGAGACCCTACTAGCCTAAGACGTTAGCACACCTACTCAAGACACTCCTAGGGTTTGACAATGTATAAGAGAGGAGAGATAATGAGTGGATAAGACTAGATCTATCAAATTAGAGTGGTATGGAAATTAGGGCCAAGTTGGGGAGGCTTAGTAAAGATAGGAAATAACCCAACTCAAATGAGATTGTACCACAAGTGAATTAAAAAAGTAGATCTAAGGAGATCTAGCTAAATGAAATGAAACCCTAAAGGGACTCACCTAGGGTTTTTGCATTAGTGGACAAAGTGGACCCAAAAGAGCAGATCAAGGCATGAGATGACTAGATCGGGGTGCTTGAAAACTAGATCTATGATTCTGAGGCAGGTCCAAGCATACCTATATGACAAATCTGAAGAAATGGCCACCCACCCAAGAAGGGCGGCCCCACCTAGAGTGACTAGTGCTAGATCCTAGGGCAAATGGAGTCCAATTTTTATGAAACCTGAGATCTAGGGTTTATTCATTAATCTCCAAGTGGGTTTTGATGGCCGTCATCAGAAACTCATCGAATCTATTAGATCTACGAAACTAGGGTTTTAAGAAAAAAGGGTTTGGTTGTGACAATCAAATCAAAGTCCGGAAAAATAAAATATATGCAGACGTACTTGGAAATACTTACTACTAACCTTGTATGACGACGATCTTGCCTTTTCGATCAATTACGAGCGTTTTCTATGCCTCTCCAAGTGAAATCGCTACCTCCTCTCAGATGCCAAGCGCTCCCTCCTCCTGCAAACGAGTTCTGCAATGAGAATTGATTTAGTGAAGAATGGATGAAATGCTGAAGGAAGATGAATCAAAGAACATCAAGATGGTTGTAAGACACAATAAAGATACTCCCTGAACCAATGGTGAATAGAGAGAACGATATGGGGCTCAGCCACAATAGCGCCCCTACCCAAACGCTTCCTTCACCAGATGGATGGCAACCTGCAAAAATATTAGAAGTGCATAGATCCACAAGAATACTAGAGAGAGCAAGACTTTCCAATCTCCATACAAGACATTCGACAAAGCTTCCAAGAATTTCTGCAAAAGTATTTTATTAATCCAAGGGTTTGAGAGCCAAAAGTCCTTTTACAAATGAGAGAGCATCTCAATATATAGATCTCTCAAGTACATAATACCTAGACCCAAAAAGATCAAGGGTCAAGATCATAAGATAAAATCATCCTAATCTACGGCTAAGATTAGCCGGATACATCTCACATGGATCAACTCACAAATAGAGGGGGGTGCATCACTAGAAATGCCCGATGAGGGGTGCACCACATAAAATATGACTAATGACCACAGAGTAGCACATGGTGGGGCTATGAGGTTATGTTATCCTTCACTGGCATGGCCCCATGGTACAATAATAAGGTGTGGCAGCAAATAATACAAAGGAGGGATAAAAATCACTAGGGAATCTCCCTCAAAATACATCAAAACACCCTCAATTGGTGTGGACCTCGAGTGAAGTGAAGCTGATGCTGGATGATGAATGTGACCCAAACACTGTGCCTCAGACCAATTCCATGCCATTCCTTTGCCTCAATTACCAAAATCGATTTCCTTGAAAGCCATTTTTTATTATTAAAATGCTGCCTTGGGAACATAAAACAACCCATATCTCACCAGGGACCAAAAGCTGAAGCCAAATGACTGCACGGATGGATCTGGGACCATGGTAGTATGGTACAATCGACTGACTACAACCACAGATTCCCTCTGGCGCCCTAAGAGAACTTGATTTTTTGTTACATTGTGTTTTATTTTCATTTTCCCCAAGCAAAACTGCTACAAAAAGGCCAAGAGACCCATATATGTCCTGTAACTGCCTGAAACTAAAAACCAACCGCACCAATGGACTTGGAATGTCCAAATCAATTAGGAATTAGTACTCATACACCATATGTCCATCATAAATGTACATCAGAGGCCCCATCAATGTCAAAACAATAATAATAATAATAAATCCTGTAAATGCTGATAATCATAAAAATAATACATGCCATCATAACAAATCGCCATCTGAAGTATGAATATGTCTAATGGACACATGTAGACCATAAATAATCATCAACCATAAACGTCTGTCTATAACTCATCCCAGATCTTGCTCATGGCCTAGCCAACACTTGGTTGACCAAGTCAAAACTTATCAAATGATGACCCAAGTGCCAAACTCTGATACTGCAAAGTACAAATGGACCTGCATGCTCAATTATCTATGCTAGCGGTGACACTCAAGTATGATTAAATTTTGTTGGTAAGTATAAGCACAATACATATATAATAATCCAAATCAAAATGATTATTTGCTTCAAAACAAGAACCTCCAGTGTATACTCATTAATAGATTTAGCCCTTTTGCTAATCAAGGGTGAAGGGATCATAAACAACAGGTAAGGCCAAGGGATGACTTGATGCCTCAAGATTGTAAGCATCTGAGCTAAAGGACAAGGGGATCCAAACAATACATAAGTTGGATTAGGTGAACAATAGGGCATGGCGATATCTCACAAATGGATGGAATGATGAGAAGGCTCCACCAGACTCTAGACAAGCAACCTTTTTAATATTTTATTTGCTCAGCATTTATTTCACTAGTTGACCTCTAAAGGCTTGTGCCCTGGTAAGCCTTCTGGGCTTCCAGATAATGACAAAGACATGACCTTCTTGGGCCAGTCTCTCCCTATTGCCTTGTGGGGGAAAATAAGCCGTACATTATACAAAGAATGAGTGCTCATCCTCTAGCCATCAACTTCATTTTTCATTGATAACTTGCCAGCCTCCAAGAGCAAGTGCCTTGGAAAGCCTTCGAGGGTTCCAAAAAATGACTAAGGCTCAGCCTTGAGGGGCTTGCCTCACCCTGATACCTTGTGGGGATAAATGAGCCTTACACCATACAATGGATGCGTGCTCATCTCTTGGCAACTGGCTAGTTTTATATTTTATTTCCAGTAGTGTCTAGAGACACTTTTATTTTGTTGGCATGTCATCCATCTAGAATAACTTTAAGCTCTGATGCTTTAGTGTCTAAAGACACTTTCTTTGATAGGACTACTTGTGTTCAAGACCTGGAGGTAGACATTCCTTGTGATAAACATCACATAAACCAACACCGAGACATAGTTTATACATGGAGACCTATTCCAACATAGAGGTGAAGGTGGGGGAAATCCCAAATGTTGCTAGTCAAGTTACAAGTCAAGGATAGTCAATGAACATGGGAAGGCAACGGATGGATGGAGACAGTGGAAATGATGCCAAGACTAGCAAGCTATGTCCCTGAAGGGAAAAGACTAAATCCATACTAGGAGTAGGGCAAGGCCAATGAGTATACAAAAGAATCTCTTGATCAAAACCACTAAATCATTTATACTTTAGATTCCAATTAAACCAAGATAAAGTATTGCCAACATATAATCAAAATCAACCGAGTCTCACTGCTAAAATAGGTAATCGAGCAACATCAAAATCCATATGCACAAACCATAACATCACCTGGGTCATATACCTGCACCGGATCTGAAAACAATATGAAGATCACTGGAAAAACTGCTGCTGCTACACATAGGCACTATAACAATCTCTTCTTTGGGTCATGAAAGAAAAATGGCTAACTTAGTCATTGAATCTGGGGTCATGAGGCTCAGTCATGGCATAGAATTGGTCAATTTGGATGCTCTGGATCTGCTGAAAGTGGGAGATCATCAACTGACGGCTCATCATCTGCTGATCTCATAGTAAAGGGGTGGCTCAAAGAACTGCTTAGTACTGGTCAGGAACAAAAGTAGCCTAGCTACTATATATGTGACAACAGGTACAAGAACCATTAAGTGCAAATAAGTGTGTCCAAGTGTCCAAGCGCCATCATATATGTGTGGGTGCCTTTATCATGTTGTCTAACCATATCAAGTGCAAGCAATGGGATTCATGACCTTTGCAAGGGCATGAAGGTCTTCATTAAGGGTTCTAAGTCTTCATCAAGTCATCAATGACCACATCATCACCCTTAAGGGGACAAGGACCATTAAGCCATTAAATATGGGTCTAAGGACTTCTTCAAGGCTTCTTCATCAAGCAAGAGGCTCCATGGGCTTCTTCAACCACCTCAACCTCACAAGGGGACCTCCAAGGGTCAAGATCCATCATGACATCACCTGTGGGGTTGCCAAACCTTCTCTTAAGGTACCGTGACACCATCAGAGCATGAATGGCCACAAAATGGGTCATTAATGCTTCTCCAACCCCTCCAGGGCTTCTTTATCATCTACTAGGGCTTCAACGCCATCTCCAGGGTCTTCAACATCATCACCAGGGTCTTCAACATTGTCAATAAGGTGGTGGCTCAGAGATCCATCCTTGTGGGTATAGGAACCTTGTCAACTGGGTACAAGGTGCTTCAAAGCACAAACCATCTTTGTAATTGGTCCAAGGCACTGGGGGAGTGAGTACTACGATCATATATACTTGTGCATTGCAAGTGGGACTTGGTGGCATCAATGACAACTTGTGGGGCCACTGCAAGTCCATGTTAGCATCAATGACAATTTCATTAACACCCACAAAGTTCCCTTCCTTAACATTCTGCCATCAATTCTCCAAGCACATGGTTACCAGATAAGGGCAAAGCTAGAGTTACTAAAATTTGATGGTGATGAAAAGTAATGCATCGCATGGATCAATAAAGCCAAGGAATACTTTGATATTCATAACGTACCCTACGATAGCGAGAAGATCAAGTACGCCGCCATACAGTTAGAGGGAAATGCTTACAATTAGTAAATGTGGTGGAAGACGATGACCCGAGTCTGTTCCTTTAATTGGAATAACTTTAAAAATGATCTTCTTAAAAGGTTTAAAGACGTAACCGAGAAGGACTTCTTTGCCAAGATCATCAGGTTGCAGCAAAAAGGAAGTGTAGATGAGTACACTTGTGAATGGGAAGCCTTAGCAACTTGAGTTCCAGAACTAGCTGATGACCAACGTCTGCAAGCATACATACATGGACTAAAACCGCACATTCGACAAGAGTTAGAATTACATAACACGTCTACTATGGAGAAGGCAAGAGGTAAGGCCAAGATCATCGAGAACAAGTTTAAATGAACCACTCAAAGTAGCTTCGACAAAAACTACTCCAGGAGGAACCCTCCCCAATCAACGAGTACAAGAACTTCACGGTATACGCCGCTGCATCTAAGGGAAGGACCAAAACCTAGTTTAGAAGCCCAGAGGATGAGGTAAGGAAAGTGCAAATATCGTGGAGAAAAATGGGATCCTAAGCACAGATGATTGCAAAGGAGCAACCCCCAAAAACTGTATGGTTGTGGAGCCGAAGAAAAAATCTCAGAATATGAAGCGCTAAGTGAGGAAGGTATAGGAACCCAACATGACTGCCACTCAGAACTAGAAGATGATACACCAAAAATCTCATTAGCCGCCATTACAGGGATATCCCAACCACAAACACTAAAGCTAAAAGGACATATAAAAAACAACAATGTTTTGATTCTCATAGATACCGATAATACACACAACTTTATTAATGTTAATCTTGCTGAAATATTCAACTTATTCGTTTTTCCAATTCCTAACATGAAGGTTATGGTAGCCAATAGCAAGAAGATTGAAAATGTGGGAAAATGCCACAAGGTTAAATTACAAATGCAAGGGTATAATCTAGAATTCGAATTCTTTGCCGTACCTCTTGGAGGAGTAGACGTTGTGTTGGGAATCCAATGGTTGCAAACATTGGGTACTTACTCCGCTAACCATCAAGAGCACTTCATCCAGTTCAATAGGCTAGGGAAAGAGTACAAGTTGTATGGGTTCCAACGACCCCAAACACAATTGGTTACATCACATTAGATGGAAAGGATAATTCGAAAAGGAGCACCTGCTTACATAGTTCAATGTCAAGAGATGGAGTTACTAACATGTGAAGGACATGACTGTAAACCACTAGAGATACAAGATCTAATCCAAAAACACCACAAGGTGTTCCAAGAGCTTTCGATGGAACTCCCACCAAACAGGAAGACTGAGCACTTAATTGAGCTAGAGCTAGGGGCAAAGCCTATAAATATCATACCATACAGATATCCCCATCATCATAAAACAAAGATTGAGAGGTCGACCCAAGATTTGTTAAAATGTGGAGTCATTTCAAAGAGCAGAAGCCCTTATGTCGCTCCAATAGTGCTAGTTCGAAAGAAGGATGGGTCCTTTAGATTGTGCATAGATTATAGAGGACTCAACAAGGTAACAATTAAGATTAAATTCCCTATTCCAGTCATCAATGAGATGATGGATGAACTTCATGGAGCTAAGTACTTTTCGAAATTAGACTTGAGATCAGGATATTACCAAATCAGGGTTAGATTAGAAGACGCAGCCAAAACTGCTTTTCGTACTCATGAGGGCCATTATGAGTTTAAGGTAATTCCTTTTGGGTTAACTAACGCTCCAACCACCTTTCAAGCCGCAATGAATGAATTATTTCGGCCATATTTACGAAAATTTGTATAAGTATTTTTTGATGATATCCTCATATATAGCAGAACATGGAGAGAGCATATCCGACACTTAGATCAAATACTAACCATCTTGGAAGAACATCAATTTTTTGTAAAAATGTCTAAATGCACTTTTGGAAAAGAAGTGGACTATCTTGGCCATATAATATCAAAAGAGGGAGTCAAAGTCAATCCTAGTAAGATCAAGGCAATCACTAAGTGGCCCCAACCAGATAACATCTCAAAATTACAAGGGTTTCTAGGCTTAACGGGGTACTATTGAAGATATGTGAAAAATTACGCCCATAAGACAACCCCCCTAACAAACTTATTGAAAAAAAATCATTTCGATGGAATTATGAGGCAAAAAAATGTTTTGAAGCATTAAAAAACATTATGTAATCAACACCAGTATTAGCAACTTCAGATTTCACAAAACCCTTTGTCGTTGAGTGCGATGCTTCAAGATTTGGGATAGGTGCAGTCTTGAATCTTGATGTAGGAAGGTCATTCGATAGCTTTTGAAAGCATGAAGTTCAATAAGAGAGAGAGCTTGAAATCCACGTATGATAAGGAAATGCTTGCCATTATACAAGCTCTAACGAAATGACGACAATACATCCTAGGGAGCAAAATCTTGATAAGAGCAAACCACAATAGTCTTCAATATCTCCTACAACAACAAACACTGTTAACTGAACAACATAAATGGATAGAAAAAATTGCTACATTTGACATGGAGATACTACATAAACGAGGGAGGGATAAGGTAGTTGCTGATGCCCTTTTCCAAAAAGATGAAGAAGTCAAGGCTTACGCAATCTCAATTGCAGTTCTAGATTGGTTGGACAAAATCCGAGGAGAATATGCCACGGACCCAGACACCTGTGCCTTAATTGATGATCCTAATTAGTGTTCAAGATTTGAATGGAGGAATGACATCCATTGGTATAAAGGAAAGATTTACTTAAGCCCTACATCTTGGTTTAAAACCAAGGTGTTGATAGAATCTAATGATTCCCCAGCTGCAGGCCATGTAGGTTTTTTCAAAACTTACTACATTGCCAAGCAATCCTTCTACTGGAAGGGGATGTATAAAGATATTCAAAAGTACGTAGCTGAGTGTGACACCTGTTAGAGAAACAAAAGTGAAAATGTCGTGACTCCAGGGCTACTCCATCCGCTTCACATTCCAAACCAGAAGTGGGAGGAAATTTCCATGGATTTCATCGAAGGGTTACCCGTATCTGAAGGCAAGGACAAAATCTTTGTGGTAGTGGATCGATTAACAAAATATGCACATTTTATGGGTATTAAGAAGATGGACTCCGCTAAACAAATTGCTGAATTATTTTGTAAAAATATTTACAAATTACATGGATTTCCAAAACTCATCGTTAGTGGCAGAGATGCCAAATTCACAAGCAATTTTTGGAAAGAATTCTGCAAACAAATTGGGATCACCCTTAACATGAGCTTAGCTTATCACCCCCAAACCGATGGACAAACGAAAGTCGTTAACAAATGTGTGGAAGCCTATCTTCGTAGTTTCGTCACTGACAAGCAGAACAAATTGTTACAGTGGTTACATCTTGTAGAATGGTGGTATAACTCCACCTATCATAAGTAAGCCAAAATGACACCTTTTCAAGCATTGTATGGTTATGCGTCCCCCAAAGAACTCGTTCAAGGTGATACAAAAGTATCGACCGTAAAGAATCAACTCAAAGAAAATCAGAGAGTAATGCAAGTACTGAAGGATAATTTAACTATGGCACAAAATCGAATGAAGCAGCAAGAAGATCAACATAGGACATAACGAAAGTTTGAAGTAGAAGATTGGGTATTTGTGAGACTTCAGCCATATAAGCAATTGTCGCTTAAGCAACAAGGAAAGAATAAATTGGATCCCAAGTTTTATGGACCATATCAAATTACCAGAAACTTGAAAGATTAGCCCCGTAGCATATGAAATGAAGTTGCCAGATAAGAGTCGAATTCACAACGTTTTTGATGTTTCAAATCTTAAAAAATTACTGGGACAACATCAAACTGCTCAGACATCACTTCCTATGTTGGGCGAAGAAGGAAAATTTGTTTTAGAACCAGAGGTTGTCATTGATATCAGAGAAAGAAGACTACATTCCCGAAAAATCAAAGAATACCTTATTAAGTGGAAAAATTGCCCAATAGAAAATGCTTCATGGGAAACCGAGAAGTTCCATTAGCAATATCCATCTTTACCTTGCTTTGAGGACAAAGCATCTTAAAAGGAAGGGGCAATGTTATAAATAAATAAAGTATAGAAAAATACAAGACCAACATTAAAAATAATTAATTGAATGTAATTATTAAGTGTAATATTATAAGTCAATAGTTGTGGCTTAATGAAAAGTCACCTTACAAACTTGATAAATATTAAAAACTATTTAGTCGGGAATTTACCCTATAAATTATTCATTCAAATTTCATTTTATTAAAATATATATTATTCGACCTATATCTTCTTTTCGCTCCAGTCGAAATATCAGAAATATATATGCAAATGCCCACATTTCCAAGCTATTGATTAACTAGTTTTCATGTGTTTGGATTCCATTTCGAAGGAGTTATATATCTGATATGTATTAAGGAATTTCTTTGATGTTAAATGCTGTTGAGGAAGCAATTTATATGTTGTATATGGTCTCCATTCATCATGTCATGTTCGAAACTATTTCATGTACTTTTTATGAGTTAAAATGGAGCTAGGAATGTCATGACTCATTTCCCCTTATGTAATTTCACTAAAAGTTATCATACGAATGTTGTACTTTATAAACAGTTTGCAGAACTGCTAACCATGTGTAATGACAAACCTTGATGTCTGATATCAATCCCTATACTCTGCTCACCAATTTGGGAGGGTAGTACATGAGTTGGGAAGCCAATTTGGCCTACACCCTAGGGCAGATTTAACCACAATTTCCTAGTAATTTTGCTCCTGTCATTAGCCCCAGATAAAGTTGCAAAGGTCTAAAGTCAATCCTAAAGTGTTCCGAGAGTCTTTTGGGAGGTACTAAGACTCACTATATCAGTGCATTTCAAATTCAGGACCATTTGGTGCCATTTGGAACCCCCTAGAGTCATAGCTAGTTAAGCTTGAATTTGCCCAATTTGTGCATATCTCCAAAATTTTCAAGTAGGGTCATTACAGTATTTGCTTCTGAAAAGGCAGTCAATGGATCGACACTTAAATTATACAAATCTTGAGTCAATTCTTTTGTTATCTTCATGCAGCCCAGACAGTGAATGCAAATATTTGATTTCTGTAAGACTTTCAGAGTGAATGAATGATTGTACAACATTGGAAGGTACAGGTTTAATTAATGTTATACCTTGTGACACCGGACACGTCCATATAGGGAAGCGTGTCCCGTGTCCGTGTGTCCGACATGGACATGCTGACAGAGCATGCTGACAGAGCATGTCAGACATGTCTCTCTAGCGTGTCCCGATTTCGGACACGCGTGTCCCGCGCCTGTCAAGACGTGTCCTGAAAACAAGACACGTTTTTTGCAGAAGGGATGAACGGGACTACTTTGAAACCGATTTTTGACTTATTTTTTGTCATTTGCAATTGTGGAGAGAGCTCTAAGAAGTATTTTTGTGCAGGTGAAGAAGATTTGAAGGCTTTGTAAATGTGTAATAATAATTACTAATGTTAAATGTGCATTGATTTTGATTTCTATTGAATATTTGTAAAAATTTGGATCTATATGTCTATATTTTTAATATATATAATTTAAATATATATATATATATATATATATATATAACGTGTCCTACGTGTCTTGATTCTGGGGGTCACCATGTCCGTGTCGGACAATCGAATCCCCGTGTCCTCGTGTCAGCCTTCAGGTGACTCAGGTTATACCTTGTCGAGCCATTCTTCGAAGCTTTTGAAAATAAAGGAGAGAGAATGAGAAAATTCATTGTAAAAGACTAGCAAATGAAATTTAGAGGAATATACATGACTGATAATTCAATGAGAAAGAAGAATCTTTTAAAGATTTTTTACAACTTTTTCAACAGAGGAGAATTTTTTTGATGAGAACTAGTAGAAGTTGCTAAAGAAATTTATGTTTTCATACTCACAATCAAATTCTACCATCTTCATCACCCTTTTTTTTTTCTTGTCCTTTACTGTCTGATCTCTTTTGTCTTGCCGGATTTTAGATAACTTCGCCATATTTCTTCTGCTAACTTCAATGACTAAAAAGTAATGTAGATTTGTATTTTGTACTTTTGGTTGTACCTCTTTTCTCTTCAAACATTTTTGTTTTGGACCCTGATATCCATCTGTAGTGGTTTTCTAAGACTCCTCTTATAGACATAATATAAGGGATTAGAGTCCATGCCAGAAGACAAGGGGAGCAACGTCAAGGAACCGCTTAGTTGGTTATGATAGGATGTCATCAAGTTCCATGGTATCAAGTTATCAACAATTTCAGTCAGACTCTCTTTCTCCATGTAGCATGGTCATTGGTAACCAATTCCAATTCAGCCAACTGAGAAGCTAATTAAGTACTGTGTTCATTTTTTATGTCATTTCAGATAAGATTGATGGGGAAGGTCTTGTTTTGGCACATGCAAACCCAAGAGCAAGGCCTGTTTCAAGTACAGATATAAGAAGTAGACCTTACAGCGCTCTTGAAAAGAAAGCGACATTTTCTTCTAATCGTCGTCAATTGGATGCTGCTAATTATAATCCAGCAGTGACTGGTGGAAGTTGTCAGATGCAGCAGACCACATTCTCAAACAAAATGGAGGAATATCTTGATAGTACCAAATCTACTCCAGATATTGAAAAGAAATATGTTCACAGTGTTTATGATGCTATTGCACCTCACTTCAGCTCTACAAGATTTGCTAAGTGGCCAAAAGTAGCCAAGTTTCTTGAATCATTAACACTGGGGTCCATCGTTTTAGATGCAGGATGTGGCAATGGAAAGTATTTAGGTTTTAATCCAAATTGCTTTTTCATAGGTTGTGATATAAGTTCTCCCTTGATCAGCATCTGCGCAAACAGAGGACATGAAGTTTTAGTTGCAGATGCACTCAATCTTCCTTACAGAACTGGATTTGGTGATGCTGCAATATCAATAGCTGTTTTGCATCATCTTAGTACTGAAGAGCGCAGGAAAAGGGCAATAGAGGAACTTGTCAGAATAGTCTGTAAGGGAGGAAAGATTCTGATAACTGTTTGGGCTGTTGAGCAAGAAGACAGGGCATTGCTTACAAAGTGGACCCCTCTTACTGACAAGTACACGGAAGAGTGGGTAGAACCAACTAGCAATTTTGGATCTCGCTCATCAACTGCTTCTTTACAAAGCATTCAGGAAACAGAGCATTATAACTCCAGTGATTTGGAGACACAGAACAATAATAGTGAAGAACATGAGCAGGCATATTTTCTCAGTGAACAGCATCTAGGAGGCCAGTTGCTTGACACTAACAGATCTACAGCTGAAAGTGAGATAGAGCAAGAATATTTTGTACCATGGCATTTACCTTACCACCGTGCTGAGATTAGTGGGGCTTCTGCTTCTGCTATTTCAAGTGGGTTTGCAAAGCGGGATGATAAAAAGGGGGCTGTCATCTACAATCGTTATTACCATGTATTTGCTGAGGGGGAGCTTGAAAGGTATATTAATCATACTTTTTATTTCTATCATTCAATCATCCATAAGTCACTTATCAAACTTCCAAAATTCCATACTAATGTATTTTTTTGTTCCATGTTCAAAAAACATTTTTATTATTTTCTTTACTATTCTTTACTTTTTTATTTTTATCGCTTTGAGGTTGTACATGTGAGCAAGTTGTGTCATTCTTTCCTACCTGCATTTTTTTTATGTACATGGTTGAATTTAAAATATGTGGTGGTCTATAGTTAGTGGAAAAAAATTATTCTATGCATTGAAAATGTTAGTAATTCTGTTGTGTAGGTTGAGAATGCATTGATAAAAGAGTTAAATTTATCATGGTACTGGGGCTGTAGTTTTGAACATTTTCATGCCATCTTTCCCACCTAATCAAGAAGACTTAGCTTTTGAAGGGCTCATTTCTCTAGCTTTCCCAAGGTTTCCATTTAACTTTGTAAGCAATTATTTTATAGTTGATTAGAGTTTTGTGCTGGCTACTTCTTTCCTTTCTTAGAAAGTTAAGACCTCATTTTTGCTCATATTGTATTCTTGGTTAAAAATGTTTAATCTGATA
Organism: Pseudotsuga menziesii; assembly: GCA_001517045.1. Classification (NCBI taxonomy): domain Eukaryota; kingdom Viridiplantae; phylum Streptophyta; class Pinopsida; order Pinales; family Pinaceae; genus Pseudotsuga; species Pseudotsuga menziesii. Next base: position 441,349 of record LPNX010058937.1, read on the forward strand.
TTGCAAAGTTCATTTTATACTTATTCCTCTACATTTTAACTTTTGTACCTTATTTATTACTGCTCTAAATAGTTTTCTTGCTAGCATAGGAAGGCTATATAGGCCATGTAATGTTAGTTTCTTTGATTCATGTTCTATAACTATTTACACACAGATACATACAGAAATGCAGAGAAGGGGAAATATAAGATATTGTATTATGCAATGATTAAAATGAAATGATGTACATCACGGTCTCAGGGAGGAGAGGATCAATCATATAGAGAGAATGATTAGTATTAAGACATTGCTAACACTTATTTACCCCCTTTACTAATGTGACATGACACTTTTTAAAATGCTATCACCCTAGAGTCTAAACCTGTACAGTCTGCTCCTGATTTTTGGAATGATACAGCTCAAGATCCTCAGTCCTGAGTCCCAATCAATCAATAAATGTGATGACGACGGATACCAATATCTGGAAATTCTCCATTTTTCTGCACTTAATTTGACATTCTAATGTCTCTATATGCACCGCATGCCCCTCTCTACTTCACTCCAAAAATCAGCTTTTGATGCTGCCACAGAGTGAGAGATAATACTGACTGCATGACATGTATCTGGCCTGGTTGATGCTGGACATGGTAGGTCGTTAATTACCTGTCTAATCTCTGATACACAGGTTAGAGTCGGTGTTGGCTGAAAATTTAAACCTTATTACCCTGGATGCATTTTTGCTGATTTATACTTGAGCAAGTTAATATTTTCCACATCCATTGATGAGACAGTCTGGTGAACATGTGTAATCATGTATTATATTTGTAATTTTCTTTTTGTACTTTATTATACGTTGTGCTTTATCCTTATCTCTTTTTGGGGACTTGGTCTAGACTCTAGAGTCTAAATTGATCGCTCATCCACTTTATTGTATTTAATGGAGACATGGTCAACTTTGATCACTCTCCCCACAATTTTGTACTATAATATAATAAGTACAAATGAGTGTACAACATTCATACAGCATTGGGCAACCTCCTTTCATACTTGCATACTTGTTCTCTTGTGCTTTCCCATGTGTTAGTATCTTCTTACATTGTTGGTATTGTGCTTATATCAATTGGTATCAAAGCCTTGAAATTGTGACCTCTGGTTCTAGTCATCTTGAGGGTTTTCATCTCTTAATCTTACTAGATAGAACACAATTATGCTTCTTACAATCAAGGCCCTAGATTTAGTCTTTGAGGGTTTCTGCTTGTTAACGTCCACTAGATCTACCCTCTTCAGCAAGGTTGAAATTTGTAATTTTGTGCAGTTACACGTTTGGAACAATCGACAGTTACGCATTTGGAATTATTGATACCCTCTCTCAGTAGGTATAGGGATCACTACAGTGGTAGTGTTCATTGGTTGTTAGAGTTCTTGTTGCTCAGCTAGTGATTCTCCCAGTTACACCACAACAAATTAGACATTAGAGATGGTGGCTTCGGCCTTTCCTTACATCAGTGATGAATAGGTTGAATGAGGGCATAGGAGATGGAGATATATATTGTTGTTTGGTAGAAGGTGAATTCCAAATTACATGCTATTTCAGAGTTAGCAATTCCAGCTTTAGATAGAATTTGTCTATTGTTGGAGTTTTTCTTTCGTTGGTCTTTGCATGATGTATTGTTAGGAGGGTAAGGTCTTATCAAAATCTCTTTTTGAGATTCTCTTCTATATTAATATTAATTAGAAGAGAAGATTAGTACAAATACAATGACTCTGTCATTTACTTCATTCAATGCCTTTCATTCAAGTCATAAGCCAACCTATTCTTCCACTATATGATCAAAATTGGATCGATCCAATTTCAATCTGTGTCGAACGAACAAGTAGGAGGGAAATTTGTCTCGAGTCACTTAGGGCACTCATGCACGATAATTTTCTAGTTTAGGTAGAGGTTGTACATCTGAAAGAAGGGAATGTATGCTTGCATGCTCCAGTTTGTCTTCCAATTGTGACACACTTACTTGGCACGCTTATCCATGCTGCTAAGGAACACTAGGTGATCAAACTAGGGTTAGGGTTTGACTGAGTCACCTTGAATGCTTCATGCATGGGACCAGATATATTTTATCTTCCTTTTCTTCCTATTTTAGGAAGAAAATGCAAGGCACACCTTTGTGTTGGTCAGTGAATTTTGTTTTTGAGCTATTGCAGTGTATTACTTCTTTTCATATTCAATAGAAGATAGATGTGATTCAGAGTTTAGATGTGTGTATTTGCTGTTCGAATTTTCAGCATTATGTGTTTGTAGATTAGCATACTTAGATTTGTTGTTTTCGTTGAAGCTTTCAAGTTTTCAATGACCTAGAATTTAGATTATTCTTTCCAATTGCATAATCTACTTACAATGGTTTGAAAATTAATCTGGTATCGGAGCACGTTGTCTGAAATCTTCCAGATTTCATTTATGTATATACTATTTACCTATAAGAGGGAGTTGTCGGAGTGTTTTAGTGGGTGTGTTGCTTGCGCTTCGATGATTGAAGCTGAGCTATGCCAATGATTGTCATGTGGGCCAAGAATGGTTGAGATGCCTAGGGTCTTCTAGTGATTGGAAGGTTGTTTGATCTTAGTTGCTGAGATGTTTTTGTGTTTGTTTGAAGAGTTGTAGTTGTGACCGGTCACAGTCTACAAGATTGTCACACGTTGGATGGTGCTTCCAACTTTGTGCCATGAAGGTGTGGGATATTGTGGTATCTTGTGGAGAAGGCAGTCATACTTCCTATAGATCCCAATGATTTGGTCCACTACAATAAGAAATTGGTCAAAGCAAAATGAAACATTTTGTATTCAGTGAAGGATCATCTTATCCCTCACATCGTAGAAAATAAGAGGCCAGGGAAATGCATATTATGTTGATCACCTTGTACTTGAGTGAGAACATGTCCAAGAGAATTGTTTGGAAGAATAAATTGAGAAGTACCTACATGAGCAAGATTGTTACAATAGCTAACTATCTTAAGAAGATCAAAGAGTTGAGAGATCAACTAGCCACAATTGGTGACAAGGTAGAATAGAATGACTTAGTTTGGGTCAATTTGAATGTCTTTGCTCAATCTTGGTGTCATATTGTATAGTGTATCTATGCTTGTGAGAATCAAACTTATTTGAAAGCCTGTGGATTCCCTTGTCACTAAGGAGATGAGATTAGAGACAAATTCATCCAGCTATGGGGAATTGGATCTAGCGCTCATTAGGAAGGTGACAAAAGGAGGGTAGAAAGTAGGATTCGAGAAGGGTCAGAAAAATGAAGACTTGGGGGCTTCTAACTAGCAAAAGAAGGATTTGAGCCATATCAATTGCTTCAAGTGCAACAAGCATGGCCACTATGCTCCTTAGTGTCTTGAGAAGAAGGGGAAGGGTAAGTAGCAACAATAGTATAAACAATTTTTAGGAAGTGCACAATCTTCAGGCATGGCTGACTTCATTGCTAGGCTTGAAACAACCTTTTCCATGGTGTCATGCCTTTCCACCAACACAGTTTCAAGTGTTTGGTGGAATGATGGCAATGGAACCTAAAAAAGCATGAAAAAAAACAGATTCAATGTTATTGAAACTAGATTAGTCATCGAGCCAGACCCCAAAAGTTGGAAACCGATCGAAACTAGAAAAATATGTCGACTAAACAATACATAAAATATTCAAATATATACATATATAGCTAGATGGGCTAGCTCAAGTGGTTGAGTGCCTTAAGTTGTGAGCATTATGTCTTGGGGTCAAATCCTCGAGTGGCTATACATTGCTATATAAGGGCTTCACTTGATGTCCCCATCAGGTTAGCTTCATAATAACAACGAACTAGGTGCGGCCTCTTCAGGTGCTCCCCTTGAGATTTCTTCCCGTGGATGTAGCAGCCCCGCTGGAGAGTTTGTGAACCATAGCATAAAAAAATCTCCTCTCTCTCTCTCTTTCTCTCTCTCTCTCTCTCTCTCTTTCTCTCTCTCTCTCTCTCTCTCTCTATATATATATATATATACGCCTATGTGAATTGAAACCATTAAACACATGCAAATCTTTCTCATGGATATAGCAAGTAAGGGTGCATATAACTAAATCCATATATGACCCAAAATACATAAACAAAGAGGCTTTCAATGGTCTTTAGAGTCCAGAAAACATCACGCTACAACCAATAACTCAATACTATCTGTTGCCGTCTAATTCACTCCTCGGGTTACGTGGCAGAAATCTTCAGGTCACAGGTGCGACCTTGGGGGCAAGCTCGAGCCAAGTGTTGTCACATGACACCCGACTCCTCCATCTAGGTTAACTCCTAGCGAAGCCAAGGGGGGTGGTCCCTAATAAAAATAATCTAAGGTCTTAATTCTAAGACAAAAGAAAATAATCTAGGAGTTAAACGTGAAATGGATTAAAATGTTACCAACCAATTACTGCAAATAAATTACTCTTAGCAACCTTTAGAGAATAGACAAAACATTCAAGACACATTGCGAAATTGACTTATGCAAAAGAGAGTAAAGTAGACCAGTTCCAAATAAAGAAAGTGCTTGCATATGAGGGTTGCTAGTGTAATCTTGGTGAAAGTATTGCAGTCTCTCGATTGGCAAATTTTAGATTATAAATGAGTGATTAAGGGAGTGGTTTAATTTTGGGTTTGGCCCAATTAGGCAAGCTCTTTTGAAATGAGCGCTAAAGTGGATTTACCAAGTGTCCAACGAGTCGAGGCATAACCTGCTTGGAGTAGGCCCTTGACTCTTAGGTATTCACCCTTTGCCACCTCCCGATTTCTCAAGAAGCATGATTATATGGATTTTCCTAAATGTGGTGTTTGTTAACTAACTACTCATGACTGAGAGTCTCTTTCCCCCTTTTGAGATACTCGGGAGAGCACAATCGGGTTAATTTTAAAGCCTAAAGAAAAGACAAAGGAAAAAGTTTTTTAATTAGTCCTACCACGAGTCTCTTTCCCCCTTTCGGGATACTCGGGAGAGCATGGGGTAAGTATTTCTTTTCCTTAAATAAACCGGAAATGAAAATTAACCTAACATAAACTCAAAAAATCACGTGAAGGCACCGACGCGGATTCCCCCAGGGGGGATGAGGAGTGGGCTCTTAGGAGCCTACTTAAATATTTATTACTTTTACAATCTGGAAGAAGTGCTCTTTGGTCCTTATAATTTGGATCCAAAGGCTTACAAATTTGATAAGAATTTTTTTTTTGTGAAGAAGAGAGCTTGGTTGGATCTTCTATTTGTTCAATTTCTCGAAATTTTGCCAGCACCTCCTCTTTTTTGCTAAACCTGCAAAAATCAACAAGCTATCAAATGCAGAAGGCTCTCAAAGATGCTTTAAGTGTATCCTTGAACGACCTTCGAAAAAATCCTAAAAAAAAAAATCTAAGTGAAGTGTTGAGAAAAATAACCAAGGAAAGCAAGCTTTCCTTGGGATCTTGGCTTACTGTCAGGAAGCCAATACAATGCACTAGATGCTTGATGTAAACTTTAAAGATCTTAAAGAAAATGCTCCTTTCATGCAAACTTAAAATCTATCTTTAAGATGATTGCAAAAAATTGAAATCTTAAGCTAGATCTACTTGATATGGATGAAAACTTGAACAAGTTTGAGATCTAAAACTTTCAACTTGAAGATGAGATCTAGGAAATGATTCGTTCTTTTTAGCAAAACGAGATCTACATTCACAAGTGATGGAACAAGAAGAAGTATAAAGAAGGGTTTGAGAGAAGTTGAAGTAACCAAGACTTCTTGAATCTTGAACCTGGAAGCCGTAATGAGTGGATCAAAGAGGGATTTTGTCTTCCTTTTTTGATATCAAGAATGAAGAAAAAGTAAAACTAGAATCTCCTCCTCTCCAGAATGAAGCACCTGAAAACTTAGTATAAACTTGCCAAAAAGAAACTTGAATCTGTAAGGCCTACACTCAAGATTAGGAGATCATGCAAGTAAACAAACTCAACATGAAAAATCCATTAGTCTTCAAGCATAAACACATAAATGTATCCATTCAACTCTTCATTCCAATGGATTAGAAACAATCACTCTTAAGGAAGTGAATAGACAAGCAAAAAATAGACAAATCTAGCTAAGCTACGATTACCTCAATGAAGCACCAAGACAAATGACATCCACACAACTGAGATGATACACACATCTAGCCTCCAAAGCTCTTATTCATTAAAAGATAAACATAGTTACAATAGAAAAATGGCAGAGCTTCAATCCTTCTGTCCAAAAGCAGAGGAATGAGCATGTTTATATAGAAACTGAAGCCTAGGGGGGGCACATCCTTCACTGGTAGTAGGTGGGCGTGAGCTTGAGTTCAAGTCGAGTTATGGAGTTGATTATGGGATGCTTCGGATTTGATTGATAGGAAAGGGTGACACCTCTCACAAGAGATGCGCCCTCATCATGGATTGATCACCTCTCGTATGGTGAGATGCCACATGGAGGATGTGCCCTCTCAAAGAGAGATGCACACCTACTAATATTTACCCACTCTACCAACCTACCATATCGTCAATCCATCCTTACATGGCGACAAGCTAATGGTTCACGTTTCAATCAAAACGTGGGCCACCATATTATGTGATGATGTCAAGCTTGAGGATGGTGCGTTCACTAACCATTTAGATATTCGCTTGACATCCCAAAGCAAGTTTAACATGACATTAATGCTAAGTGATGAAGTCGCCTTCATGGGGGACAAAAGGTGCCATGCCACCCCATGTCCTTTTTTGACTTATTCATATTTGTCATTATGCCAATTTGTCACACTTTTAGCAATTAAACTGACACTTTGATGCTTCGTTAGCAAGAAATGGCCTTAAGTGACCTTTTAATCACCCGAAGCATATGAAAAATGTGTCCCAGGGGAAAGAGTATGCTCTGAGTATTAAAACAAGCATCCCCACGCCAAATTCCGCTTCCAGATCAAGTTTTTATGCCATTTACAAATTTTTTAATTAAACCATTAAAAAATGACCTAAAAAAGCGGAAAAAATTATTTTCTCAGAATTGAACAAAAACCTAGGGGGACCTAGCACATGTCCATATGACTCAATATTGATGCATAACATGCTCATATACATTGACACTTAGACTCTAATAACCTTCGAAGGCCTAACCACCAAGACGACCACCCCAACTTTGGAGGTATGAGTGAAAAACTCGAAAATTATTAGTCGTTTTTTCAACAACCAATAATTATCAAGGGAAAAAACACTCTGGGCTAGTCGGATTGATATCTAAGTCTAGGAACCCGAGTATTTTACATACAACTCTCATGCTAGCACATTTATTACAATTTCCCCAGGGGGTATGAACATGTGATACAAAAAAAATAAAAGGGCCAAGAAGGCCTGATGGACTTCTGAGCTCTGGGTCTGAACAAGTACTTTGTTCATCTTTGCCGACTCACTTGAAAGTCTGACTAAGTGCAACTCAGGCGATAACACTATCAAAATAATTGCATATGTTGGGATCCTATTAATCAATATCACCCTCTACCTCCCTCCTTTATGCTCTAGCCCTTGCTTCTACCATGAATCTCAAAGTCAATCCTTGAAGGACATTTGTCAGCACCCTTCAATTTTGAAGAAGCTTCCTAGTCCAAGTGTTAAAATAAGGTAGAAAAAGCTTCCCATGCCTAATAAGTGATTTTCCTTGAGTGAAGGGTATACATTTACTAAGGTCATGACAGAGGAGTTCAACAATCAGCGTAACCAACATTGAGGTGCATAGGAGGATTGATGTGATTGTTTAAATGCCAATCCCATGCCTCATACATGATAGAATCTAGTGGAAATGTTGCAATCTTGAAATCCTGAAAACTGTTAAGTCTATTGAATTCTAAATGGGATTTAAAATTCTACTTTTTGCAACGAAGTTCGATGAGGTTAGAACCACTCTCAAACATCCTTCACTGTTACTTTTAGAATTTAATATTTCCATTGATTACTATGGTTGAGGGTTAGTTTTAGGTTTTTGTTTTACCGTTATTTATTTACTTTTAAAAATTGTGGTCAAAATCATCGTTCCACGAGTGACATACAAACTTATACAAAACCGACCGGTTCATGCATATAAGGTTGGTTTTGTATAGAACTACCTGGTTTAGGTACAAAACTAGTCAATTTGGTGTGTAATTTGTCATTTCTGGTTCAATGCCACGATTTGGACTGGTTAGGCCTATAAACTAGTCGTATTGGACGATTTTGGTCAAATCGGTCTGCTTTTGATAACACAGAACAAATTGGCCTTCTTTAGGTTAGAGGAACATGGTATTGGAATGCATGTGGAGCATGGTGATGATGGCAAGTATCCAGTGACGATGTTGGGTTCTATCTCACTCCATATGCCAACATAAGAAGTTCTGGAGCTACACAAGGTATTGTATGTTCTTAGCATGACTAAAAATATAATTTTTGTTTCTTGTTTAATAGACTCTGATGATTAGTAAGTGATCATTATAAGTTGTAGCCTTGATCTCGGTTGAATCTTGGCTAGAGGAGTCAGAGAGGGTGGCCTTTATAGATTTTGCTAGTAGATCCCATGAAGTAGAGAGCCTTGTTGACTAGCAGTGATAATTCATTGGGAAAGGATTCTCCTAGAAAAGAGAGTTGACTATGAGGAGAGCTTTTCTCTAGTCGGTTAGTTACTTCTTAGGACATTATGTCGTTAGCATTAGTTTTTGGTTGAAAGTTATACCAGATGGATGCAAAGACAACCTTTTGTATAAATTTTTGATCTAGCGCAATGGATGCAAATATGAAGTTTCACCTCCCACTAAAGGTTTGTTGGATTTAATCCTTTAGAGATTTCGACCTTAAAGCTAATAAAATATATTTAATTACAACAACGAACATTAGCCAATACTTCACTTCACTTTAGTCCAAATCAGCAGGCTACTCAAGAGAAAAGATACGAAGCAAATGTACAAATTTAAGCTATGCAGAGTCTAAACTCTAGCTAGGGAAATCACGAAAAACCTAGCCTCCAACTCCTCCTATCTAGGAATCACTCCTAGCTAAATGTTGGTTTCTTCATAAAGATACTCCTTGGTTCCTACAATTGCATTGCACAAGTGTGCAATGCGTGTCCTCTTCTACTCTTCAACAAGCATAACAATTAGCACTAGGGTTTCCAAAATCCTTAGAAGTACATCCCCTTGAACATCTCCAAGACTAGTGCTCCAAGACAAAAAGCGATAATACAATAAAGAATAAAAAGAGTGAAAGGGACTAGTGCACTTCACTCCTCACATCTCTAATCCGAGTGATTGATGAATACATCCACAAGATCAAGTATCTTCTCCAATGTCTCTTTTTTGTCTCATCTTCTCCTAGGGTTTCCTCATGAACCCTATCATGCTCACTACAAGATCTCTCTCTAAGACCAGTACAAAGAATGAGTACAATGATGATGGTGACTATGAAATGGCTGTCTTCTTAATAATCTATGTATATGAGAGATAAGAGAGGTCAACAATATAATAATGGTCCTAATGCACTACAAGTAACCTATTCATAAGAAGATATGCTCACAAGTGAAGCACTCCCTCTACAATTTATGCATGCCAAGTTCCAAGGTGAAAATGTCCAACAAGCAAGGCTCCAAGGCATAAACGTAAATGTATAATGCTCCACCTCCACATGCCTCCAAAGCTTCAATACTCCTCCTAGGTAATGTGCTCCTTTGGGTCCACCCCATCTACATGATCGATTCCTCAACCTAGGCATCCTAAAGTGAAGCACATGTCTTCATGCAAACAACCAAGTGTGCCCATGCCATCTAGGGCTCAACACCCTTCTCTAAGATTCCCAATGCTCCTCCAAACCAAGTTGTCCTCCTAAGGAAGCAAGCAACCTCCATGTGGCCATCATGAAGAAGTCACCAAGCTCCATAGGTCTTTGACGCTCCAAGGAAGAAATCCACATAAGCATTGTTGTTGCCTAAGTTGTACTTAGTGGAACTGTTCAGCTGAGCCGCTGAAGAATGAACAAGTCAATTGTTCACTATCAGAAGTGTTACCAACTATTTTGTACAATAGTTGAACTTCCTGTTGAGCCACACGTTATTGAGCATGATGAATGTTCATCTCCAGAGTTCAGAAGTTTAGTGTGTTTCAGTTAGCCAATTTTGGCTAGCCATTTTTAATTTTTTGTAAAAATGACCATGCCCCTTGGGGTTGTAATAAAGTTTGCCAGTAGGGGGGTCTTGAGTGGCTCGGTTCCCTTAGACTTAACAATCAAATAAGGTATTCCAAGGATTTTTTTCCCTTGTCGATTATTTCTTTGCCTTTAGCCGAGTTATAATCGATGAGTTTTTCTCTTGCTACCTCCAAAGCTGGAATGCCCAAATTTGGCGGTTAGGCCTTGGGGGGTTATTAGAGTCCAACATTAAAATATGAACCTACTAAACACTATTTATAAGTTCTATGGTCATTTCCTAAGTCCCGGGATGCATTAAAACATTGTCCGAATTTTTTTTTCCTGGACGTCCTCGGATTTTTTAATTTTTAATTTTTGACTATAGAGAAATAATTAAAATTTTCAATTAATCAAACCATTTTTCCTATGGTTTAATTGAAAAATTTCAAATTGTAATAATTAAGTGGTCTAGGGGTGGATTTTGGCAAATAAAGACTTGTTTTCTAAGCCAAAACACTCATTTAACCCCTAGACACACTTATCCTAAATTTTGGATGATTATTTTCCTCTTAATTAAATATTTCCTCAAAATCAATAAATGAGGAATATTTAATTAAAATAATTATTTTATTATTAAATGGAGAAAATCAAAATATCTCAAAAAAAGACCAGATTGAATAAAATAAAGGGCTAATTATCTCGGCATTGATTATCAGAGGAGATTTCAATCATCATCAATCAATTTTGAGTCAGTATCAGGGTGCTTCCGTCAAACTCCCTCTTGAGATTTGCGCCTCCTTCCTCGTGTGGGCGAATTCCTCTTGGTGGATGCTTGTGGTTGGTTGGGCGATAAAATCGAGGAGGGATGAGGCCACCTCACCCCCTCTCATTACTCCAACGCTCAGTTACAATTCAGTTACAACTCAGTTCATCTTCCAATTAGTTGCCATAGCTTTAGTCTTTCTTGGGTTGCGCCCTCCTTCCTCATGCTCACTCTAGGGTTGGGATGCTTCTCCCTTTTTTGTATAAATAGAGGTCCTTCCTCATTCTGGACGGAAGCAAGGAACCTATGCTCATGTACTCTGTTGTTACTATTTGAATAAAGTTGAAGGCTTTGGAGGCTTATGAATGTGATTCTATGGGTGCGTACTTTTGGTGGATGAGGTGATATGGTTGCATTTTCGTCATGCTTTGTTCTTTCATAATTAATCTGGCTTAGAACTTTATCTTAGAGCACGTAGAGTAAATATTTGCAGTTGTCAATTTATTTACTTACTCTTTACTCTTAGCGATTTAAGAAGGCATGTTTTATTAAGTTATAGTTCTTGCTTTTTTGGTTTCTAACCATAAATAGTATCAGATCTAATATGTTTGTTGCAAGTGTGATAGCTTTGTTTGCAGATCACAATTCTGAGTAAAAGGTTGAGCTCAACTGCATCTGCTTTTCTTGGATCTAGAGCAAAACACTTGTGGTCTCACATTTAAACTTCCAAGTTTTCCAAGAGATTCAAGTTGGAGCAGTTGTTACCGCTTCTTTCGATAAAAAACTGAAAATCTCTCTCTCCTGGTTCCCTTTTTTATTATGCTTAAGAAATAGATTTTTCCTTGCATGCTTATTATTTGGAATCTATCTTTCTTTAAGTATTCAGATCTGATTTTCCTTTAAAGAACTCCATCATTTGATTAGATCTAAGCTTGGAAAAATTGTGCTTTTACTTCAACATTTTGAAATTTTTTCTAAGTATTAACTTTTTCCATTTTTATTTTTTCATTGTCTTTCCCATCGTTTTCTAACATTTCTTGTTTGCTGGGTTTTAGCAGGTCTGTGCGTAGAAGTGGAGTGTTAGAGTGACCAAGACCATCAAGGAGGCCCCAGGACAAGCCGGTGGACACCCACTTTGATATAGTTTCTTGATGTACCATTGTAAGCTCTTAGTTCCAAGTTTATTGGACTAAGAAGCACTCCATCTTCGTCATAAAAAGCTGTAAAAAATTAAATGAGAGTAGTGGGGTAACCAACACCCACATCCCATTCCCCCTGGGGGATTTGCGTCTTGTGTCATTTTTCGTGAGATTGCTTTTTCTAACCCCACCATTTCACACACTCACTTTTTAAGTGCAGGGTGTATACTTCTTTCACATTTCATTGCTTGATTCATTTTTTTATTTTTGCAAAAGTAATTTAGACATAAAACCATACTTCGGCGCCACGAATTATGCTCTCACGTCCACCCAAAGGCTTTGCCGATTAGTGGAGGTTGATAAAAAAAAGTGACGCATAAGTTTGGCCAGCATATATCTTGCATTAGTAGCATTTTATTTCTCTCGTTTTCTAACTTGTTTAATAAAATGAACCCAAAGTCTCTTGAACTTCGCTGAAAAGCAAGTCAAGAGCACTCTCTGTTGGAGAGTCTTTATTTCTTGTTTTAGCTTAACTGTACTGTTTTAACTTTCATATAAATCTCTTGAATCTCGCCATAAGGCGGATCAAGAGTGCTCTCTGTTGGAGGGTTGTTACAATCTTCACATCTAATTAAAATCGGAATAAATATTGTGCTACGCTGTGTATGCTCTACCCAGTTGGGATACCGAGAAACATTCGTAGACTTGTCCAATTCTCACATTTTAATCCAAGTCACCCTAAAAAAAGTAACCACCCAACAAAGATAAGTGAAGATCCGACACTTCGGTTAGATTTTGGTTGGGCAAATTCTGCCTGGGGACGCTGGAACCATTGTACTTAGATCTTGGGGGCATCGTTAGGATACATCCCTGGTTGGTGTAGTGTTGAACACACCCTTGGGACTTTGGCAACCAATATGTCCTCGTACGGAGCCACCAAAGCCTAAATTCCAGACATATTTTAAGTATTGCAAGGAATATCTTGGAGATCCCCTTCCCTGTAATAATCAACTCACCTTTAAAGACTTACATTAAAACTTACCAAGAAGCATTCACAAAACAATCTCTTGCACCCTATTTGGCACTGGTCTATATTGCTTATTATCTGTTTAAGGTGTTGCACAATTTGACATATCCATCGATTCATATCGTGAATGCTCTATTTTTAGCTGTATAATTGTCAAGTGATTGTTCATTTCCATTTTTTCTCGCAAGTGCTTATTTGGTTTCGTTTCTTGTAAGTGTTTATAGAAACTCCTAAACAACACCCATCCGCATCATACACTTATAAAACATCTTTAAAAAACTTGAGCCTTAGAAGCTCTTTAGGGACTACCCCCCTTGGCTTCGTTAGGAGTTTGCCTAAATGGAGGAGTTGAGATTAGGTGACAGCACTTGACTCTTTGCTTGCCCCCAAGGCCGCACCTCTCCCTTCTGTTGGGAGACAGCCATTCGAAAGATTCTCGACTGACGGTGTGCACATTTGGCAGGCAACAAGAAGTTCAGAAGTTTAGAAGTTCATGCTGGCCACTTTTGGCCCTTATTCAATTTTTTTTGCTTGTTCCTACCCCTTGGGGAAATTGTAATAAGTTGATTTAGCATGATGATTTTTTGTAACAAACTTGGCTTTCCTAGGACTTAGACATCAATGCGTTACTCCAGAGTGTTTTTTCCTTATTAATTATGTGTTTTTTTTCTGCAACGCATAATTTTTGAGTTTTTCACTCACTTCTCCAAAGTTTGAGTAGTTATCTTGGTGGTTAGGCCTTAAGAGGTTATAAAGTCTAAGTGTCAATGTATATTACCATGCTAGTCATGGATTTTGAGTCATATGAACATGCACTAGGTCCCCATATTTTTTTTATATTTTTCCGCAAATAAAACATTTTTCATGTAAAACGAGCAATTTTTTAAAGTTTTAATTATAAAAATTAAAAAATTCATAAAATTGTGGTTAGGAGGCCAAATTTTCCATTGGGGTGCTCATTTTCTAACTCAGAGCACCCACTAAACCTCGAAACCCACTTTTGAGAGAAAATGAGTGATTATTGATCACTTAAATTGATTTTCTCTCGAAAAAGGCAAACAAGTGAATAAAAAAAATAGAAAATATGGAGAAAAATCAAATCCCACCAATCAAGGAAACTTGTCCCAGACATGTTTCAGAGGTGGTGAAGTCAATTGATAATCAAATGAGTTAATTGGAGTTTGAATCCACTTGATTCTAATAAAATCCAAGTCTGGACTCTGGATGAGTTTGCCAGACTGAGGGGGATGCATCTCTCTTTGATGTGTTGAATTTTAGCATTAGCATGAACACTTCAAAATTTTGCAGATTATCAGATAACAAAAGACAAGTGCAGTGGAAACATCAACACATCAAAAACACTGAACACAAGAGTTTTTCACTGGGGAAACCTTTAAGGGACAAAAACCCCAAAAGCATTAGTAATTCATCTCTTAAATGAGATGACTTGAGTTTCTCAGAATTCTGAGATGAATGCTCTTCAGTAGGCCCTAGCTTAGATATGTTGATTGAGACTGATAGGACATAAACCCTAGCAAACCTAGGGTTATGATGTAGCAGAAGGTGGAGATGCCTTAGCTAGAATCCTCCATGCTAGTGCATAAACCACACACAAAACTTCCTTCTCTTCAATAACTAGCAAATTCTTTTGTTGGAGCAGCTGCAAGTGCAAGAGCAAGTGTGTATACAAAATGAAATGGAACGATCTTCTTTTATAGCCTTTGAAGCACCTGCAAGTGGTCCAAAACTCAAAAGAACAAAATAATAATATTTTATTATTTTATTACTTTGACTTTTACCTTTAGTGGTACTAAAGGTCGTTTTGCACTTTCACTTTTACTCTTTAGTGGTACTTAGGGTCCTTATGTATTTTTGACTTTTACTTTAGCCTTCTTGAAGTGCCCCTGTGGTCAAAACAAGTTGTCAAGGTGGTCCTTCATCCCAACTCAAAGTGCATCATCATAACAGAGAGAATTACTAATGCTTTTATCTCACACTCTGTGTGACACCAAGATCGGGTACTAGGTGTCTTAACCAAGGGTAGCTAATCCTTGGAGAAGATCACAAAGGCCACAGATCAAGGGTCAGAGTGTCTCACATGCCCAGACCTGGTCTAGGGCTTATAGTGATATCCTGGTAACAGACTAGGTGCCTCAGCTATACGCTGCATAATTTGACCTAGGGTCAAATATTTGGTAACAAACCAAGCGCCTCCATTCTCTCGGAGAATGGCCCTTATCCCCGGGCTGAGTCCTTAGTCCCGGACTAGGTTAAATTCCTGGTAACTAACCAGGTGCCTCCATTCAAAGAATGACCACTTAGCTCTAGGCTGAGTCCCCCAGTGCTGGACTGGTTCCACATCCTGGTCCCGGACCAGATGTCTCCATTCAACAGAATGGTCACTCAACTCAAGGTTGAGTCCCCCAGTGTTGGACTGGTTCCACATTCTGGTCCCTGACCAGATGTCTCCATTCAACAGAATGGCCACTCAACTCAAGGTTGAGTCTCCCAATGTTGGACTGGTTTCACATCCTGGTCCTTGGCTAGGTGTGTCTCCATTCTCCTAAGAGAATGGCTCTCGATGCTGCTCAAGAAAAATCAACATGATGGGGGTGCATTCTTGAGTTGGCATCATCATCATATTGGATGGAAGATCATCCCAAGGAGAGGGGGTACACCTCACGAGAGGCGATGCCTATTCTCTTGGGTTAAGTCAAATCCCATGAATTTCTCAAGTAACTCGCCCTCGGTCTCTAGTTAGCTAATGTTCCCCCCTTTGGCTCTTTTTCTATTTAAGCAGGTGTTTGAGCTCCATTTCTCTCATGGTTAGAGAGGACCGAAAGGCTTCTTAGCTTTGTAATTGTAATCTTGTTATATTTTATGGAATAATAGAAGGCTTTGGAGGTCTCATGTGGTGTATGGCTCAAAGTGTTGGATGATCATTGTCTTGTGTTTATGCTGAGGTATTTGTAGAGTCTCTTTTTATTTGCTATTTCTTGTCAAAGCTAGCCTCATAAACTAATTAAGTGAATAATAGAAACATATAAGTTGTTTCTATTATTCACTTAATTAATTTATGTTTAAGATGTAGAATTTGCATGCCTATTTGCTTGTATGTATGCTCTTCTTTTCTTTAGCATAATTTTTTACTAGATTTGACGAGTTTCTTGGCAAGTATGAAGGATTTTTACAGGTGCTTCCTTTGGATCAGCGGGAGATCTTGTTTGTTTCTCTCATTCTCCAGATTCTTTGTTGAGGAAGGCATAGTGGTCTGCTTTACCAACGGATTCCACAACCCAAAAGTTGCCAAGCTTCCGCTCCATCCTTCTCTTTATCTTCTTCATCTTTTCTTTAAACTCTTTTTTGGTTATAGTTACTCACATGCTTAACTAAATTAGTCTTTCTTTTAGAAGGAATATCTAAAGGATAGATTTGTTCAAGCATGTATCTAGATCTAGAAGCATAAAGTAAATATTTTCAAAGTAGATCTGGTTTTGTTTAAGTGCTTGTGCTTATTTTCTATCTTTAAGTACTTAAATAATTTTATGCTTTTAACATTATATTAGGCACATTTAGTGCATAATAGGTGGCTGGTTTTACACTTTTGACAAACAGGTAAGAGGAAGTGCTACCGAAAAATTGAGGATCTAGGCCATTCAAGACCTTCCGAAGCGACATACCTTGATTCTATTCTATTTCATAAACCTTGTAAGCCTTTGAATCCGAATCTATAAGGACCAAAGGCATTCACCTTTTATCTTGTAATAATAAGTAATAAAGGAAAAGCAAGTGGGCTACCCAACACCCACACCCCATCCCCCCTGGGGGGATTTGTGTTGCCTGTTTTATGGTTTGCTTTTTTGCCTTGTATTATAATTTTAGTTGCTAACCTTAGAGTAGTTTCTTTTTAGTTTTACTTTTTTTTAAATGATTTTGTAATAATGATTAACGAACCCACTATGCTCTCCTGAAGAATGGTACTACTGAAAAAGCTTACTTGAGTAGGTGGTATTTGGAAAAGAGATTCATAGTTTAGTAATTAGATAACATTTACATTTCTTGCAAGTAGTTTAATTTCTTTCTTTGCAATAAAGTAATCAATTTTGCTACTTGTCTCCTGTATGCTCTTGTCCACCGCAGGCTTGCTTGATCTGTTGGAACAACCAGAAAGGAGACTTGTAGCACTCTTTTAATTGAAACTCCACAAGTAAATAAAAACAACTTTCTTGACATATGGAAATCCAACATCTTACCTTTGTCTTTTGTGGGCAAATTTCACAATGAAAAGGGAACTACTGGGTAGTGACCGTGGGGACCTGTTAGGCTACACCCTAGTTTGGTGTTAGTGTTGGACATACCCCCGCCACTCCGATCTAGCCCTTCTTCTCGTGTGGAGCCACACTTGGCAATCCAGACTTGTTCCGCGTACCTCATGTTATATTGGAATTCCCCTTCCCGTAATCCACTTGTTACTGGATGAACTAGCAGGTCTAGTCACCGATAGACAATGAATGGAGAGAGTGACCACTGTCAGCTTAGTCACTCTTCCAAAACTACTTTGGAGAGTCGGAACCTCCAAGGGGAGAGCCCTTCTGCAAGGCACTTGGAAAACTCAACTATATCTTCTACAACAATATTAGTGACCAGTATCTTCTATGGAGTTATTTCAGGAATGAAGAAAACATGCTATTAGGATGTGAAAACAATAAGCAAACAAGTATGTTAATTTCATTCAATAATACATCTACAAGTGATGAGTGAATAGCCAAATCCAACATATCAATGTAAGTGTCACTTAAACCACCTGTAATATCATTCTTTCATCAGTAAGCACAAGTGTAATAGGCTGATTATGACAGTAAAGCAGTAGCAAAATTGGGATTAAGAGCATAATCAGTGCAATGATATAAGGTATTTGCAATTATCCAACTTTGAGGTTCTTATCTTCTAGCAAGTAGATCAATCTTTTATGTCTGTCATGTATCCAAACACAGTATTAAATGCTTATAACAGTCCTATAATATGCATGTAACATTCCTTGTTTCAATATGCAAACAAAAGGAGTCTTAAAGAAATGTTTAGACATCCTTTATTATGGTTTCTGATAGCTGGTTTTAGAGACTGCAATTAGGAGAGAGGGTCTGTAATTTATTTCAGCCGTTAGAGGAGGTCACACCAAGGCAGCCAAAAGGATGCTACAGCCACGAAAGGGTTGTCTTGTGGCAAGCTGGGCCTAGGACAGGCCCTAAAGAGTAAGGCTAAGGCCCTTTTAAGGCAGGCTGAGGTATTTAGGAGTGGGCCGAGGGTAGGTCTAGGGTAGAAAAGGGTAGTTTTGACAGTCTGTAAAAAATTACAGACTGATTTTTTTGAATAGTGAGCAATGAAAGTGGGCCTGAGGGTAGGAGAGACCTCTAGGGATGACGTTTTAGAGTTTTTAGGGGTATTTAGGGCAGGCCAAGTTTTTAGGAGAGATGACTGAAATTATAGGGAGGCCCAAAATAATTTTTTTTCTTTTTTTCAATTTTATTAGGTTTTTAGGGTTTTTATGATATAAATTGCAGCCCTAAAAACTCACCCTAATCTACCATGAAAATGCAATATAAACACATGCAAATGCAAGAGATTTGAAGGGAAATTGTATGAGAATAAATCCAAGATGGGTTTTAAGGTTTTACCCTAACCCCAGGACATCAAGGAAGGTGACCAGCCTTCCTCTTGACAGATATTTTCTAAGTTTGGCTAAACTAGGGCTTTCCCTAACAATCTCAAGAGCTGGTTGGAGAAAGACTATCTAGGGAAAAACTCAGAGATCTAAAGCCCAAGCTTCAAAGGACCCCTTCTAGAGGACGTCCTTCACAATACCAAGGTGACAAAATGCTAATAAGTGACCTAATTTAGACAATATGCAGCATTAATGGCTACCATTCAATCCATAAAGAAGCATCATTCATCAACTTTTAACAAAGCGAAATCAAGAAAAGGACCTTAGATACCTTCTTGTTCATGTGTTAAGCAAACAATTCTATAGCATCACCTTAGCAAAGAGCATGAACCAAAAAACCTTCAAGATATTTGCCTTCAAACAAGAAAACGATAGTCTCCTCAAGAGGTGCGCATCACCCCAAGAGCCCTAAGAAGGATAAAAAAGTAACATAATGTTTTATCCCACTTGTTTTATGTTCAAATGAAGTGAGGAGAGGCTTATTTATAGCCTTCTCACACTCACTTTACCAATATATCGAGGCTGACATGCCTTTAAAATGTCAACTTAAAATTATAACAAAAATAATGTAAAATAATCCAATCTATGGGTAACTTAGGGCATTTTCTCCAGAGTTTACCTCAAAATGACTAAAATAGCTCAAAATGAGCAAAACACTCAGAGCTGAAGGCTGGAGTGGATAGGGGGCAGGGCGTCATGCCCCATCTAACCCCAAGAATGTTGATAATCCCTTAACGCCCTCCCCAATTTAGCAGTACGACTCGATGAAGGAGATGATGCCATCATCTGAAAAGGCCCAAAGAGGAGGGGCGCCATGTTGAAAGGGGGCCATGATGGTTGGTTGAGGTGACCAAGAAGGGAGGCAAAAGCCTCAAAGTTGAAACAATGTCACCAGGGTAGTAAATAAACGAGGGGTTTATGTGACCCAGCGACTTGCCCCTAGGAGCCCCGGACACCAACCCCAGGGTTAAAGAACCCAACAAAGGGCACTCAACAGTGCCATTAATCCATAGTACTCCTAAAGGAAGGACCGAAGAGTCCAACCATGATCATCCCTCAAAAGTGTTGGCAACATCCATGTCTTGGCCTTGAAAAAAATGACCCCCTCTCTTGGACAATCAACTGAAGGTGCGTTGGTATAGGTACAACGTAACATTGGCTCCAACTGCGGGACAAGTGTTCTTCTCAAGAGTGCTTGAGAACCTGTGAATCTTTTGGTACCTGTAGACCTATACACACATCAAATACCCAAGGAGATCAACAACATCATGAGGCAAACACTTTTGCCTGCCTTGCTCTGAATAAACAATTGACTAACATATGCAAGCATGAAAGAACAACAAATGCAATGCAACAGTATATGCCTAACTCAAATGAAACTAAACCTACCTACGCTAAACATAACAACCATAATGGGTTAAGTGTGATCATGCCGCCAATGTAACTAGCAGAGTAGGCAATCCATGCCTGATCTTTTACCTTTGTCTTTAGATACAATCCATGATAAAACCTCATCAACGACAAACCAAGTACATACTAAGATCTTCCTCTGGATAAGGATGAAAATCAGATGATTGCAGGGGCCTGGAAGCCTCGATATTGCTGCCATGGAGAAGGATTACTTTGACAAGCTTCATTTATTAATGCTTCTATTGGACTTATGTATGGGTGTTATGTCCTCTTTTAATTAAATCACCTAGAGACACGCGTTAACCTATTTTATTCCCATAGGTTCGAGCAGGTATTAAAAAAAAGGGAATAATTGAGGACTAATATCACTAGGAGCATAAGGGAACATCACTTCAGTGTTATTAGATCATCAGTAGATTACAGAAGGTCATTGGAGCAGATGTCAACAAGCATGCATAGCATGCGGGCCTTATTTCACCTTGCATGTGTCAATGAGCAATTAGGTTTGCATCTAAGTCCCCTAACACAGGGACACAGGATACGAAGGACACGGGGATTCAAGTGTCTGACACGGACACGTTGACCCCCGGAATCAAGACACGTAGGACAAGACACATAGGACACGTTATATATATATATATTTAAAAAAAATTATATATATTAAAATTATAGACATATAGATCCAATTTTTACAAATATTCTATATAAATTAGAATGAATGCACATTTAGCATTAGTATTACACATTTACAAATTAAATGTAATATCCCAAATCCAGATATTTTCTATTTCTAAGCAAATATGTTGATACGACTGGGCATGCAAACTGCCATGCAAAAATCCCTATTTTATAGCAAAAATTAGGGTTAGGGTTTGTGGGACAGAATGAACACTTACCACTGATAAGCCGGCTAGACTGCTCCTGAGAGAGTATGCAAGCACCGAGAACTGGATCGGAGATGGGCAGATCTCTTCTGCTTCTGGTGAACCCCCAGCCGCAAGAACCCCAGTCAAAAAAGGGTGACGCTTTCAGTGAAGGAGGTGTCCGATGATGCTACCGATTTGCAGGACTAATAGCCTTCCTGTGCCGGAGAGAATGCTTGGTACATGCGGGATTTCTGAGATCTCTAGGCAGGATAGCGACTTGATCCAGAGAGACAGCTGCTCACGCCCCCTGGATCCCGAAATTGCTGATAACTGCTCCGGATGAGCACGGACGGATCTAATAATCATCGGGTACCGGAGTATGATGCTGATGATGAGAATGGTGTCTGAGTTTCGGAGTAAAGTTGAGATCTGAAGGCCCAGCAACTGATTAGGGCTTTCTGGCTGAAACCCCCCCCCCTACGGTTGCACACGTGTCCCTGCAACGATCTATACCATATACTGGATAACTTATGAATGAATGTAAGAACAAATGGTGAACCTGTATGGCTTACCCTGAATGAGACTAAGACAGATGTTTCACTGCCGAAATCCTGTTAGCTGAAGACTCTGTCTCCAACCCCAACTGCTGTGCGGCATGCTGTGCTGCTATCCAAGAGCTCCCAAAATAATAATAATCAAAAGTGAAGTCTCCTTTCGCTTTATCCCTCTTTTATAACTTTCAACTGCGAAAACCCTAATCTTTGACCTAATTAGGTCACTTTATCTTTTAATTTGCAGTTGACTTGCATGCATGCGGATGGAGACTTAAAGAGTGCATGCATCATTAAATAATGCTTGGATGGCATGCACGGAGGTGGCCTTTGGCCCCGGTGGCCCTTCTTGACCTAATGATGATGCCCTAGATCTTCTATGGATGGCATCAGTCCTCAGTTGATTCCCTAGTTGTCAGTAACCGCTCGAACCCACAGGAATCACATAGGTTAGCGGTTTTGGGCCTCAAGGCCTAATCGGAAGAGGACATTACAGTCCTCCCCACTTGAGATTGCTTGTCCTACAGCAACTTCAAACTGGGATGCTGCAATACCTGTTCACCTTCCCAGGTGGCATCCTCTGGCGGTAGTTCTTTCCATTGAACCAAGTATTCTCTGATTACTTTGTTCCTGAGCTTCCTCTCTCTAGTCTGTATGATCCGTTCGGGAATCAGTGTTAGCAGTCCTTCATCATCTAAAGGAGGCAATTCGGTAGATGGAGCAATGTGTTGCCCAAGGGTCTTTTTCAGATTAGATACATGGAACACATTGTGAATTTTGCTTCCCTGTGGAAGTTCTAGTTCGTATGCCACCTCTCCCACCTTCTTGATTATTCTGTATGGTCCATAGAAGCGGGGTTTTAACTTCTCTGCTCCTTTCTTCGTAAGTGAGGACTATCTGTAAGGCTGGAGCCTTAAGTATACTAAACCCCTTACCTCAAAGCTCCGCTCAATCCTGTGTTTGTCGGCATACAATTTCTGTTGATTCTGGGCTGTTTGTAAATTCTCCTTCAATATTTTCAGAATGTCCTGACTGTCCTGTATCCAATCCTTAGCCTTAGGAGCCCTACTATTTCCAAATGCCAAATCTACATAGTCCAAGGCCTCATAACCATATAATGCCTTAAAAGGAGTCATCCTAATAGACATGTGATAGGTAGTATTGTAGCAATACTCTCCTAGGTGTAGCCATTTGATCCAGGTTCGCTGCTGCCCTGCTACATAGTTCCTTAAATATCCTTCGATCCACTTGTTGACTATTTCCGTTTGCCCGTCACTCTGGGGATGATAACTCGTACTAGTAGCCAGTTCGGTCCCCACCAATCTGAACAGTTCCTGCCAGAAGGCACCCGTGAATCTGCTATCCCGATCACTGACAATGGTCTTAGGTAACCCGTGTAACCTGAAGACCTCCCTGAAGAATAACTCAGCCACTTGAGCTGCCGAGTAGTCTGATGATATCGAGAAGAAATGTGCAAACTTGGTCAGTCTGTCAACTACTACATATAAACAATCTCACCCTTGGACCTTGGGCAAGCCTGAAATAAAGTTCATGGAGATGCTTTCCCACTTCTGCTCTGGAATCGGTAGTGGTTGGAGTAACCCTGCTGGATGGCTGTTCTCAATCTTGTTCTGCTGACAGATGCTACATTCCCGGACATGCTGCATAATTTCCCCCTTGAGGCCCTTCCATGAAAACCTCTCTCTGATCTGCCTGTAGGTCTTTAAGAAACCTTGATGCCCCGATAAAGGAGAATCATGGGCTGCCTGAATGATCTTTTTCCTCAATGTGGATTCTGGAATGAGGTATATCCTGTTTTTGTAATAGATGATGTCATCCACAATCCTGTACCTGTCATCCTGAATTTGCCCGTCCAATAATTCGCAAGCGAATTTATTTTTGGAGTATTCCACTAAGAGAAGTGCCCTCCAATCCGTGGATATACTACTAAGAGATAATGGGGCTGGACGCCTGGATAATGCATCAGCTACTACATTATTCTTACCTTTTACATACTCGATCTCGAAATCGTAGGCTTGTACTTTGCTTACCCATTTCTGCTATCGCTCATTCAGTTCCTTCTGCTCCAGGAAATACTTGAGGTTGTTATGATCGGTTTTGATTTTGAACTTACTGCCCACCAGGTACTGTCTGAATTTTGTGAGAGCATGCAAGATGGCTAGCATCTCTTTGTCATATATGGAGTAATGGCGCTCGTAGTTCTTCAGTTTACGGCTCTCAAATGCAATAGGGTGATGATTCTGCATCAACACTGCTCCTAACCCTTCCCTTGAGGCATCACATTCTACTACAAAGGGTTGTGAGAAGTCTGGTAATGCTAGAATTGGACAAGAACTCATAATAACCTTCATCTCCTCGAAACTTTTCTGTGGTAAGTCTGTCCAAGTGAACGCTCCTTTCTTGGTGAGATCTGTGAGGGGTGCTGCAAATTGGGAGAATCCCTTAACGTACTGTCGGTAATAAGTGCACAGACCTAAGAAACCTCTCAATTCTGTAACTGTTTTTGGCGCGGGCCAGTCTCTGATAGCTCGGATTTTCTCCATATCAACCTGTACTCCTTCTGCATTGATTATGTGTCTTAAATACAACATTTCCTTTATGCCAAACTCACACTTGGACATTTTCGCATAAGCGAATGTTCTTCTAAAATACTCAATGCTTCGTCCAGGTGTTTCAGATGCTCTTCCCATGTTTTGTTGTAAATCAGGATGTCATCAAAGAATACGAGCAAAAACTTACGTAGCTGTGCTCTGAAGGTGTGGTTCATGCATGACTGAAAAGTGGCCGGAGCATTGGTAAGTCCAAAGGGCATGACCAAAAACTCATAGTGACCATAGTGATAGCGAAAAGCTGTTTTGGAGATGTCTTGGTCCCTTACCCTGATCTGATGGTATCCCAAGCGAAGATCGATCTTGGAGAAGTATTGAGCTCCCCGAAACTCATTCATGAGTTCGTCAATTCTGGGAATGGGATACCTGTTCTTAATGGTCTTTTTGTTGAGTGCTCGATAATCGATGCACATTCGCAGTGCACCATCCTTCTTTTTGACCAGTACTACTGAGGATGCAAAGGGGCTAGAACTGGGCCGAATATATCCAAGCTCCAGTAATTCTTTGATTGTTTTCTCAATCTCATCCTTGTACCTTTTGGGATGCCTGTAAGGAGTGGTGATGACTGCTTGTGTCCCCTCCTCTAGCTCGATGATGTGTTCAAAACCTCGGTTTGGTGGTCTACCTAATGGAAGGTCTCGAAAAACCTTTTCATGTTTCTGTAGCAAGGTTTGAATGCCACTTGGGTGTTGTGTGCTGGTCTCTGGGGGTTTCCTGAAGGTGACCAAACATTCTGCAGCGCATTCTATATCATCCTGTCGAAGTATTGCCTCCATCCTCTGTGACGAGACCGGTTTTGGGGGATAAGTGTTCATGCCCCACAAAACTACCCGTTTGCCGTCTGGCCCCTGGAACTCCATTTCCATTGCCCTGTAGTCTGTAGTGTATTTCCCTATAGAATAAAGCCACTGAACACCCAATACCACATGAGTATCAGCTACATCCACTACATAGAAAGAGTCTGTCATCTGATAGTTACCGAAGGCGACATTCAATTTTGGGATCCAGTAGTTGCACTCCATGCTGGAGTTCCCGGCTACTGCTATAGTGAATCCTTCGAACTTTTCGGTCTGAATACCTCTCTTGGCTACCCAAGCGGAGTCAATGAAATTGTGGGTGGCTCCCCCATCAATCAATACTCCTACTTTGTGACCCTGTACTACTTCCTTGACCCTGAGAGTATGGAATCTTGGTACTCCAGATAATGTAGCAATGACCCCCTCTGGTGTATCACCTTGGTGTGATTCCTCCTCAGCTGCCCGTAGTTCTTCTGTGGCTTCCTGCTCATAGTCGTCCTCATCACTGTTTGAATATACCTCAATGTAGTGAGCCTTCGCCTTCCCTGCACACTTGTGTCCTGGTACCCATGGTTCTTGATAGGTGAAGCATAGTTTCTTCCTTCTCAGATCTTTCCTAGTGTCCTCGTCTAACCAGGTTTTCTTGGGCACATCCTGCTGGAAAGGTTTCCTGTCCTTGTCCCTAACAGGAAAATTGGTTTTCAGTGGGAATTTTTTTTTGGGGACTGAATCCTGAAGATCTCTTGCTCTGCTAATGGCATCCTGCAGAGTGAGGGGTTTGTAGGCTTTCACCCATCCCCGTAGTGGCTCTGTGAGGGCCTTAGTGAATAACATAGTCAATCTGCTCTTTGACACGTCTGTTACGATAACGGCTATCCTCTGAAATTCTGAAATGAAAGCTTCTGCACTATCGGTCTGTTTGAGTTGAGCCAACTCCCTGAAATGTATCTCTGGATCTTTTCTGTCAAACCTCTCTATGAGCTTTTGAGTGAACTCACCGTAGGAATGTATGGTGTTGGGACCCAATGTCATCACCAATCTGTGGTACCACCACTCGTGAGCCTCTCCGTCCAGGTGAAGTGTAGCCAATTTAATGGCGTCTGTCTCTGTCATGGGGTTGAGTTGGAAATAGGTATCCAACTTTTGAACCCATATCCTCGCTGATCCTCCGCGAGTCCCATCAAAGTTTGGGATGGTCAACCTGCCCAAGGTCTTCTGCAGCTCATAGTTGTGATTGAAACCCTTGTTGAAATTCCTGGGCCTGTTTCTACTCTTCATGTTGCAGAAATCTGAAAAAGACATGGCAGCATGAGATTCATCCCCTAAGTCTCTATACTCCTGTAAATAAGCCCCAAAAGGCTCGCTAGGTTCTACCTGCATGACCGGGCCCCCTACTGTATCTGCCAAGAAGTGAGGCATGGTAGGCCTAATAGAAGGTCTGCTGTATATGTGCGGAGTATTTTGAATGTTATTGTACGCTATCTTTCCACTGCTGCTTGTAGATCCCCGATCTACTGGTGAGGAAGGTGTACTGTTGATCCCTGTTTCCGGTTTCGCTGATAATCTATTGATTGCATTGAGTACATCTTTTTGTCCTTTGGCTAAGTCTTGCAATGCAGAGACCAAGCTGCGAAACTCCATCCGATCCTCCTCTTCTCCCATTCATTTTCCCCTATCCGAGTGTATACCTGTTTGCTTCATATCTAAATTGGTATCTTCTAGTTGGATATCCTCAAACTCCCCTATGTATCTACTTTTTCTCCTCCTATAGGTTACAAAAGGGTCTCCTCCTGTATTCATCTACGTTTCATTTCTTAAGCCCACAGCTGGCCAAGAAGATAGCTCTGATACCACTGTAATATCCCAAATCCCGATATTTTCTGTTTCTGAGCAAATATGCTGATACGACTAGGCATGCAAACTGCCATGCAAAAATCCCTATTTTATAACAAAAATTAGGGTTAGGGTTTGTGGGACAGAATGAACATTTACCACTGATAAGCCAGCTAGACTGCTCCTGAGAGAGTATGCAAGCACCGAGAACTGGATCGGAGATGGGCAGATCTGTTCTGCTTCTGGTGAACCCCCAGCAGCAAGAACCCCAGTCAGAAAAGGGTGACGCTTTCAGTGAAGGAGGTGTTCGATGATGCTGCCGATTTGCAGGACTGATAGCCTTCCCGTGCCGGAGAGAATGCCTGGTACATGCGGGATTTCTGAGATCTCTAGGCAGGATAGCGACTTGCTCCAGAGAGACAGCTGCTCACGCCCCCTGGATCCCGAAATTGCTGATAACTGCTCCGGATGAGCACGGATGGATCTGATAATCACCGGGTACCGGAGTATGATGCTAATGATGAGAATGGTGCCTGAGTTTCAGAGTAAAGCTGAGATCTGAAGGCCCAACAACTAATTAGGTCTTTCTGGCTGAAAACCCCCCCTTACGGTTGCACACGTGTCCCTGCAATGATCTATACCATATACTAGATAACTTATGAATGAATGTAAGAACAAATGGTGAACCTGTATGGCTTACCCTGAATGAGTCTAGGACAGATGTTTCACTGCCGAAATCCCGTTAGCTGAAGACTCCGTCTGCAACCCCAACTGCTGTGCGGCACGCTGTGCTGCTATCCAGGAGCTCCCAAAATAATAATAATCAAAAGTGAAGTCTCCTTTCGCTTTATCCCTCTTTTATAACTTTCAACTGCGAAAACCCTAATCTTTGACCTAATTAGGTCACTTTATCTTTTAATTTGCAGTTGACTTGCATGTATGCGGATGGAGACTTAAAGAGTGCATGCATCATTAAATAATGCTTAGATGGCATGCACGGAGGTGGCGTTTGGCCCCGGTGGCCCTTCTTGACCTAATGATGATGCCCTAGATCTTCTATGGATGGCATCAGTCCTCAGCGGATTCCCTAGCTGTCAGTAACCACTCGAACCCACAGGAATCACATAGGTTAGCGGTTTTGGGCCTCAAGGCCTAATCGGAAGAGGACATTACATTAAATCAGTAATCACAATGAGATTATGAGACACATAAATATCATAGTCATAGATCAAGATGTCAATACTCAGGAGTCAAAACCATATTTCTCATTAACTCATGAAAATCAAAATGTATAATGTATTACATATATGTCGGAATGCCATTGGCAATAGTAAATACAAAAAGGTGTAGAATCTAGATCAAAATGGAAGAATGAAGAGTCTCATGATCTCATCTATCAATAGTCCTCGTCCTCCTCCATGCTTGAATCAACAAACTCATCACTGCTCTCCTCCTCCTCCTCAGCCATCTGAGGATCAATATCTGCTGGTGTGGAGGATGACCCCTCTAAATGATCACTATCATCAAATGTCACCGGCTCTAGCACTGGATCATTAAGATCCAGGTTGGCTAATGCCAACTTAGTACTGTTGTCCCAACCCATATCATCAGGAAAGACATCCCGCATCTTTGTCTTTCCCTTCGCCCACTCCTCCCTCTTCCTGTAAATAAGACGAAGGTTGGTGTGCACATACACCATCGTCTCTACTTTGGACTGCTCAAGCCTGCTCTTCTTCAAACTGTACAGGTTTCCATATGTGCTCCAATTCCTCTCACATCTAGAGGATGATGTAACTTGAGAGATGATCCTCAAGGCTAGCTTCTGTAGAATAGGGCATGTTGCCCCATGAGTTGCCCACCAATTATAGGGATTCTTAACTCCCCTGTCTCCAACCACATCACAGGGTCCAAATCTCCTAGTAGCAGTGGAAAACTCTACAAAGCCTGCCTCCACCTCATCAAGTAAGTCTCTATCCTGAAATAGCCGCCTAAATGCTATCTTCCTCCACTGTGAAATCTCTCCATCCATGTGAGGAGGGACTCTGTGTGTGTAATGTCCTCTTCTGCTTAGGCATTGAGGACCAACCCGCTAACCTATGTGACTCCTGTGGGTTTGAGCGGGTACTGACAGTTAGGGAATCAACTGAAGACTGATGCCATCTATAGAAAATCTAGGGCATCAATATTATATCACGATTGGGTCGAAGAGGGCCACCGAAGCCAAAGGCCACTGGCATGCATGACATCTGAGCATTATTTAATGATGCATGCACCCGATTAAGTCTCCATGCGCATACATGCAAGTCAACTGCAAATTAGAAGTTAAAGTGAGCTAATTAGGTCAAAAGTTAGGGTTTTCGCAGATGAAAGTTATAAAAGAAAGATAAAGTGAATGGAGACTTTACTTTTGATTATTATATGATTTTGGAGCTCTTGAGCAGCAGCACAACGTGCGGCCACAACAGTTGGGGTTGAAAACGACGTCTTTAGCTAACGGGGTTTCGGCAGTGAGATATCTGCCCTAGTCTCATCCAGGGTAAACCATCCAGGTTCACCATCCGCTCTTCAATTTATTCATTCCTTTACTGTTATCCAGTATCCATCAGAGATTGTTTGCAGGGGCACGTGTGCAGCCCCGTAAGTGGGTTTTTAGCTGGAAAACCCCAAATCATTCGCTGGGTCCTCAGATCTCAGTTTACCTTCAGAACCCATGCACCATTCCCATCATCGGTATCATACTCCAGTACCCGGTGATTATCAGATCCGGTCTTGCTCATCCGGAACAGTTATTAGCAATTTCGGGATCAAGGGGGCGTGAGCAGCTAAACCTCTAGATCAATTCGCTAGCCTGCCTAGACACCTCAGAACTTCTGCATGTGTCAGGAATCCTCTCCAGCACGGGAAGACTACCACTCCTGCAAATTCTCAGCTTCAACGGACACCTCCTTCACTGAAAATGTCACCCTTACTTGATTTTGGGTTCGCGCTGTTGGGGTATCACTAGAGGTAGAAGGTACCAGTTCATCTCCAAATCGGCTCTTGATGCGTGCATATTCTCTCAGGAGCATTTCAGCCAGCTTATTAGTGGTAAGTGTTACATTCTATCCTGCAAACCCTAACCCTAATTTCAGCTATAAAATAGGGAATTTTTGCATGGCAGTTTGCATGCCTGACTATTTCAGTAACTTTGCATAGAAATAGAAAATATCAGTATTTGGGATATTACAGTGGTATCAGAACTATCTTCTTGGCCAGCTGTGGGCTTAAGAGATGAAAAGTAGATGAATATAGAAGAGGACACTTTTGTTACCCTATAGGAAAAGGAGTAGGTACACTGAGGATTTTGAGGATATCCAACTAGAAGATACCAACTCAGACATGGACCCAACAGGAATGCACTCTGACAGGGGAAAAGGAAGGGAGAAGATGAGGACAGTTAGGAGTTTCACAACGTAGTATCTGCATTGCAAGACTTAGCCAAATGGCAAAAAGATGTACTTAATGCAATCAACAGATTATCGGCGAAACCATAACCAGGTAATAGTAGTACACCTCCTTCACCGGTAGATAGAGGGTCTACAAGTAGCAGTGGGAAGGTTGCATATATACAGAATACACCCCACATATATACTAGACCTTCCAACAGGCCTACTATGCCTCACTTCTTGGCAGATGCAGTAGGAGGTCCAGTCATGTAGGTAGAACCTAGTGAACCCTTTGGGGCTTATTTGCAGGAATATAGAGACTTAGGGGATGAGTTTCATACAGCCATGTCTTTTTCGGATTTTTGCAACATGAAGAGTAGGAACAGGCCCAGGAATTTCAACAAGGGATTCAATCATAACTATGAGTTGCAGAAAACCTTGGGCAGGTTGACCATCCCAAACTTTGATGGGGCTTGTGGAGGTTCAGCGAGGATATGGGTTCAAAAGTTGGATACCTATTTCCAACTCAATCCCATGATAGAGACAGATGCCATTAAATTGGCTACACTCCACCTAGACGAAGAGGCTCATGAGTGGTGGTACCACGGATTAGTGACATTGGGTCACAACACCATTTACTCCTATGGTGAGTTCACTGAGAAACTCATGGAGAGGTTCGACAGGAAGGATCCAGAGATATATTTCAGAGAGTTGGCTCAACTCAAACAGACAGGTAGCGCATAGGCCTTCATCTCAGAATTCTAGAGGATAGCAGTCATGGTAACAGATGTGTCAGAGAGCAGGTTGACGATGTTGTTCACTGAGGCCCTAACAGAGCCACTGCAGGGATGGGTGAAAGCCTACAAACCCCCCACTCTACAGGATGCCATTAGCAGAGCCAGAGATCTCCAGGATTCAGTTCCGAAGAATAGGTTCCCTCTCAAAACCAACTTTCCAGTTAGGGACAAGGACAAGAAACCTTTCCAGCATGATTTTCCCAAGAAAACATGGTTAGACGAGGACACTAGGAAATATTTGAGGCGAAAGAAATTATGTTTTACTTGTTAGGAACCATGGGTGCCAGGACACAGGTGTGCAGGAAAGGCAAAGGCTCACTACATCGAAGTGTATTCGGACAGTGACGGGGAGGACTATGAGCAGGATGCGATGGAAGAACTATGGGCAGCAGAGGAAGAATCACTCCAGGGTGATACACCAGAGGGAGTCATTGCTACGTTATCTGGAGTACTGAGATTCCATACTCTCAGGGTTAGAGGAGTAGTACAGGGCCACAGAGTGGGAGTATTGATTGATGGGGGAGCAACCCACAATTTCATTGACTCCGCTTGGGTAGCCAAGAGGGGTATTCAGACAGAGAAGTTTGAGGGATTTATTGTAGCAGTAGTCGAGAACTCCAGCGTGGAGTGCAACTATTGGATTCCAAAATTGAATGTCACAAGCAATGCCATTCCTGAGCCATTCCTGACTGTAGAACTTGGGGTTCAAGGAGTGGGCCAAGCAATGCAAAGGTGTGCAATTCTTATCCCACCTGGAGATAAGAATATCCTGAAAGGTGGAACATTAGTTCTATGCAGATGTCTCATACTCGAGACACTCATTCTCCATAACAATTGTCCTCATGGACTCAATCATGGAATTCCACTCCTCATAAACATCTTGCTAGGATGGGTTAGTCTGTGTTTGCAAAGTGCAACAAAGAAATGAGTGGCTCCATGATCTTAATGGTAAGATCCACCCTCTCCCACCAAACATCATCTAATATTGTGTGCCCTTCACCTTTTTTGAAGCACTTTGATCCATCTTTTTCTAGAAAGACCAATACTCTGAAATCACCATGGACCCAAGAGTGGTTTTGACCTCCCTCAACCTCTCGAGCACGATGAATGAGGAAGCAAACCGAGTATTTGCAATCTTCAACAATGAAAGATGTGTGTACTCTTTGTAGATGGTGAGGGCATTTGTGTGGTTTTGTACAAAGTTACGGATATGGCGTGCATCCTCAATAATGTTGCCATTCGATGTCACATCTGAAGCAATGGATGTGTTTAGTTCAAGGAATGGACAATGCAAGGTGTCCCAAAAACCTGGAAGAGCAAAAAAAAAGTATAAATGACCCTACAACACTAACAAGTTAACAACTCAAATCATTAAAATGACCTTTCCCCTAGATAAACTTTGTGATAAGTTCAAAATTCAAACAATGAAAAAATTAACAATGAAAGGTGTCCAAAATGAAAATACCTGTGGATATTTAGTTTCCACAATCATGCCAGCGGCCTTGCAAATAGGTGCATTGTCCGTGATGATTTGTACACAAGAATCAACACCTACTTCTTTAATGATTTTGATGAATAACTCACCCATAAAATGTGCATCCTTGTATTTCCCAAGAACATCCATCGCTTTCAAGAACACCGGTCCATTTTGGGAAGATACCATGAAATTGATAAGTGGATGGCGTGTTGGATCCGTCCATCCATCGGAAAGAATACTCAGTCCAGATGAGGGCCATGTTGCTCTAATTGGCTTAAGAATTTTGTCCACCTCCTTCCTTGCCTTAACCAACGATGTGGTTCTAAGCTTCTGCGAATTAGGAGGCACATAACCAGATGGAGCTCGTTCATTGATACTTCGACACATCTCAAAAGATAATGGTGACCGTGCAACATTGAATGAGATGAAGTTGAGGTAGAAAAAGAATGCAATGGTGAGGTCCACCTCTTCTCGTGCCTCTTGTTGGAAAATCTTGTCCATTGGACCACTTGAAGATGGCCTATTTCTTGCTGGATGTGTATCACCTCTGCTAGGTGGAAATGGAGGCCGAATGGTAGAGGGTTTCCTTATGAATGAAAGAGGATCCTCATCCTTTTTCTTGCTTGCTGCTGCTACATTGCCTAAGCCTTCTTGATCCTCCTTTCCCATTTCTTTCCTTTGGGTAACACTCACACCTTTACATGAAGAAATCCCACAAGAAGGAAGGCTCGACAAATGGCCTTTAACTCGATAATATGTGCTCTTAAAATCATTCTTGAAAAAATTGCAAGTCCAAGACACATTGCCTCCCCCACCTAGCTTTGCCCCAGGCCCTTCTTTCCTAGTCACATACCTCCACAAAGGGTATTTTTTCTCTTGAGCTTGTTGTCTTGCTAAAACAGGGTTCAATGGAGCATGAGCTCCACTATTAGCAGATGGAGCACTAACAAGAGGGAGTAGAAGAGCTTGTGTTTGGAGGAATAGGAGGGGAGACAATAGATGGGGCATTTCTCCCTTTCCTTTGCCCTTTAGCTCCTGCCCTAGCCGGATGAGACATTGTTCTTCTTGTTTGATGGTTGAGCTTGCAATCCACCCAACCAAATCCACCTTCAATGGACTTTAGCACCCTTCCAAAGCCTTCAAATCCTCTTCACCTGCAAAAAAAAACCTCTTTGAGCTCTCTCACTAGGGAATGACAAAATAATAGTGAGAAAAATGGTTTTAAGAAGGCTCCGCACGTCTTTCTTGGTAGTTGCGTGTCCTGTTTTCGGGACACGCATTAACACTTCCAGGACACGCGTGTCGGAACACGGGACACGCTGCAAAGGCGTGTCAGACACGCTCTATTAGCGTGTCTGTGTCCGACACGCGGACACGGGACACGCGACCCAATATGAGCGTGTCCGGTTTCTTAGGTTTGCATGCATGCAAAAGTAAAGTCATGCAAACCCTAAACGCTATATAAGAGGTGTTACCACCTAAGTGGTACTTGGTGGTTTTTTCAAGTGAGCTGACGAAGTGGAATAAGTATACTTGCTCATTCTTCAGGGCTTAGAAGTCTGCCAGGCTTTTTCTGGGAGTCTTTTCGAAATTTTTGTAACACGTGTTCATATCTCCTTGGGGAAATTGTAAAAAATGTGCTGGCATGGTCAATTTTAATAAAAGACTCGGCGTCCCAGAGTGTTTTTTCCCTTTGTTATTATTGGTTGTTGAACAAACGACTAATAATTTTTGAGTTTTTCACTCACACCTCCAAAGTTGGAGTAGTTGTCTTCGTGGTTAGGCCTTAGGAGGTTATTAGAGCCTTCATGCCAATGTTTTTCAACATGCTAGGCATTCGAATTGAGTCGTATGGACATGTGCTAGGTCCCCCTAGAGTTTCGTCTGATTTCGAGAAAATAAAATTTTCCCGCAAAATTAGGCCATTTTTAATGGTTTAATTAAAAAATTTCAAAATGTAATAAAAGTCAAGCGCAGAGTCCGTTTTTGGCATGGGGATGCTCGTTTTCACACTTAGAGCGTCCTCTTTACCCTAGGGCCCACTTTACCCTAGGGCCCACTTTTCATATCATTTGGGCGGCCGAAACACCCCGTGGAGCATTATTCAGCTAACAGAGCATCAAAGTCTCAATTTAATGCTAATGGTGCATCATTTTGGCACCATAGTCAAAGGTTGAAAGGGTAACAAATTAAAATATTAAAGTGGAGAAATTACATGGCATGGGTCCCCCATGCCATGCAACTTTCTTTAGGCTTATAAGCACTTCAAACTTTGGTTAGAAACTTGTTAGCATGGAGTGTGTTATACCCTCTTCACGTCATATTAAAGCTCGCGTGAGGTAGGAGCGAGTGGGTGGACCCCTCTCCAAATTGTTGTTTTAATAAAAAATCAAACTTTGGTTTGAATTTAACTTTATTCATTTGATGACTAGCGAATCTCTTGGATGACATCACCAAGACTTCATGTTAACCTCTTGAGCTCGCGCATGAGGGAGATGACGCCAAGCTAGCGAGTTGTTTGGTTGGTGGTTGATGTTTTGTGTGTTGGCAGTTAATGGAGAGTTGGGTGACTTAGGTGTGAGAGGTGTCATTCACCTCTTCAGTTCCTTTTCACTTCAACTCAGTTTGACTCAGTTCAACTTAGATACACTCAGATACACTCTGGGTTTATCTTCAGTGTTGGTGGTGACCCCTAGGGGCCTGCTCTGGCTATAAATAAAGTCTACGCCTCTCTCACAAACTAGTGGGGTCTTGATAAGAGAGCGCAAACTATTGTATTTGTCATGCTTTTGCTATTTTGCTGATAATAAAAAGAAGATTTGGAGGCTAATGGCGGTGTGCTTCTTTGTGTGGGCTAAGATTGTCATGTTTTATTGAGGTAAAAGCATGTATTTGTCTAATTTTCTTGCATGATTCTTGGTATAGATCTTGCCTATAAGGGCTTTTTCGAATCAGTATGAATAGAAATTGAAAGTAAGTTTATGTTATCATGTATGATTAGAGGCCAAATATTGCATGTTAATAAGTTTATTTACATGTGTTATTAACTTCTTTTTTGTATATGTTTCAAGATCTCATGGGTATTGCAACTGTTTGGTTGAGTTCCAGGATTTCTAGTGTTGAAGAGGTGTGTATCTAGTTTGACTCCACCGCACTTCAAACAAATACGAAAGACATAGCCCCTCGACATTTCACTACGAAGTTTCCAAGCAAACCCTCCGCGGCAACACATCTTTTTCTCTCCTTTCTCTTATTTAAAATCAATATTCCCATCGGTTTCATAACTTGTTTACTTAGATCTATGCATTAAAATGCAAATCTTTGTTTGAATCTAGTTTTTTCAAGATTTAATAGCTCAGATATAGCAAGTGCTTAAGTTTTCATCTCATTCAAAGTAGATTTGGCATAAGAAATTTTATTTTTTGCAAAGGCATTGTAGGAAAAATCTCTAGCTTGCATAAAACAATTTTTCTTTAAAGTCTAATGATATATCTTGCAATAAAGTGCTAAATATTATTGGCTGCCCAAAAAGCAAGCCAATATCGCAAGGAAAGCTTTCCTTGGTTAATTTTCACATCTTTTTTGTAGTTTAACTTAGAATTTTTTTTATAAGTTTTTGTGTGTTGTCCAAAGACATTTCCAAAGTGTTTTTGGGAACTTTTTACTGAAATTCGCTTGCTGTTTTTTAGCAGGCCCATAAAAAAGGAGAAGGAAACTCTACCCGAAAATACACTTTTTGGCTATTTGGAGCTTCCTAGGGGTTCCCCTTACTTCCAGGTGTCCGTTTCTCGCTTTTTGCAAGCCTTTGGATCCTAGATAACAAGGACCAAAGAGCACTTCTTCTCATATTGTAACCACGATAAATAAAAGATATCTCGAGTAGGCTCTTTCGAGCCCACTCCCCATCCCCCCAGGGGAGATTCATGTCTTTGTCTTTTTTCATTTTTTGCATTTTTCTGCTTTTCTGTAGTTTATTTCTTTTTTGCAGGATAGTATACTTTGATAAATGTTATATCATTCCATATTTTGTTAAATCAAAGTAATACTAATACTTACCCCACGACTTCCTGAGTTACCCGAAAGGGGAAAGAGATGCGTGGTAAGATTAATTAGATGACTTGTCTTTCTTTCTTGCTTATTCAGTTTATTTCACTTTAACAAAATAAAAATTACCCCTCCTTGCTTTCTCGATTGAGGTTCACTTGAACCAAAAGAGACTCTTGGAGGTCATCTTTTCCTTTTTTAACAAACAAACAAGTCATAAAATCCTTAAAATTTACTTAGGCTCCGTTGTGTATGCTCTGCACCGCTGTAGTTCGACCGAACAGTTGGCTGCATCAAATGCAACGTTGGTGACTAGATTAATTAGTTTTCACTTCTCAATTAACCTCCCCGAGCAAAAATCCAACTCCTCGATTTGATCCGTTGCGGTGGCAAAATCCACAAAGGAAGCAGGAACAACTTGGTAGTGACCTCAAGACACCGTTAGGCTACACCCTTGTTGGTGTAGTCTTGAACACGTCTCAGACTCCAACCAACCCACATATTCCTTGCGGGGAGCCACATCAGATAAGGGTTTTAGACATACTCCTCGTACCTTAGAGTATATTTGGAGTTCCCTCCACCCTAAGTTAATTCACTCATCTCCATAATAATCTAAAATTGATCAAGAGCACTTGCTGCACAATTTCTTTCGGCGATACAACAACACTCTTTTATTTTTGGACTCTATTTCCATTGGTTTTACATTATACAATCATCTGTTTTTGTGTGCTTTACATATCATGTGTTAATCTATATGTTGTTGTGTTTTAAATGTTTCTGTTGCAATATCTTGTTCAATTGCTTATTTTTTATTATTATCAAAACTCCTAAAACAACTAAATCATCATCAAACTAAGCCTTAACAGCCTTAGTAACTAATTGGGTCTACCCCCCTTGACTTTGTGAGGAGTTGGCCTAACCGAAGGAGTCAAGAACAAGGTGACAACCTTGACTCGAGACTTCCCCCAAAGGACACACCGAATGACTTGAAGATTTCTGCCATGTCCTCCCCCAGGTTTGTGAAAGGTGGCAACAAGAAGATAAGTAGAACCAAAAAGGTATCAAAGTTCATTATTCACTTTTGAGATTGGTTTCGAGACCTCGACAACAACGAGTTGGGTTGAGGGCTTGAGTCCCCAACCAACAAGTGTTTTCGGCAACGAAACTTATCTGCCCTAATCTCTTTGGGAGATAGAGCATCTAGGTCTATCGTTGCAATTCACAGTTATTCTCTATCATCGGAGCAACAATATATCCAGGCATAAGAATCTACATCTCCAAATTCCAGCAGCATGAAGAGGACGCATTCACTGGGAAACAATTCGCTACATAACCGAAAGTGTTCATTTCTCTTGCATGTCTCTCCCATTTTCATTGGAGGGACCCTATTATCATACCGGGTGATTATCAGGGCATCCTTGGCACATTCCGGAAAGTTACAGGCAAAGTCGTGTGGGAGAGAGGACTCCCCTATTCAGGGAGGATCAATTCGTTAGGGCTCCAAGAGGCCTCAGAAGGGCTGCATGGGTCCATCAAAATAATCAGGATACTCATACTACCCTATCTGGAGAGTTTTGGCATCAGTGTCTTAGTATTGAAGAAGCTGCGAAGGAATTATCATCAAAGAGGGCATCAAATTGAGTAAGCAAAACGTTTCGGGAGTTACAATGGATGCATGGCATGCATGTGTCTTGTATACTGAACAACTATCATAACTATGATATGATTATTGGTATGTCACTACAGTCTCATTGAAGCTTATTTCACATTTTTATCTCAATATTTGTCATATTTTGGGGTTTGAGCATGCAAACAATTTTATATGTCATCCATACCTAAAACCCACAAACATACAAACAATCACCATAACCTATCAATATAAAGGCAAAATATCAGTTTGGGATATTACAGTGGTATCAAAGCATGTTCCTCGCCAACTGTGGGCTTGAACATGAATAGTAAATGAATCCAGAAGACATTGCTTTTGTGACATATAGAAGAAGAAAGGGCAGGTACATAGAGAATCCAGAGTTAGAAGAGATTAGATTGGAAGATAGATTCAGACATGGACACAACATGGATACACTCTGATAGAGGAAAGGGAACAGGGGAAGATGAAGACAGGATGGCATTCCAGAGTCTTGCTAGTGCCTTAAATAACTTGGCCAAGGGACAGAAAGAGATATTACATGCTATAGACAGGTTGGTTATTAAACTAGAGCAGAGTCGGAACAATCTATCAATTTCAGTGGGAGACAGAGGATCCACCAGCAATAGTGGGAGACATGAGTACACTCATATGCAGAACACTCCTCATATATACAATAAGCCTTCCACACCTACCATGCCTCACTTTCTAGAAAATCCCACCGCAGGACTGATTATACCAACATAGTCGGAGGAGCCATTTGGGGCCTATTTAGAAGAGTATAGGGCGCTTGGAGATGACTTTCACTCAGCCATGACCTTCTCAGATTGTTGCAATATGAAAAGCAGGAACATGCCAAGAGGGTTCAATAGAGCATTTAATCAGAACTTTGAGCTATAAAACACACTGGGGAAACTAACTATCCCCAACTTTTATGGG
Organism: Pseudotsuga menziesii; assembly: GCA_001517045.1. Classification (NCBI taxonomy): domain Eukaryota; kingdom Viridiplantae; phylum Streptophyta; class Pinopsida; order Pinales; family Pinaceae; genus Pseudotsuga; species Pseudotsuga menziesii. The sequence goes on from LPNX010058937.1 coordinate 480,574, forward strand.
ACATCCAGTTGTTCAACCATAATTTGGGTACAGAAGTTGGACACCTACTTCCAACTTAACCCCATGACGGAGATAGATGCAATCAAGTTGGTTACTTTACATTTAGACAAGAAGCACAAGAGTGGTGGTACCATGGACTGGTGACATTGGGTCACAACACTATCTCCTCATACAATGGTTTCACACAGAGGCTCATGGAGCACTTTGATAAGGACCCAGAGATTCATTTTAGGGAGCTAGCCCAACTCAAGCAGATAGGCAGTGCAGAGACCTTCATATTCGAGTTCCAGAGAGTTGCAGTTATGATATCTGACATGTCAGAGAGTTGACTTATTATGCTATTTATGGAGGCACAAGTAGAGCCACTCCGTGAATGGGTGAAAGCTTATATGCCAATTACTCTGCAAGATGTTATCAATAGGACTCAAGACCTACAAGATTTTGTGCCCAAGAACAAGCCTCCACAAAAGCCTACCAATCCGTCGAAAAACAAGGAAAAGACGGTTCCACAGAAGGAATGGCTGAACGAGGTCACACGACGAGATTTGAGAAGAAAGAACTTTTGTTTCAATTGCAAAGAACCTTCGGTACTCGACCATAGATTTATTGGTAAAGGAAAGGTACACCTCATCGAAGTACTTTCAGATAACAGTGAGGAAGATGAATTGCAGCAAAAACAGGATGGAGAACTACATAGTACAAAATTGGAACAATTGCCACAAAAGCCAGCTTTTGCTACCGTCACAAGAGTCCCCACCTTCCATACTATCAGGATCGGGGGAAGTGTCCAGGGAAAGCGTGCCATTGCTTTGATTGATGGTGGGGCCACCCACAACTTTATAGATGTCTCTTGGGTAGAGAGGAAAAGATTTCCCACTAAAAACTTTGAGGGCTTTATCGTTGTCATGGTTAGCAATCACAAGATGAAATGCACACAAAGGATACCTCAGTTACAGGTACAACTTGGGATTATACATTGGTCGACAACTGTTATTTGGTAGATGTTCCAGACACGAGCATTGTTTTGGGAATACAGTGGTTGTACTCAATTGGGAAATTGAACAAATTACCAAACATTAGAGATGGAGTTCCTGGCACCAGATGGGAAAAGGGTAGTCCTAAGGGGAATGCCCAATGAAGCTTTAGGGAAGTCACAACAAAGGGAATGACCACCATTTTCAGGCATGAGGACAAGACTCGCACAAGAAAATGGCCAACTCCAACACATAAGACTTCAAGGAAGGACCAGTGGTATCAGAAGGGCTTTCTGGGTAGACCTCCAGGCAAAAGTATGATGCGCTCTAGGGAATTCGGGCGAGGAGCCAAATCTAGGATGTTCAATCCTCACAAATACCCAAGAAGATATAAGGAGGGAATACAGAGCATGGGTGAGAAGAAACATAAATTCGAAGAAAAGAAGAGCCACCCAATAGTGGAATAAACTGGTTAATAAAAATGGAAAAGAAGAGACAAGGACAAATCGTTTGGTATATTGGTCAGAGGTTGCTCAAGGACAAGCAATTTTGAGCGGGGACGACTGTAATGTCCTCTTTTAATTAAATCACCTAGAGACACTCGTTAACCTATTTTTTTCCCATAGGTTCGAGTAGGTATTAAAGAAAAGGGAACAAATGAGGACTAATATCACTAGGAGCAAAAATGAACATCACTTTAGTGTTATTAGATCATCAGTAGATTATAGAAGGCCATTGGAGCAGATATCAACAAGCATGCGGAGCATGTGGGCCTTATTTCACCTTGCACGCGTCAATGAGCAATTAGGTTTGCATGCATGCAAAAATAAAGTCATACAAACCCTAAAAGATATATAAGAAGATAAGTCGAACCAAAAAGGCGTCGAAATTTATTATTCATTATTGAGATTGGTTTCGAGAGCTCGACAGCAGCAACGAGTTGGGTTGAGGGCATGAGTCCCCAACCAGCAAGTGTTTTTGGTAGCGAAACTTATTTTCCCTAATCACTTTGGGAGATAGATCATCCAGGTCTATCATTGCAATTCTTAGTTATTCTCTATCATCGAAGCAACGGTATATCCAGGCATAAGAATCTATATCTCCGAATTCCAGCAGAATGAAGAGTACACATTCACTGGGAAACAATTCGCTACATAACTGAAAGTGTTAGTTTCTCTTGCATGTCTCTCCCATTCTCATTGGAGGGATCCTATCATCATACCGAGTGATTACTAAGGCATGCTTGGCACATTCAGGAAAGTTACAGGAAAAGTCGCGTGGGAGAGAGGATGCCCCTATTCAGGGAGGATCAATTCGCTAGGGCTCCAAGAGGCCTCAAAAGGACTGCATTTGTCTATCAAAATAATCAAGATACCCATACTACCCTATCTGGATAGTTTTGGCATCAGTGTCCAAGTATTGAAGAAGTTGTGAAGGGATTATCATCAAAGAAGGACATTTCTCCTTGCATGGGCTTCAAATTGAGCAAACAACACGTTTCTGGAGTTACAGTGGATGCATGGCACACATGTCACTTGTATACTGAACAACTATCACAACTATGATTATTGGTATGTCACTACAATCCCATTGAAGCTTATTTCACATTTTTATCTCAGTATTCGTCATATTCTGGTGTTTGAGCACGTAATCTATTATTGCATGCAAACAATTTTATATGTCATCCATACCTAAAACCCACAAACATACAAACAATCACCATAACCTATTAGTATAAAGGCAAAATATTAGTTTGGGATATTGCAATGGGCCACCTCCATCATACATCGGTATTGAGGAAGAATTTTGCCTGAAATTGGTTATTTGATTTTGAACTTGAGAGGCCATTAATAAAGTTGCACCTTACAAATCGTCATATGTTAGTCGCAACTTGTTCCTGTACCTGTTCAAACATCTTGGACATAGAAGCACATTCTTCATCTTTGCAACATTTATGTTAGTACCTTCAATAATCTTTAAAAATTTGAAACTATCAACGATAAGATTTATACCTTCATTCTTCAAACGAAAGTATAAACAATAAATTCTATGAAACCGAGGAGTGAAAATCATACCTGTCCACATACCTGTCTTGATCTTGTTGAAATGCATCATTAAGGAGTTACCGATATAGGGTAGAAAGGGCTGAACAACTTCTTCAATATTTATTGAGGAAAACAATTGGGAATGATAGATTGAATATTTGCAAGAGAATTCTCTATATAACATGCTTCCCTGTCTTCGATGATGGATAAGTACGACTGAATTGAGTCCATGGAGATATCACCATAGATATGGGGTCCCAAATTTTGAAACTCTTTATCATAGTAAATCATCTACACATGGCAATCATCTATAATGACATGAGGGCCCATATCTTGAGGTACTTCATTATCAAATGTAAGAGAAAAAGGGTTAACCCAATCTTCTTCATTATCATCATAAGGAGATGGAATAATCATATCTTGTTCAACAGGGCCTTCATAGGTTATGTCTTCGATATCTCTGCTTGAGGTGATCATTACTTCTTCATCCCAAACACTGTCAAGTTCTGGCTTAAGTTGATCCATATTAACTTCATGAACTTCTTCTTCATCACTGTAGAGTCTGGAAACAACACTACCATGTCTCGAAGAATTGTATAGCGGAGGACCCATAGATTTCCAATAATTGTCATCCTCAATAATTCTGTCATTATGTTCCAAGAAATCCGAGAGTTTACAAGAAATTGTTGTGTGCTGGCAAGGAGAACTCACCCTTTCCTTTTGATCTTCAACTTCTTCAACTAGGACTTCTTGGTCTTTATATGTATGATCACAATCATATTTGTCCGCATGAGGAACTTCGTCTTTAGATACTGTGCTCGAAATATCATCAATTAGGTCTTGAACAATAACTTCTTCAACCTAATTTCATTTTTGATTTCTTTACTGAACAAGTTCCTTGCATGCTCAACATGAGGCATCCATCTAAATTGTTTTCCAAGGCACCAACGTCTACAGAATAGTTCAATCAATTTTGGAAGAGAAGATATCTTAGCTTTCAGGAGGTTTGTGAACCAATGCGAGCCTTTCCTTCTAGGTGAAGAGCGAACAACCTTATATAAACACCTTCTTCCAACTCAACTTCCTCTAGGAATGACAACAAAAACTTTGTGACTAGGTCTTCGGCATAATCTTTATTTTGATCATTGAAGGGCTTCCATAGTTTGTGTGGTAGTTCGTGTTGCCGAATTTCACACACCTGGTGGGGACGTGGCATAAATCTTCAAGCCACTTGTTGTGTCCTTGGGGGAAAGTCTCGAGTCAAGGCTGTCACCTTGTTCTTGACTCCTTCGTTTAGGTCAACTCCTAATCGAAGCCAAGGGGGGTAGACCCTATTAAATTCTAAGGCTGTTAAGGCTTAGTGTGATGATGCTTAAGTTAATTAGGAGTTTGATGAAAAAAGAAATATTGGAACAAGATATTTTCAATGATATTTAAACACAACAACATATAGAATCACTTAACACATGATATATAATGCATATAGAAGCAGATGATTGTATGATGATAATACCAGTGCCAAAAATGGAGTCCGAAATAAGAAAATGCTGTTGTATTGCTGGGATGTGGTTCAAATGCTCTTGGTCAAATTTAGATTATTATGGAAGATGAGTGAATTAAATTATGGAGAAGGAAACTCCAAATATACCTGAAAGTACAAGGAGTATGTCAAAAACCCTTATCCGATGTAGTTCCACGCGAGGAATGTGGGCTGGGTCGGAGTCTTTGAGACGTGTCCAACACTACACCAACAAGAGTGTAGCCTGATGGTGTCTCGAGGTCACTACCCAGTTGTTCCCGCTTCCTCTGTGAACTTTCCCCGCAACAGATCAAATCGAGGCGTTGGATTTTCGCCTTGGGAGGTTAATTCAAATGTGAAACTAATTAAACTAGTCACCCATGTTGCTTTTGATGCAACCAACTGATCGGTGGAACCGCAGCGGTGTAGAGCATACATAACGGAGCCTCGGTAATTTTTAAGGATTTTAAAATTGTGGTGTGTTTTGCTTGTTTATTAAATCCCCAAGAATCTCTCTCAGGCTAAAGCCCTAGTCGGGAGAGCAAGTGGTGTAAATTTGCGAAAAATAAAGAACAATACCAAAAAGGAAATAAGCAAATGTTTTCTAATTAGTCTTACCACGCATCTCTTTCTCCTTTCGGGAACTCGAGAAGTCGTGGGATTGGTATTTGTATTACTTTAACAAAATAGATGTGAATGATATAAAAAATTGCAACACCTATCAAAGTATACTAGCTTGCATAAAGAAACTAAATTAAAAATAGGAAAATCACAAAAAATGACAAAGACGTAGATCCCCCCTAGGGAATGGGGAGTGGGCTCTGAAGAGCCTACTCAAGAAATTTTATTACCTTTGGTTACAATGTTTGAAGAGAAATGCTCTTTGGTCCTTGTTATCTGGGATCCAAAGGCTTACAAAATCTTGGAAAGGAAACCACGGAAGTAGGGGGAACCCTTGGGAAGCTCCGGATCGCCCAAAAATCAAAATTTGGGCAGTGTTTCATTCTCTTTTTTGGTGGATCTGCTAAAAACTAGCAAGCACATGTTAGTCAAATGTGCCAAAAACACTTTGGAAGTGTTTTTGGACAACACACAAAAATTCGTAAAAAAGTACTAAGTTAACACTATGAAAAGATGCAAAAATTTAACCAAGGAAAGCAAGCTTTTCTTGAGATTTTGGCTTGTTTTTTTGGGGCAGCCAATAACATTAAGCACTTAGATTGCAAGATTTAATTTTAGACTTTAAAGAAAGACTACTCACTTAACAAGCTTTTGGATCTAATTTAAAAACAACTTGTAAAAATGAAAACTTTCTTGAAGCTAGATCTAGTTTTAAGAAAAAGACTTGAATCCTTCAAATGACTGTAGATCCAAGCATGTAACTCTTATATATCAGATCTAAAAATAATATTAGCTTATAAACCTCCGATCTAAGATATAAGAAGAAAGTAACTAAGGAAAGCAGTTATTTAAATGAAGAAAGAGCAGAAGAGGTGGCTTGGTGCTCGAATGATCAACCGTGGAGCTTTTCGGTGGAATGTCGAGGGACTATGCCTTGAATATGTTGGAGAAAATGAAGAAGCAAACTAGATCAACGCTTTCTCCAAACTAGGATACCTGCAACTAATCAAAGGCCTGCCAAGATACTTGTGAGATTCAGTTAATACATATATAGAGAGATTAAAATGACATGGCAATAAACTTATTAGACATGTAAGATATATATCTCTAAGCATGCATATAAGAAAAAGAATTAGTCAATAAAGTTATTAACTAAGCTCTTTTCGTACCAATTAATAACAATCTTTCAATGCCAAATCCACAAGATCATAATAAGCAAACTATGAAAAAATTACTAGTTACCTCAATGAACCATGGCAATGCTCATCCACACAATAAAACATGACACCATCTAGCCTCCAAATCCTTCTTTATTTCAAGCAAAACAACTATAACTATAACAATTAACAAGGCTATTCTCTATCCAACTCGAACTAGCTTGAATGAGAGAAAGGTTGCTTTATTTATAACCAGAGCAGGAGAAAGTGGGTGCATCTAACACTAGCCGTGGGAGTACAGTTGAACTGAGTTGATCTGAGAGTGGAACTGAAGAGGTGGATGACACCTCTCTCACCTAACTCACCCAACTCTCCATCACTCACCAACACACCCAATCTTCATCACACGTGAATGTCCATGGGATTGGCGTCACACTCTCACACGTGCGAGTTTATTTACCAACCTCATTCGCATTTCTTTAATCAAATGGCATGATATAAATCTTAACCAAGGTTTTTTCCAAGACTTACCACATGAAGGGGGGTCCACCCCATACAATTGCACCCTCAAAGGAGCTAGTGTGAACCCCCATGATAGTTGACGTCATCCAGTTATTAAAACCATATGAAAACCACATTAATAAACCAAAGTTTAAATCTTTCAAGTGGAGAAGGCCACATTCTCATGGGGGATCCATTTACCATGTCACCCTACACTTAAAAAATTTATTTTTGACTTTTTCAAATTTTAACCTTGTTGCCAAAATGATGTGTCTTCAACATTAAAATGCCAATTCGATGCTCCGTTAACTAAATAATGCTCCACGGGGTGGTTTAGTCGCTCGAAACATATGAAAAGTGGCCTATGGGGTAAAAAGGACGCTATGAGTGTGAAAACAAGCATCCCCACGCCAAAAACGAACTTCGAACCCATCAGTTAATACATTTTGAATTTTTTCAATTAAACTGTTAAAAATGGCTTAAAAACAGGAAAAAATATTTTTCTCGGAATCAAACAAAACTCTAGGGGGACCTAGTACATGTCCATATGACTCAATTCGAATGCCTAGCATGTTTATAAACATTGACACAGAGGCTCTAATAACCTCCTAAGGCCTAACCACCAAGACAACTACCCCAACTTTGGAGGTGTGAGTGAAAAACTCTGAAATTATTAGTCGTTTATTCAACAACCAATAATTACCGAGGGGAAAACACTCTGGGCTAGTCGGTTTGATGCTTATGTCTGTGAAACAAATCCTTTTATAAAAATTGATCATGCTAGCACATTTTTTACAATTTCCCTAAGGGGTTATGGACATGTGCTACAAAACAAAATAAACAAACACCTAGAAAAATCGTAGCGGACTTTTGAACTCTAAAGAATAGACAATGATGTTTGTTCGTCTTTGCCGACTCACTTGATACCACCAACTAAGTATGACTTAGTAGATAACAATCTGTCTGAATAACCTGGGAACTTTGATAGGTCAAGCAGAGTGAAATGTACTTCCATTTCTGCAGTAGTTGGATCATCAGAATCTTTAAATTCAAATGGAATAACCTCTTCGATTCCTTTGCTATGACCATCTTGTTTCTGACTGTTTCCCAAGGTCTCTTTCCACATATGTTTGATCATGACCTTTCTTACATGCTCCTACATATCATAATCCCAATCCTCATTGAATGCATCGATCAACTGCCTGAGTGAAGAATTTTTTTACGAGGAAATCCTTCATACCAATTCCTGACACTTTGGTTGTCCTCTAAGTTGAGTGATAACAGAAAGAGCTTCATTTTGATGTCTTCATGTACGATATTGCTTTCATGGAGAAATTGCATGAATTCCCAGATATGTGTTGCTGGATGATACTTATATTCATGAAATAATGGAAAAAGTGCTTTCCCATCATCTTTAATGACATACTAATGTGGATATCCCGGAATGTATGAAAAATCCAATATATCCATCCACAATTTGTAAGTAGATGACATATCATTTGGATTGCTTGTCTTTATAGAGTACTTCAGTTATTTTTCTTCAGTTGGAGTCGCCAGGAGAGACCTACCAAGTTAGCTCAACAAATCTCACTGAAGTACCAAAAACAAGGGCGTACATGAGATAATGGTGATTCAGTTCTTGGTGGAGTCGCCAGATAAACTTGTCAAGTTAGTCCTTACAAAATTATAGATATATTGAGGACATACCTTAAGATTTACTAGTGTGTCGTCCATGCACGGATTAGTCACCTCAATTGATTTTGAGGTCCCCGACAACAACGCTAAAAATGTTATCGAATGAACTAGCAGGGCTAGTTACCGATAAACAATATATGGAGAGAGTGACCACTGCCACCTTAGTCACTCTTCCAAGACATAGTTTGGTGTCTAAGTGTTCTTGTAGATTTACAACAAGGGATCTCCCCTTGAAGGTTTCAACTCTCCAAAGTAGTCTTGGAAGAGTGACTAAGGTGACAATGGTCACTCTCTCCCTATATTGTTTATCAGTAACTAGCCTTGCTAGTTCATCCGGTAACACCACTCATCATATTAATTTAAAACTGACTAAGAAGCGTTGTAAAGCGTTCTTTTCCAGTAGACTCCATTTATGATTTTCGACACTTGTCTAATTAAATGACGTTTTGCTTAAGCGAATTCAATATTTCGTGATTGGTTTACCATTTACATACTGCTGGCTTAATTCATATGTGATGCTCTTGTTTTAGTATTTCATTTCATACTCCAAGATTAATTTCACCTTCGTAACTTAGCTTAAAAGCCTTAGTTTATTTTCTTAGGGATCACCTTCCTTGGCTTTGCTAGGAGTTGGCCTAGACGATGGAGTTGAGTGTTGAGTGACAGTATTTCAACTCGAGACTTGCCCCCAAGGTCGCACCCAGTGGCTTGAAGATTTTTGCAACGTTACCCAAGGTGCGTATCAGGTGGAAACAAACACCAAGATGAGGTCTAGCAATCAATGAGCAAGTCACCTCACATTTGTTTATCCATCACAACACATCCAATGGTTATCGATATGCCACACACCCCACATCATATGAAGCATCCTCAAGCTTGGAGTAAACACTTTTGGAATAACTTGGAAAGTTAACACCTTCCTCATTGGTGTGATTGAGGAAGGAGTATACATCAATTAGCCAAGAGGGTTTGAGGTGCATAGGGGAGAGATCCATGTGTGTAGGTTGAAGAAATCCCTTTACAGGCTGAAGTAGGCACTACATGCTTGGTACTCTAGGATTGATGAGTGCTTGTTAGGTTTGGGAGTCACTTAGAGTTTTGTAGATCCCTATCTTTATTATTTGTTTGATAGATCCAATTTTCTTGTAATGGTCATGTATGTAGATGACCTAATACTTATAGGGAGTTCAGAGGAGGTCATTGCATGGTGCAAGACAAATTTGGCATATGAGTTCTATCACCCCTCAACATGTAGGGGTGACTTGATGATCATTACCTATGTGATCTTCCATCACATTCAATAGTTCCACTAATCATGGATATTTTCTCAAGACACCTTTAGCTTGCTTAGTGCACCATGATATGTGCTAGAGATAGATGGGGACGTTTAGGTGACACGAGTGTTATGACATATGCTCTCTAGTTGACTCATGGTAAATGCTTTCTTATGTGTGGACATGACCATAAAGGGTTTAGTGGTGTCGCTGTATAAAAACTTTTCATTAGATTAAGTGTATGATACTTGCGGCTTAGGTGTGTCCCTAGGGATTTAAGTAAATGTTACCCTCATTTCAAGTCATTACAACATTTTACCTCGCCATTTTTCATATCATGTCGTTTCACTAGCCATTTCACCCATTTCCATCATGCTCCCCTTTCACAATTAACTTATTATATGTCATATTCTAGGGTCTCTATGTACTATTCTTATGTATGGTGCCTAAGTTAAAGTTAAAAGAGTCAAAGTACTCTTAAGGTAAATGGACTTAAATGATAAATGGAGCTATGCCCCCTTGCAAAAGCCATATTCCTTATGTCCCAGCTTATCAAATCCAAAACCAAAGAAAGGGACTAATGCTAATAAATAAATAAATAAAAGGATCATAAAAAATGGCTCAAGGAAAGTGTAACTCAAGAAGAAAATTATTCCCTTTCAGGGCACACATATGGAAGAAAGATCATCAACCCCTAACTGTTGAAAGCTAAGGGGTAGACTTGTTAGATTTTTACAAGATTACAGCAGTATAACTTTATTGCAAATGAACAATAGGATCTCTAGAAGAAAAACAAAGCACATAAACAAAGAACACAAGAGTTTATCCTGGGAAACCCAATAGGGAGAAAACCCAGCTACCTTCGTATAGAGATAATCAATTTGAGAACAGAGTACAAGAAGAGAGACTGAAAGAAGAAAGTCTCTCTAATAGAAAACCCCAGAAAAACACTGCATCTCCTGCTGGAGCAAAATTCTCCTTCACGAGGCAGACTTGCTTGTTGTGTTGTGTGTCCAAACGAGGCGCCTAGCCTCTCTATTTATACACTTTACAAACCTGACTTTTGACCCTAACTGGGCCAACTTCTCTAACTGACTGGGGCCGACTTGCCTTGGGGGAAAATAAAAATAATAAAAAATAATTTTATTTTAATTCTAAACTTCCCCAAGGTTTACATTGATTATTTCAAGGGTTTACATGAATGATTACATTAGTATGATCTTTGTAGGGGGTACAAAGCAATATAATAAAAATTACAATAAGAATAACTTTCGAAGTTGCACAAAATCCAATTAGACCTAGTACTTAGATGCATTCCTATGATAGTTAATCACGAACACCTTTTCTTACATCACATTAATTTCATTACCCTCACAGTTATCGAAACCAGACTAGTCATTGAACCGACCCTAGGAACTGGAACTAGACAAAACAGAGAAAAGAATCAAACCATAAAACCGATCGACCAAATTATATATATGATATTCAAAATTTGAAAAAAAAATCATGTGCATCTATCATATTTCAAACCATTATACACGAATATGCAAAGTTTATCATGTATATAGCGAGTAAGAGTGCATACAACCAAAATAACATTGAGTGCAATCCATATCTTAACCAAAGTACATCAATAAAGAGGCCATAAACTAGGGATTCTTCAAAAATTAGTTTTGAGGCCACCAACATCAATCTGAATGATCAACACCACCAACATCAAGGTACATAGAGGGGTTGATGTGCTTGATTAAATGTCAATGCCATACCCTCATACATGTTAAAATTCAGTGGAAACATTACAATCTGAAATCCTTAAAACTATTAAGCCTGTTGAATTTTGAATGGTATAAAAAATTATACTTTTTGCGTTTGAAGTCCGTTGAGGTTGAAACCGCTCTCAAACATCTTGGAACATTTAATGTTAATGTTAAAAATTTAAGTAAAACGAAAGTACTTATTTAATATTACCATTCAATGTTATTGATGATTGCTAAGGTTAGGTTTTTTGCTATTAGAGTAGGCTTTTCCCCCTTTATATAGCATTAATAGGGGCCTAGGGTTAGTTCTCCCCTCCCCCTTCACTTAAGTTTTTGTTTTTTTAAGAAAAAATAAAAAAATTGAAAAAAATTGCGCCCTTGTACGACATGTATTGAACCGGCCAGTTCCGTGCATAACTGGGCATTTCCGGTTTGGTGCTCCAATTTAGATCGGAAAGGCTTGTAAACTGGTTGGACAAGCCAATTTTTCCAAAATTGGTCCGGTTCTAAAAACATTGGTTTAATGCTTCATTTTGCTTATGGTTGTTGTTGTTGTTGCAGGATGGTTAGAGAGAGGCACCATGTTACCACAAGTAGGAAGGTCCATGCTTGAGCATTTGGAAGGGAAGTGAGTCACCACCTAGGTTTTGGAGAAAATGGGAAAATGATAGGAAGGATAGGAGCTGAAAGGAAGAAGGAAATAGGCCACATGTTAATTTGATTAAAGAGTTGGATTATGTGAGGCCAAGGGTTGTATGTTAATGTGTTAGCTGTGGAGTTTCCTTATGTCTTGAACAACAAGAAGTAAACGTGACAATGAATTAACAAAAGTAAAAAGAGCTAAACTAGGATTTATTCTTCTTTAAACTCTTGGCGTGCTATTCTACTTGTAGGAAAGTAAATATAATTGAAATTGTGTGTGTATTTGTGTGTGTGTGAGAGAGAGAGAGAGAGAGAGAGAGAGATGCAACCTAGTTAAGCCCACTTTTCCATTCAATGCATGCAACAAACAAGCATTATCTTTGATGAGCAAGCAAATGGGAGGAGGATCGTAGGGTTTATTGATCCTAAGTGAGGTAGAGCTCTTAACTAGGTTTTATAAGTGAATAAACAAGAAAGCAAATGAAAAGCTACTTCGACTAGGGAAAGGAACAATGCAGTACACAACAGTGAAGATAACCTACTTAACGTACTTGCTTGTGTTGAGATCCCTTGCAAAACATAATTGGATATAGAAATATACTATCTCCAAATATAAACAATGAAATAAACTCAATAAATCAATCATACACAAAATATACAACCCTAAGATGCAAGAATGGTGATCCGAGTGCCCTTTACTTAGAAGGTACGTTTCTCACTCACAAGCTGTGATGGAACTTCCCTTTAAGGTGGTCATGTTGGAAGACTAAGATGTGAGGACGACATGTAGCCAAAGACACCGTACAACCGACCGATTCGTCAAGGAAGGAACCAAGTCATTGTAGAAGAGAATATGTTGAGGAGGCCATCCAATTGGAGGGTTGAAAAAGACAACAAATCTAAGTAGTCCAAGAGCATAAGAGGTGAGAGTAAGAGGGATGGACCACAAGTTTGACTCTAATCAGATAGAGTATATTTGTGTAAGAAAGTATGATTCAGAAACCTTAACAAAGATCGAAGAGGGGACTTAAAGATATTTGGGAATGCCCTAGGCATGTAGGTGAACATTGGGCTAGATGCCAGACAAGGTGATCTTTCCTTGTGAATCATTCTGCTGGTTTTGATTGTGGAATAACTAGTTCATAGGTGTATGTAGGTAATTTTGTAAAAATACCCCCTCCAATGTGCGGGTCATGAGGTACGATATGGTTTGGAAAGTCTGCAACATAATGCGCACCAAAACTATAGAGGGGAAAGGAAAGTTTGACCAAGAAGATCCCTTGAAAGTGGATTTAGGGGCATTGAGAACCCAAAATGAGGCTTTTCCAACCAACTAGAGACCAAACCAAAGTCACAAACTCTGCAGTTGACCAAGTAACTGTTATCATAGATCTTGTAGTTGCCCCAAGAAGGCAATCCTATACAAGATGGCAGAGGGGACAAGCAACTGAAGCTGTGGCCTACGAAAACCCTAACCCCCAAAAGATGGATGGTTGTCACGTCGATTAGGGATTCCTTCGCTTTATGCCACTGAATGCCCGAGTGACAATGGGGAAGACCCGAACTTGTCCTAAAAGGACAAATCTACAACTAATCACCAGATCAAGCCCAAAATGTGAATACGTAATGTGAGAGCTGGAAACCCTAGATTTAAGGGATAAGCCACAATTTAAGGAATATTCGAGTACGGGTGTTTAAGGAATGTAGAAATGTTACTCGAATCTATTAAATCAGTGACTTAAATAGTTTAAAACAGATCTAGGGTTGGTGTGCTTGTTCAAATGATCAGAGCCGAGACCCTGGGGCGATTTAATCAGAAATGTGGAAAACACCCAGGACGAGGTTGATATAATGTAATTAGGCCTTCAGCACACCTACTTGGATGTAAGATTCGACGGTGGAAAGATCCAAGAGAAACCGGACAAAACAGACAGGGAAAATGGCTAGCAGACCAAACAAGGGAAAATGGCTAGCAGACCAAACAAGGGCGTTTGCCGTTTTTTCCCAGACTGAAACCAGTGCCTGGAGATGGGCAGAGGAGTCCAAGCTTGATGTTTTTGAGGGAGAAGGGGTTTTTCAACGTGGCCGACAAAACCTAGATCGCCAAAATTGCAGATTCCCAGTGCAATTTGGTTCGGTGATTTTTCCTACTTCTAAATGAGGGTTTTTCAGTTAAAGCAATGATGGGCAATGCATGCAGAAATCAAAAGAGAGAGAATTTATCCATGAGACATACCTGGATGTTGTAGATGACCTCAGAAATGATGAAGAATGCCACTTTCTTGATCAAATGAGCATTTCCAGAGAAGATCCTGATGGAGTTGAGCTTCAACCAATCATCCTAGCGCCCCCTTCAACCTGCTAGACTAGAGAAAATCAAATGGTAAGGAAAACGAACGAGATCTGCAAGATAAAGAAAGGATAGGCCATAAAAGTTCATAAAGAAAGAGTTACTCCTTGAACTGGACACCCGAGAGCGGAGACGGGATGAGTTTCCCCACAACCGCGTCCTCTCTAGTGTGCCTCTTCAACCTGTAGAGAAATGGGTGAAGGAAAAATGCAATATATATCCGGAATAATACTCAGTACAGAAGAGTAGCAATGCTAATCATCAAATCATCAAATCATTTACACCAACACGGGATGTAATCCCAGACAAATCTTCTATTCAATATTTCGGTGCCAGAGCTCATCTATACAATAGGGGGGGTCACCTCTCTTAAATAGTTTGAAAGTGTGTCCACATTCTAACCAACTATCATCCAACGGTTAAGATTAAGACATCTTCGACGGTGGAGATCAAAAGTACAAAGATCAATACAAGGAACAAGTGACTAAGTCAACCAAGGGGGTGCACTTTGCTCAAGGACGCCTATCCTAGGTGAAAGTCACGATATAACATAAATTGTGACATAGTAATAAATGAGAGGGGGTCACTAGGGGGTTAATTTACCCTAGGCCCCTTTACAACTTCAAATCATATGATATAACAGTGAAATACATTAGCCAAGTAGAGGGGGCGCCCCTTGGGGGGCTTTCCTCATTGGATGAGCCAAAATAAAATAATTCGGACATCTGCTGATTAAAAACTGTTGGAGGATTGTTCGGGATGTTGAGACACATCATCTGCCAAAATTCCAAGCCATTTCGTTGACCCAGGAGACCAAATCGATATTTTCAACGAATTCTCTAGTTCATTTTTTGCTGGTACATCCTTTGAAATTGATAAAAATCACCAAAACTCTGCTCAGGATGAAAACTGGGTTAAACTGTCTGCTCTGGATGATCTGGAGACACAGAAGAATGGTATGAGTGACTACTCATACCCCTTGGAACACTACACTGCTTTAGGAGAACCCAACATGCTGCCATCTATAATAAAATTTAATCATTTGGCTAATAATTAAGTGATAATAATCACTTATCAGGAGAACCGGGGCCAAACTCTCAAAATTGAAACCACAGTATTGGTTTTGGGCATGTTTGGAACAAATATAGATCATGTTGTTTTTTCAGTCACTGCCTTGGGAACCGTGCTTGACTTGGTCAACTGGGTTGACAAGGTCAAAGTACCCAAACCGAAGGTGAGATACTACATCACTATGATCTTGTAAGCATCCAGGGTAAAAAATGCTCCAATGGTGTATATCAAAACCGAGCTCAAATCAAGGGTGAGGGTGTAAAACAAGGATAAGGCAAAGGGTAATGACTTTAGACCATAGTTTTAAAAACCGGAAAAATCGGAACCGGAACCGACCGGTTCACCAGTTCGGTACCAAACCGGGTCAAACCGGTTGGTAAACCGGACCAAGGACCGGTTAGTTACCGAACCGGCCGGTTGGTAACCAAACCGGTCGGGTTCGATAACTAACCGGTCCAACCGGCCAAGTTAGCAATTGACCGGTCCGGTTTGGTATTGGTCAGTGTCATCATAAAAATGTTGAAAATGTTGAAAATCAGAACTCAATGGATTGTAATTTGTACAGTGCACCAGAATGTAACAAAATCAGAACTCAATGGATTGTAATTTGTAATAACTCTCTCCAGCAGCAAATGACGCAAAAGAATACTTTCCAAAAAACAGGTGACCATTAATCTCAGGCCTGAAACTCAACAATCACGGTAAGGATACTGCACTTGCCCAAAGAAGTCTCTTGAGAGTCGAGATTGCTCGTGACAACATAATCCAAAAAGCATGCCCTCCCTTCGAGTTTTGAGAGTTTACAGCATTTGAATGTCTTACCAAACAAGATTTGATAGACTGTCCTACGGTCTACCAACCAAGATCCAATGGATTCTCCTAACAACCAGGATCTAACAAAGAACTCCTCTACCAACCAAGATATATTCTCCTATGAATAGCAAAATTGGGGACTTGATACCAAAACAATAATTGTTCTGTTAAAAGGGATCATTACAAAATACCCCCCTCCTGACTTTGCTAGCCCTCAAGCAAAGAGAAAGCAACCCCTTCCATTTGACAAGGTACTCTTCCATAACTCTATTGTCACAGATTCTGAAGGGGGTATTACCCCTCATTTTTGCCAGAACAGACCAGATTTTGTGCAATCAAATCTTGTTTAATCTGATTTTGTTACATTCTGGTTTGGAAACTTGTCCATTTAAATTATTTAATCTTGAAAATGTTGTTTTTCTTTAAAGTTTAAATATTTGATGTATTTTTTAGCAAACCGATTCATTAAATTCAAATCGGCCGATTTATGACCGATTCATTACCGATTCCGATTTCGATTCCGAGTCGACCCTCGACCGATTCCAAGTCCGATTCCGATTTTTAAAACTATGCTTTATACTGACTTTGACTTTGTGATTTATCCGAACAATGACAAGTACACACAACCAAAGTGACATATGCATGGCAAATAAACAATAGGGAATGGTGGTGTCTCACAGGTGGATAAGTTGATCTGAAAAGTGTCCATTCAACTTTAACAACATGTCTACGACTCACATCCAAGGTAAAGATCAAGCTCCATGAGGATCTTTTCTAGGACCCTTGCGTTGAGTACACAAGAAACTATAGTGAAGAGATCCTAGGGGACACTTAGAATTAGTTGTCCCTTACTCCATTTCACATCAAAACCCGTAGGCTCCATGAGGAATTAATCATTACATTTCAATAAGATGGCCAACAGTCTTTAGATTTAGCATTTTTTTATCCATTGCTTTATTTGGGCTTTTCACAATTTCACTTCATAGCCCTTTTTGATTTGTGTCTAAAGACATAGTTTGCAACTTTATTTGTGGGCTTGCATTTCATAATATATAGCATATAACACATAATGCATGTAATGATGGTAGACATATTGCTTCAAGTTTAAGCTGACAACTTCTCGGGCAACTAGGGGGGAATATCCACAGTTAGGACCAAACACCAGGGGCAACTGACCAGAGAGGTCAAGGCTTCAAAACCCAACTCGCTTAAGCTCAAGAACCAACACCAACGGGTTCTCCTGGCCTAGAAGGATCAAGGCGTCGACAAGTTTTGTTGCACAACTTAGAGCCGAGACACAAAACAACATGGGATCCATCATGCATAGGGGTCAAAATGGGGAAAAGATCTTCAATCTCACAAGTCTCAAACAGTGTAAGTCATAGGATAAGTTTACAATGGATGAAACTGGATGGACGAGGACAAATGATACATGGAACCAACCTAGCATATATGTACAAGCATGGCATAAGCAACAGTCGTCACATCAAATCCCTTGATTAGTCATAACACTGGTTAAAGCAATAGTAGATATAAGCATAGGTCACCATAATCATCCTAACATGACAAGCATAGGTGTTTGACATACATCATAGAGCAAAATCAAACCAAAGAAGCGTATACCTGATCTCACCATACCTGTCTCCAACTGATAAGCCCCTCTATAACTGTGTGTACCAACTCTGATCTGCTGCTCTGCTCCAATGAACTAGGTCATCACGGAAAGCATCTCAATGGACTCCTGAATCTTAGTCCTGGCAAGGAAAATCTGATGAACAAGGCTCTGGAATGGCTGAAGTTGTAATGATCCATGCTAATACCCCATGTGAAAAATAGCCTGGAATAGAATAAAAGATAAGTCTGTATGCTGCATCATGGTAACCCAGCTGCAAAATGTATATGTGATAACAGTAACTTGGAAATTGTCCTGAATTGAGAACCCAAAATGCTTGGCAAGGCCAAAAATGTGACCATAGGCCAAAGGAAAGGGGACCTTATCATAGAACCATACATAATGTGGACTGACCATAGTTGCTAATCTAGGCTATGATGAGATGACTCAAAGGAAAGTGATCGAACACAAGTGAGCTGTTGCAGAATCGCAAGGACAAGCAGAAGGCCCTTCTTGTTATCCATGGGTGGGTTGTGTATGGAGAGCACATGATAAATACTCTCGACACCCACATCTAAAGGGGCATGCGTATGAAGAGTACGAAATGCGAAATCTATACAATAGAGTTGCAGTTGTTACAGCCTTCAACAACTCTTTGCAAATTTACTGTGGCTAAGGTGGTGGTTATTTACTAGGAATCTTAGTGGGAATGTATTGACTCATGAATGCTTCATGCTGGCATAGGGTTGTTGATTCTCCCCATGTTTCAAAGGGTTCCCCTCATGTATTTGAATTCTGAAAAAATTGAAGAAACCTGATTTTTTTTTCAAGTTTTATAATGTTGTCACTGACTTTACTGAGATAATACCTGTCTAAACAACTCTTGTCCTGGTTTAAATTATTTTTTGCCTGACAGTGCACTGTTATGCCAAACCTATATTGGTCATAAATGGCAGAATTGTAGAAGCGCTTTTCCCATGCCAGAACAGAGCATTTTTGAGCCAGCTTGGTAAGTTCTGGGCAAAAGATTTACTGTTTTGATGGTTAGTTCAGACTAGTCTTTTGGAAGTTAGTCCATTTGTCAGCTGTACAAGAGGACACAGCTATGGCATTGTTCAAATGTTAAAAATTGCTAGGGTGAAATTATTGTAAGGCTCATCTGATCCAAAAACTTGCCTAAAAACGCCTCTGAGAGAATTTAACATCATGACTTATTTATTCAAGACCTCAAATAAATGCCCCTTTGAAAATGGAAAAGGCTTTTCTATGCCACATTTATTGTGAAAATTAATCTTATCTTGTGCTTTAGTCCCAAAATTATTTGTTGTCATAGAAAATGAAACTATTTTGTAGCTTCCCACATCTGCTTCCTTTCTTTCTGCTGTCATACTTTTCCTCAGCATCTGGAAGAATGCTGTTCCTGTTTCCTCCTTTCTTCCTGTATTCCCATTAAAGTTTCCATATTAAAGATCTGGTAAATGACAACCCTGGGTTCTGGTTGATAATGTAGGAAAGAGTCAGTGTGGGTAAGAGGTAGAAACTGGTTTAGCACTTGCTAATTGTTCACTTGCCGGAGAGTTTCATTTTATTCTTAACATCAGGAATGCTCTAGTTAAATTTGATGAGTTGAAAGAACTGTTTATTTGGTTCCAAGAAACAAAATTAACTACTTTGGGGATGCATAAGAGAAATTTGGACAAATGTTCTCATTTGACCATTTTCTAAATTTAAGTCTGTGCAGCTACTGGAAGTCCATGGCATCAAATTTTTAACACTTTGGAAAATCTTCCTTGATATGTGGTATTTTTCTGAGGGATGGTGCATTTATTTTGGTTCCATTCCTAGGTAGTTGACACAGTGACAAATTTATCTGTAAAAATACTTATCTGATCAACCTCCTTTCTTCTTCCGATTGCATATGAATGCTCTAGTTCTTTTGGGTTAACTTGGAAACGCAGCATTCCAGTTTTTGCTCAATTGTTTGAGTTAGCAATTTACTCATATATGCTCTAGGTTATTTATTTTTGCATGGCCCTGATTTGACAAGAATCTGATTATAACAATTTTTTGACTTGCAGGTTGGCATCGTGCATCAACAATGCAATTATTGTTGATAGCTTCTATGACAAATCAAATTGGTGTGTAATCATTGAGAAAAAATGAATTTTATCTTTGGAATTATGTTGGGATTATTTTAGGTCATTCGATTTTATATTGATTGCATTATATGCATGGACTTGCAATGACCTTGGCCTGAGATTGTTGGTCATATTTTCTACGGTGCTGGTCCTCACTGGGAAAGAATGAATAAAATATAAAATCTCCGTTTTTAAAAATCTCAATATTGGTTAGTCTCTTTGTAACATATGTTTAAAGTATTCTCTGCCAAATTATTTTGCAATATCTCTCCCCTCGATAATGGAAATCCTTGATTTGTGTTTTCATAGGCCCTTTCACCTTCTACTTCCATTGTTATTTTATCATCTATATTTTTTTGTTTGATGAATAAGGCAGACTTTTGAGATTGTATAATCATTAAATCTTCTTTGCTAACTTCAGGAGGACGTATCCATGCATCTTTCATGGTTATTAATTAAATTCCAAATTGTATCCCGAGATTACTACATGAAGCTTACTTTTTGATCATCTAACTTTATTCTTGTTTTTTATAAAATTGGATAAATTCAACATCAACTTGTATCTGCTGGTTGAATTGTATTGATCTTAAAAATGACATTGAGATATGAGCTTTTACAGCTGTCAGCTTGGTTTCGATTGCCTCTCCACCAAGTCAAGAATGTTTGAGGAGAGAACATGCAATATCCGTCTGGTAGTTTGAACAATTTTTCTGTTAAAGCACATGCTCATGTTCAAATTTATTAAATCATACTACCATTTTGTTGTTAAAGCGCATGTTCATGTTCAAATATATTAAATCATAAACTGCATAAAATGTCTCTTTGAAAGTTTTGTTCCAATCCAACCACCATGCTTCTCAAACATAGGCTCTAAATGTTTTTAAGCCATCAATATGTAGTGATCCATATTA
Source organism: Pseudotsuga menziesii (assembly GCA_001517045.1). Taxonomy (NCBI): domain Eukaryota; kingdom Viridiplantae; phylum Streptophyta; class Pinopsida; order Pinales; family Pinaceae; genus Pseudotsuga; species Pseudotsuga menziesii. Next base: position 501,654 of record LPNX010058937.1, read on the forward strand.
GAATAGTTTTAGCATATAAAGAGTAAATAAATCGCCTTGCTTGTTGGAAAATAACGGAGAAAGAGCAGGAGGCCACATTTGCTAATATTAATTTAAATTCGTGGAAGAGAATGATTCATCCACTCGCAGAAATCCATACAATTGTGAAAAACAAGTTGTAATGCCTATGATCATAATATGATTGAATAGTTGAATCCTGCATATTAATCTTTCAAATGGGTTCAAAAGCTTGACGATTGATTAAAGGAATGTAAGCTCAACTTAATAAATAATAAATATTTTACGATTTGAGTGATTATAAATATTTAGACATGGTGATTTATACACATATATGATAATTTAAGTACCGAGGAAGTAAAAATATTTAGACATGGTGATTTATACACATATATGATAATTTAAGTACCGAGGAAGTAAAATATAACTAATGGTAAGATCAATGCTGTCTCTTAAACAACAAACTATACCATGAAAACATTGGTTGATTTGGTTTGTGTGTGGATATCATATAAGCTGTCATAGAAACATTAGTTGACTTGGTTTGTGTAAAGTTTGCATATTGCAAACCTTGTGCACACAATGCTAACTACAACATATTGAAGGGCTCAGTAATTATTCAAGTTCATACTTTCACTCAAAAAAATATAGTCCCTATTATTAATAAAGTAACTTGCACTGAGATCATATTGAAAGGCTTAGTCCATTATTCAAGGTCATACTTTCTTTCAAAAAAATAGTCACTATTACTAATAAAGTAACTTACACTGAGATCAAGTAAAACAGCAAGCCAACACGCTTGAGGCCTCTCAACATCAGAACTAAAACTAACCAGACATTAGACAACTAATTAGACTTGGAGCTAGTAAGCAGTTTTGAATTATTGTACATCACTGATCAAACTAGAACCTCACTATTAAATTATTTGTTATCTGGTCCATAATTGATCCTCAAGAGGTTGGATATTTTGAGCAAGATCATTGCTAGGAAGTTGTTGGAAATGAGGGATTGATGCTTTGAACAAAGTGGCATGCTCAATATTGTTTGTAGCCTTGTAGTCTACTTGTTTAGAACTAGGATGGATTGATTATCAACAATTTTGTTTGTATAAGACCAAATTGTTTAAATTATGGTCTTGCAGGACAATTGTATTAGATCTATGACTTGATCAACTCTTCCCAACTCATCTTTTAACTTTGCATGGATTTCAGAGCATATAAAATTGCAAGTGTTAGATTTTTTTGGAAAGTTTTTATTTCATTTGACTCTTCGGATGCATATGGAATTTTACAAAATCATGGATGGATATGATAAATACCATCGAGTACTGTCCCCTTCATCCAATATCTATGATACAGTCCTCAATTATCCGAAAGTTATAAATTCAGCTAAAAACAACTATAGATACTAAGTGTCCAAATCAGACTAATGCAGTAATAGAAAAGAATCTAGAAGCCACCAATAGCCTAATAATTTAAACCTACAACATCAACAATTCTTGTCTAACATTAGAGATTTGTCCATCCCGAATCTCCTCCAATAAAAAATGTCCCAAGGGAAGAGACAAACCATCCTTAGAAAGAGCATTTGCTTTAACATTCAATTCCCTATAAACATGAGTAAATGTGGTTCCTCCCAAAACATTTGCATATTATCTTTTGATTTTCTTAACAAGTGCGAGTAAGGGGATATTCTTGATCCCTTAACAAGTGGGAGTAAGGAGTCATCAAATACTAGTTAGAGCTATAGTATCCCTTTATTGAGCCTTTATCCACCTTTATCCCAATTAATCTTCAATAAAAATTTTAGAGCCATAAATTCTCTAAAGTTGTTGGACATTTTGCTCAAATTAGTTTTAATTAAAAAGAAATGTGTATTTAAGTATCAATCGTGTACCACCTAGGATGCAAATGGATTCCTAATCCCATTAAAATACACCCAAGATTTAGTCTTGTCCACCAAGACCTTGCTCACTTGTTTAGTATTAATAGTCGTATGAGGAGATTTACATAATTCAAAGATAACACATTTTTGAGCTGACACCTAGAAAGTATGATATGTTCTATCTTGAAAATCACATTATTCTTGGCAATCAAAATTCCCCACAAGACCAAAATGGGGATAATTCTATAAATTTTTCAGTTCTATCCATTCAAACCAGATATTTAAACAATATTTGATTGTGGCCTCTCCCTAAAAATTCATTTTACTAAGCCAATGTTCCATGTACCTCCATATTTGTTGTGTAAAATGGCACTTGATAAAAAGGTGTATATTGGATTTGACACCTTTTCGACAAAGAAGATGAAAGTTAGGCCTTGCCATATTCCTTTTCTGCACCACATTCCACATATAAGCCTTATTGTTTAAAGCTAATCACATGAGTGCTTTTGTTTTCAAGGGATCTTTATTCTTCCACATTTTGGATCACCACCACTTTGCTTCTTATTTTTCATTGGTCAACAAAGAAATGTATCCCAACTTAGCAGTCTAGTATCTTCAATCTTTGTTCAAGGCCCAAATAAGTTCATATTGTTCATCCTTCAATGTAATTTGCACTATAAGCAACTTAGATTGAAAAATACCTCAAAACTCTAAGTAGTCACTTGCTAGACTACCAAATCCAAGTCATGTACCGATAACCACCCTTGGTGTTAGACATTGGTTGTGTTGGGATTTGCTAGTTGGTTTAGAGTACACTTTCTCATTTCTTGTAGGTGTTGTATCAAGTGTCCAAGGAGGAAGATGCATTGACCACACACCATAATTGTGTTTTCACGAACCCTAACCTAGTTTTCATTGCCTTCTTTCCAGGCCAGTTTGGACCAATTGTAGGAAACATTGTGTATGCTCTTCCTTTCCTCCTAGATTCAATCCAACATAGTCATAAGACCAATGTATTTTTGTAAGATGATCCTCTTCCAAAGGTTATCTTTATTAATCAGATCCTAAAGAGATTAAGTAGCTAGAGAAGTTCCAAAGACATGAATGTTCTTGAGTCCCCATCCTTCCTCAACCTTAGGGTTGGTAATAAACTATCATTTTATTAAATGTATGCCTAGTTTGTAATTATTCGTCCCCCTGAAGCAACTTTTCCTACTTTTCTCCATAAAACTTTTACTTTCTCTAGTTTCTCTCTCCTTAGCATGTTGAGATTTCCCGCCCATAGAAGTTGTAAACAGAGCTTGTACATAGTCCACCCCTAAGCCACCAGAGGGTAAACCCACCTTATCTTTTCCCTTCAAAGATATTAAAAGATAATTCATTTAAGTTAGTTTGATTCTTTTGACATAAGTTAGTTTGATTCATTTTATAAGATAGTTTGATTCTTTTTTTAAATTAGTTTTATCCATTTACACTATACTACATCTTTTTCTCAGACATCTTAGAGATGTTTGAACTTGACAAGCCTTTACATTTGACTATGTAAATCCTACATTTTGCATTTGAAGTTGTCAAACGTAATGTCTACAACCCCTTTGATATTTGGCATTGGGTACTTTCAATCAGTCTCCCTTTGAAATATTAACATGATCAATTTTCAATCTTGCAAGGAATTATAAATCATTGATACATTGAAAATTATATTGATATCTAAATCTTCCAACGAGTCAATGAAATAATATGTGTTATCATTATTTGCTTCAAAATTTTACATGGCCTAAACTTCTTGTTTGCGCCTTTTTGGAAATATATCCTTTCTTAGGTACATGATATGATCTCCAACTTGTAAAACTTTTCCTTATGGAATTTTGTCTATGCCTTATGTATTTTTTGTGTGCCTATTCTTCGTAGTAGTTTCCACTTCATGCTTGGATAAATTCCACAAACACTTTGACATCTCTATTGACATGTATATCAATGCCAATTATATCCAATCTACAATCCACTTTAGCTTCATTTCATAAATGGTTTGTGAAGGTGATTACCCTGTAGATATGTTCACAATAGAATTGCAAATAAAGCTAGCTTGTGACAGCCAAATTCCATTACATCATGTACTCTCTAACCATACTTGTAACATATTTTTAAGGCTTCTATTTACTAGCTCTCTTTGTACATTGATTTGTGGATGATATGAAGCATTATAATACAACATGTTGTCCACTTTCCATGACCACGTCGACCAATAATGACTTGTATAGTAAGTATCTCTATCGCTCCTATTGGTTTTGGGCACTCCTTGCAAATACACAAATTCCTTGAGAATATAGATCAACAATGTTCTTTCAAAATTGACATTGGGACATTTTTTAGAAACTAGTCAATAACAACTAAAATATAATGTCACTAGTTCTATGTGTTTATGGTAATACTGACACAAAATCCTTGTAGATGCCATGCATGATCCATCTAGTGTTGTTAATGAAAATATGCAATCCCATATTCCATGATTTCCCTTCAACGTATTGGTAAGTTTGAAAAGAAGGAAAACATTTGTTTGCATCCCTATGTATATGTTGCAAAACTAATCTTTATTCAACCATGCTTAAGCTCCTATCCCAATGAACGTGCCTGTTAAAATCATCTAGCACAATTTAGAAAATAAAATCTCCTACATAGAACTTGAAGGAATAGATAATTATCTACCTTGAAACATAACTTTGCTCAAATTCAAATAATCTTTTAAACAATCCCCAACCACACCTACCAGGTTGCAAAATTACTCAACTTTATCAAAGAATTCATCAATCTCAAATGCCTCCTTTAGGTTCTCAATGCCATCTACACCATTCTTCACTGTCACAAGCCTATGCTATCTTCTACTCAAGGCATCGATAGCCACACAACTTTCCAAATATGATATCCATTTGGCTTGCTCATGAGGCAACGTAGCTTAAAATTCCTAATTTTTAAGAACATGTATAAAATAAACTCCACCTGTGAAAAAAAAGCCTCCAATGTTTTAAGCCATGTAAAATGCCAATTAGAGGAAATTTGGCGTTTAAAGTGGGCCTTATAAAAAAATGTGCCATGGATGAGTTGGATTTCTTGAACCAATATAATTTGAATAACTTTGGTCAACCATTATGGTTGAGTTGGACATAGAAGTCAATGATGCTTCTGTGTCATATTTTTATTTAACAATAACTAACTTCGTAAAAACCTCACCTTGGTTAATATCTTGAGAAGTTAATCTCGAAATATCATAAATATACTTGAAATAATAAATATGGAGATGACTAAAAATTCGACGATTTGGACTGGATGACAATTTTTTTCTTTGAATCCAACATTTTTTATTTTGCAAAATCGAAATGTAACTATGTTTTAATCAAAATTTTAATGGTGGAAATGGATTCAACACCCTCAAAAACCCCAGGGGCGCCCAAAATTCCAAAACTTGACACCTATAACTTGGATTTTTAAAAATCCGACCTGATTTTATGAAAATCATGCCGGAAAAATCAGCCTATTCCGACCCGAATCATAGAATTTTTAGACTATGCAAACAAATATATAGTATTTTATTTTATCGCTCATTGCAAGTCCTTTAAAAGATAAATCTCACTTTAATTAAGATGATAGTGAAGTAATTTTGAAATAA